>JACYXH010000069.1:5417500-5637500 GCA_026745465.1 Lota lota | reverse complement strand
AAGAGTAGCTTTCCATTTTCTGTTCTCCAATCAAATCAATCAAATCCAGGATTGGATATAGGTATTTTGACCAATCATGACACAGTGTTAAGTGATGCACTACAATCGCCTGCCTCGGTTATGTTTCCAGGGAGGATACGCTTTCATGAACACTGTGTCGGTACTGGCCGAAATACCTTAGATCCGGTTCTGGATTTCTGATTACCGCAACTCCAAATTTGGTTACCTTAGTACAATCGGGCAATCACTCTTGTCTTTCTTGAGAGATCGCCGGGCCAGCAGCAATCTAGTCTGAAGCTGCATTTTAAAGCCCTTAAGTATTCCACAGAGTTGAACACTATACTGGTCGAGCTTGTGTCAGGTTTCAGTTTCCCTGATGTGCTCACACTGTCTGTGGATATGGCGAGGTCTCCACGCTAATGAATGGCTTTGAAGCCCTGATTCGCATCTCCTTTGTCCTGCTTTCCCTGCTCCTATTATGCTGCTGGGTGCTGTGGAACACGGACTCCACCCTCGGTTCATGTTATCCTGCCCTGTTCAGCGGGTTGGGAGGGTGTCACGGGAGAGACCGCATTATATGCATTTGACATTGTTCAATGGCACTGCAATGATTGTTAACTTTTGTTGGTACATGTTTAGTTTAATTGATTCTGGGGTTTTCCCCATGCCCTATAGGCATTAGTGACGGCTGCGATGTAATGCACCATGACAATGTATGCTATTTTCACTGATTAGCGCTGAGGTCTCCAACGCAAGGCGACGGTCACAAGACAGAATGCCAAGAGGCAGCAGTCTCTGCAGGCAGGGACGTGGAGAGGGAGAAAGTGCGAGGGAGAGAGAGAATAAATGAAAGACAGACAGACAGAGAGAAAGACAGACATACAGACACACTCAGAAAGAACGAAAGAAAGTAAGAGAAGAAAACAAGACAGTCAGGCAGACCAAGATGAAACAAGAGTTAAAGACAGACAATAAAAGAAAGAAAGAAAGACTGACAGACAGACAGACAGAAAGAAAGAAAGAAAGTAAGAGAGGAGAACGAAAGAGCAATGCCAAGAACACGCTCACATCTACTGAAGCCAGCACACAGCCAGACTACTTCTGCAATTTTATAAGATGACAAATTGATGGCGCCCCAACTCCATTCCCCCACCTCCCCCACCTTCTCCACCTCCTCCCAGCGTCCTCCTCCACACACCCCGCTGCCACTACCCCTTCCCTTCCCGTTGGCGTCTTTAGGCTATATATACACACATCTGAAAAAGAAAGTCTCCCCCGAATGTTCTGGCAAACTTGGGGACATTTAACAGAGCTCCAGTGTTGGAGGGAGAAACATGGTTGCCTGGAGAAGGAGCCGTGTTGTGTCCACACAGCCCACAGATGTTCCAATGGCTTTTCAAGAGACAATTCTGGCTTCAGAGGCATGTGATCCCTTGGAGAAAATGCGATAGGGTTTGGAATTCCTAAAGCTCTTAAGAGACATAGACCCAGCCCCCCAAGCGATAGATGGTATCTGCATAGAGTTCATTAAGTCCACAACATTTTGTCACAGACTTATATGTGGAAAAATACTTCATGGAAACTGTGTACAGCCACAATCTGTACATTAACTACAACCCCTCCAATGGTGATGTGTCTTTAACGTTCAACACGCAGACTAAAAAGCAGATGGGAGTTGTATTTCTCTTTGTGATTCATTTCAAACTGTAAATGTTTAATGAGATTAGATTTAATGGATGTGAGTCCATTGTCAGCTAGCTCTGTTGAGTCAGACTGTTACTGGTCTTACCAGAGATAATTGTTTTAACATTAAACAGCCAGGCCTGAATAACACATCTTAGCCTGCATCTTGGTATGAGGTAGCAGTTGAAGGGCTATAGTGAGCCAAATTGTACTTGACTTTGACCTAGGAAACATATTGGATTTCAAATGGATACGTTTGAGTCGTTTACATATTAGCAAACGCTAACAGCTTCCACTTCTGCTCTGTCACTCTACACTACTAACGCAAGCTAACGTCTTCCATTAGCCAGCTTGCCTATGGCTGCAGGTTGTTTGTCTTTTTAAGCCTGAAACAACAACTCAAATTCCGACTCTTGCAAAAGTCAACAAAATGTATCTGACAAAACAGGTAAGTGCACCTACAACTAAAAGGTCAAAGTACAGGTCATCAACTAAATGTAATGCTGCAACGGAACGTAAGACACGACTCACGACTGAATGGCAGAATAAGTGATTGAATGAATGAATAATGAATGCAAATTTATAAATTATTACATTGTTTGATTTGAGAATGTGCCAGAACTATTTGATGAGGTAATGTTACGATCACTATGTCTACTATCTTTTATTTACTTCTGGGCCTAAAGTGTGTGTGTGTGTGTGTGTGTGTGTGTGTGTGTTTTGGGGGGATTGGGGGGGTGGAAGGCGTTGCTGCTCAAGTAATACCAATGATCTCCCCAGCTGCACAAACGTTGCCTTGGTGGACAACAATGGCTGGCTAGGGAGAAGGAGGTGGAGGAGCAATGCTCTTAAACCCCACGTACATCTCCATGTATGTACCTGCTCTACACTCCCTCAGTGCTGCTGACCACTAATCCTCGAACGCAACCGACCGGCCAATGAAATGTTTGAAGAAAATGGATTTTTCAGTACCAGAGTCCATCAGTGCTCAAAAAGGTTCAAAAAATCTTTGAACCTGTGTACAGTTTTTTGTTGGTATATTTTTTACATACCATACTCAGTTCAGACACCTACATAACGGAAATGAATGAGGCATTTGCTTCATTGTTGCGATGTTTTTCTATGCCCTAGTAACAGCAGTTGATACGTCAGTTGATATAAATTCAGATATAATGTTGGTACACCAATACGGGTAGACTATAAAGTGTCTGGAATCATCAGAAAATTAACCTCATGGTGGCTCGGGTTTCTAAACCCTACCAGTTTATAAATCACTTGCTATGAATATACACCCATATGCAAAGTCAGAATTCTTATATGTTTTAATCTAATTTGGATGGTATGCCAATACAAGTAGATTTTTTAAGTCTACTAATTGATGTGAGTTTAATTATCATAAAACTGAACCTCATGTGACTGGAGTGTCTATACCCTATGAATAACACAAGTTGATAAACCAGTTGCTATGAATATATACCAATATGCAAAACAGCACTTTTTTTAAATTTGTTGATCTTATTTGGATGGTTTGCCAATACAGGTAGACTGTGATGTGTGATGTATGTGGAATTATCATAGCAGGATTATTTTTTTCCCTCCCCCTTCCCTCTTGCGTGCTCTCTCTTTCGCTTTACCTTCCTTTCTCTCTGTCTCTCTCCCTTTCTTCAGCGTGTCAATCCTGGCATGCTGCAACATGCATTACAGCCCGGCCATATGGAGCCTTCTATTTTGTTGATGTCATTGGATAGAGGAGGGGTGGGGAAAGCATGTAATGGGAGCTTGTAGCCTTGTTCCCTTGCGATGCTTGAAAACAAGTGGCTTAAAAAACGGTTTATCTTCCCAGATATAAGCTTGTATAAATATTTAGGGAATAAACCATAAAACGGCTAATGTCACTTTTTTTGGGTTGCTATAGATACAACAAGGAAGTGGGGGAGGGGGTACCGACTCCCCACATACAGACCAACAGAGAAGCGAGAGACAGATAGACAGAGATACAGACAGACAGACAGACAGACAGACAGACAGACAGACAGAGAGAGAGAGAGAGAGAGAGAGAGAGAGAGAGAGAGAGAGAGAGAGAGAGAGAGAGAGAGAGAGAGAGAGAGAGAGAGAGAGAGAGAGAGAGAGAGAGAGAGAGAGAGAGAGAGAGAGAGAGAGAGAGAGAGAGAGAGAGAGAGAGAGAGGGGAAAAAAGGCCAGGCTGGATTTTTATTACTTCACACACAAAATTTAACGGCACTGATTTTTGACACACAGACAGTTTAATCTCTGTCGTCGTGTTAACACACAGACAGACGAGACAGACAGGAACACGGTCTAGTGTCAGGAAGGCCTATTTGTCTTGCTCAAGAAACTCCCAGCTCTTGGCTGGGAATCAGAGCTTGCTCCACGCGGGCCTGCTGTATGTTGCGACTTGCGCGTCGGGAGCTTGCGAACAGAAGGCGTTTATTTAGCTCCAGCTGCCACACCCTAAGAAAGTGTTTTTCAAGGCAAAGGGAGAGCGGCACCCACTAGCTAACTGTAGCCTAGTCTCTGGAGTCCAGATGGCCGCAGCACTAAAGGAGAGACACTATCAATGTCCCAGTGGAAAGGAGGGTCCCCATTGCCCACAAATAATCGCCTAGTGTCTCTCTGTGATGCGCCCTGACACCTTCAGGCTCTTTTTTTAAGCAAGATAGCGCTGACCCGTGACGTGTGACTGGTTGCACTAAACCAAGTTAGAAAAAGAGGAAGAAAACACAGGCCTGCCTCTGGCAAGTCCGCTTTGTTTGCCTCTCTGATCTGATCTTTCAGTGTTTTTACCTTTGCTATACAGCAGAATAAAGCGGTGTGTGCACACAACCAAAGGGAAGCCCGCCCCCCCGAGGAAAAAACATCTTGCTGATTCTTCTTCAACAGGCCTCTCCCAGGCCTGGCCCTGAAACACGATCATCCTATAGGGATCACCCCACCCACTCCGCACACATCCCCACCCCCCCCCCCCCCCCCCCCCCCCCCCCCGCCCCCCCCTCCCCCCCAACCCCAGCCAGCACTCCCGGTTCCCACCAGTGAATTATCATTAATTTATTTATCTACCCAGCGCCTTTTACATTTGTTTATTTATCGACCCTTGCAAACCCCCCCCCCCCCCCCTACCCAGTCCTCCTCCTCTTCCTCCTCTGTCTCCTCCCGTTTGTCTTCAACTCCCACGCCGCTCGGAAGCTCCTGGATGGAGCAACAGCGTCTTGAGAAACCTTTAACTCGGCTCACTGGGTTGCTAGACTCGCCTGCGGTGTCTGAGTGTTTGTAATAATAATGGAGTGTTAAAGACCCCCCGCCCCGCGGGAGTCTGACTGAAAGGCTTCAGCTCCACGTGCGCCCCGGCGCGAACCTGAGGCCTGGACCCGTGGAGGGTCTCGTTAGCGGAGCGCTATGGACGCGGTTCACCATGTGTGTGTTTGTGTTTGTGTGTGTATGTGTGTGCATGTGTGTGCGTGTGTGTGAGTCTGAGCGTTTGTGTGTGTGTTTGTGTGCCTGTGCGTGAGAGTGTTTGTGCGTGCGCGGAAAGAGTGTGTGTGTGTGTGTGTGTCTGAGCGTGTGTGTGTGTATGTGTGTGAGTCTGAGCATGTGTGTGTGTATGTGTGTGTGTGTCTGAGCATGTGTGTGTGTGAGTCTGAGCATGTGTGTGCGTGTATGTGTGTGTAGTACGTGTGTGTGTGTACGTGTGCGTGTGTGTGTGTCTGAAGAAGCAGTCTGCCAGCCCTCAAGGCGTGGGGCAGCATCTTCCTTTTTGTCCGGGTCTAATGAGCCGTTGGGGTCACATGGTCTGAGCGCGGCCGGCAGACCAGCCATATCGCATCGTCTGCCCCCTCTGCATGCTGGGAGATAGACCAGCAGGCACCTGAGTGGTGGGTGAGTGTGTGTGTGGGGGGGGGGGGGGGGGGGGGGGGGGGGAACGGGTCTTTCAGGTGTACATACAACACGCAACACTCGCTCAACACCCACATCATTGGACGTGCTGACACGCAGGGGATTTCAACACCTCTCTGTCTCTCTCTCTCTTTCTCTCTCTTTCTCTAAATGCCATTCACCATGCTTCCTCTCCGCCGTCCACCTCCCCCCACTTCCCCAAGCTCATGATGTTATTACAAAGAGATGTTTACTAGTTCTTATTTGCCGGGCGATTGTGGCACACCAAATGCATTTTAGTGTCCACTTACAGATAGTTGCAACTAATGGTTGGTTGCAACACCTTTATAGCATAAGTTGCTTGGTTACTAACCCCTAGACTACTACAATAATAGCACCAACGTCGGCTTTATTTGTTTTTGAACTGGTACAAGAGTAGCCCTTCATGGACTTTCACTCAAAAGAGGACCAACCACAGTGGTGACATAAGTTGACAGATTGTGGGTGCTTTTTATCTGGGCAATAAACAACAACTCCGTCAACCTATCTCCTTATCTCTTTGTGAGTCGGGGGGTGTTTCTTCCTATGAAGTGGTTCATACGGGAGGAAAAGCTGACAGATGACATCCCTTCCCCGTAGGGTTTCACCACCGAGTTGCTCTTCCTGATACTGGGCGGCACCAAGATAGATTGTCAAAAAGCCCAACAGCATGCATCGACCCCCTCATTCTACTACTACTCCTTTCATCTCCTGGCAATCACAACAGATGAAAACTCCAACACAGGCCGTAAAGCAGGGATCTTCTATTGTTATTATAAACGGTGTGACAGAGAGCTCGCATTGTAATGCGAATGCGTATGGTTAGCCGCAGTTAGCTTTCGTCCTAACATTACTTTATATTCTGAAAGGGTGTAATCTGGTTATCCTTGTTTATCAATATCATTTAACCGCGCATTTAGCCTAATCAATGTGCTTGCTTGGTATAGAAATCCACTCAAGTTGTGAATATGTAACTTCGATGAATCGTCCCAATTGGGGAAGATGGTAAATAGAAGCCTTTGTCTCATTAATACATCCTTTCAGTACAATGTCTTATGTCGAGTGACGGATGAACTGACTACAACAACATAGGAGGGGGTGCACAGCGGGACTTGCAACTGCCCCATAAAGCGACGGTGCCCCCCGCCAGGTCGCACAAGGGATGCCCAAATAAAAATCGGCCTGCGAGATAGACTTCCCATGACGCTGCAGCATACATCATTAAAGTATCCACATGCAAAGCAGATCGCTGTTATGGCGTGTTCATATGCACCCTACGTTAATTATTCAAAAGTGTTGTATGTAGGTCAGCGATTTACACGTTTATGACATAGAATAAGTTGGCTTTTGTATTGGTTATACAAATAAGGGGATATGTAAATGTAATTCTAGAGATAATTCGCATAGACATTATAGCCTACGTTACTAGTTTCCTCGGTTCACCAGATCATAAAGTGTGCTCAAAACAAAAGACCGTACGGGATACATTACTTTAGGATACACTTACCTAGATAGACGCGCCTAGTTATATGTTCTATAGTTTGTAGCTGCACGTGTTGACAGCATGCACCACCACATTAGCAGTAATACGATTTGTCGATTCCTTTACTTACCCCATGAGTCAGGGAAGGCTAAAAAGCAGGCAAAGACTCTCCGATGTAAATGTGGCCTCCAAAATGTTGTACCATGTGGCAAACAGTATCCAAATGTTAAGCTTGCAGTCGTTGTTGTAAAAAAGAAAGAAAAGGGGAACAATAACCCAGTGATGACAGTCAAAACTTAAGAAGAGGACCGGGCGATGTTTGCCTTCGTCATACAAATAATAAATCCATTGTGTGGCGCTCCACACACAACGCAATGGTTTTAAAACTAGAGCGCGGTTAAAACATTTCAGCCACAGAGCGCGTTAAAATACATTGCATGGGGCTAATTCTTTCTTCTTTGACGCCGTAATAAATGGGTCCCGTCCCGATTGTCCTTTCTCCTACTAACTCCGAGAACAAGAGCTCCACAGGCAACGGTAGGAGTTGCGCATATTCGACAATACGCGGTCACACAGACACACACGCACGCACACACACACACACACTCACACACACACACACACACACACACACACACACACACACACACACACACACACGCACGCACACACACACACACACACGCACTCACACCACGCTAGGGTCGACAAAATTTAGTGACGTCACTTATTGTGTCCGTGAGCGCAGTCTGTGCAGAGAGGTATGCCTATCTTAAGAGATAGCCTACTGGCCACATGTGATCAGGGACCTATTTCGATTTCCTTCATTTGGAAGGCCAACGATGTGTCTGACTGTTGCCTATTCGGAGAGATACAAATTGTGTCCAGATGTCATCATCTTACTCTCCACGTTTTAGCGCTCAAGCTCGCAAACGCGAGCATGACAAACCATCGTTCAACTTGGGTTAGCTGAAAGCCCTCTAGCATATCTAGCTCACGGGAAAGACTACAAAATGAAAAAGGACGGAAAACGGATCTCCTTCGGGCAGAGGATTGTGTTATTACATGGTATAATAGTATGTATATAAGATTTGAAATATAATAAATGGAGAGTTGCATCATTCAGACCGAGATAAATAGAGACTAATCAATTCATGTGATTATTCACCTTATTAATATATGCATCATGTGATGACTCAGAGCACCCCTTAGGTCCATGTATTAAGGTGAGGTTGGATCAAAACACGTTAGTCAGCGCGCGAAGGCTCTGTCTAGACCAGTATTTGGGCTGGGGCTGCCCGTGTTTTCAACGATTAAAGGAGGAACAAGATGACAGCGGTGGCTGTCGCTCCTCCTGCGCCATCTCTCTCAAAAAAGTGATTTAATCGCTCTGTAATTGCTGAAGTGGCTTTGTTCGTTAACCTTGTATGTATTAGTAACCTGCAAGAGCATAACAGAGACGTGCCATAACTTAGAAGTCACGGACCATAAGTGCCTGACTAAGCATCAATTGGTCAATTAGTATACCATGATTTATTTATTTATTTTTGAACAACATCAACCGAAGCTATAAATAGCAAACCAGGCAAACTGTCTCCCAATACCTTTAGGGAAAGGTCTATGTGTTTAAAGGTGAGGCCAGCTTAGTCCATGTTAGTCAGAAAGGTCCTGTTTACCAGCTGTTGTTATTGTAGAAAGAAAAAGGAAAGAAAGAAATACTCCACCAAAATCGGTATCATGTATGATCTTGTAATTGTGAGGTAATGGTTCTGTAATTGCTTTGTTTGTTGCGATCACCCGTATTAGCAACCTGGAAAGTCCATCGTTCACAAGTCGTTGTGTCTGTGTGCATTCACGAAACATATGAAAAATGGTCTCCTTTTTAGAAGGGGTCTGACAGTTGGGAGACCGTAGGCCTGGGGACGTGATTAGACATCATATCCTGCGTACATGATGCAGACACCTTTGTGGTTAAACTAAATGTGTAGCTCGCGTGTCTGGTCTCGGTTTTGTGACTCACATGAAGGTTTCAGGTAAACCAGAAGCCAGTGTAGAGATAGATGCAATAATGAAATCTTCTCATCTAACATTGTAGTACAGCTGTTGAAGTATGAAAAAATACTCCATACATTCAAATATGTAAATATTAGAAAAAATATATACATAGCACTTCTTGACCAGAGGGTAATGAAGATACACTTGTTATTAGTGTTTGTTTGGGGTCTTTGTTGTTGTTTTTCCATTGTTTTCGGGGGGTCCTTCCAACTTTATGGACAGGCTGAATGGGGCCGCGTGCAGGCTGGCCGTCTGGCAGACACCCTTTTATGAAGTGACCGCTCGCTGTCAGCGGCTTTATGATGGGACAAGCTTTGTTGGCAGGCACAAAAAAAAGAGGGGCTCCATCTTACCCCCCCCCCCCCTCTCGCACTTTGCCTAGAGGAGGGTCAAGAGGTCTGACCTCACTTCCTGTCAGGGCTTCTCACAAGCATTCCATTGTCTGTGAGAATGCACACAGGCTCAAGGGACTTCCCACATCTGGCAGCTGCTATTAGGCCACCTCCTATATGCCCACCCCGCCTCCCCCGCCCCTCCCACCCCACAATCCTCTGGAAGGCTAAGTCTGTGGGCTAGCCTGATGTGCACTTTAATGAGGTCTTTGGGTTGTTGTTTTTTTCTATCTTTTTTTGTCTGAGTAACCTATCTTGCCTTTCGACTCTGTACTTTTAATGAATCTTGAAAACGGCAGTTTTTCTGGTTAATTCCAGAGGGGTTTTGAATTCTTCTCCACTTTCTCTTTCAACACAGGATGAAAAAAAAACTAAACAAAATTCCCCGTATTTGGTTGGTAGTAGGACCCACAAAAACCCTTCTGCAAACCATGAGGAAGAAACAAATTTATACATTTTGTTGTTGGGCAATGCAAAGCCACACAGAGCCCACATTTTTGCTGAGATTCATCAGGATCTTAAGACATAGTTCACCTGATTTATACCCACTCTCACTCTCTCAGTACAATCCTTTCCTATATGACATATAAAGAGAAATAGACACTGAGAATGGGAAAGTGCCTAGCCTATCTGACTAATCACCATACACTCTTTCACTATTCAACCATTACTCATTAGACTCAATACTATACTCATCTTTGTACCAACAAATGTTCCAGACAGCTTTAGATAGAGTTCACTGCACATACACTGGGGAAACAGTTCAGAGTAAACTGAAATTCTCAACATCCCTTTTAAAATAGAAACAGTTCCCTTATTTACTTTTTTTTTCCACTATGACCAAGAGATGAAAAAGAGTCTTGCATATCTTCCCCTTGACATTACACCATTAGTTAGGGGTGTTATGATCGCACCCTATCGCCGTTAATGGTGTTATGTGTATGGGGAAGATTGGACCAAAAACCAAAACATTTGTATTATAGTTTTTTCAACATAGCTTTAGCTCAATTCTCAAATAAATTAAAATCTCTGAACAATCAATTAATTTCTTGTTCACACCAGATTTGAATTTCTTATTAATTCAGGTAAATTTCAAGTGTGCAAAAGAGTAAGTGTCATTTTGCGCAATAACTACATGCACATGGCTTGTTGATCAAAACTGATGAGTTGATTCTCAGTGAAATTGTCATACTTGTCACAGCTTCTAAACATTCTTTCATTGCGTGAGACATCACATTCTAAATCATCCATTCAATAACCAAAATCAGTCAGCCATACCAAGAGGATAGGAATATAATCTAGTGATACTGTAGGTACTGTAAGGAGTTACAATTTACGTTTTTTTACATAAACACAGGCTTTTTTATTGTTGCAGGTTTAATTGTTTTGCATGGAGGTCATTTGGTGACAAATTTGCGCTTCACGATATATGGCTTTAGATGTAAGAAATAGGTAAAAATGTAACGCATTGCTACAAAAAGGAATTTACTGTATACATACAAATGTGCCTATTCTTCTTTCTGTGTTCTACAGCATTGTACAGTATTGTCTTTTCCCAGTAAACTTGAACCTACTATTGAAATCGGGATCTCAGTGTGATCAACTCAATTGCATTCAGCTATAGACACAACTTACATTCTTGTAGTATGGTATAGTAAGCAATCAGTGTCAACAAAAAAGCAGAACAAAATAGAAAGTTGTGTAAAGGAACATTTCCAGTACGGCTCACACGATGACAACATATTTATCATTGAGGTGGCATTGGCCAATTTACTGACCCAATAATTAAGTTTTTAAGTATGAATTAAATGTTTTGTGTGAGTTACTACATTTTGCAGACATGCAATAGAGTTGTGATGTGCCATAAAACAGGTGTGGCAATTGCAATCAACAGTTCAGAGAGTGGTAAGACGGTTAAATTTTTTTGGTCAAAGTGATTGAGAAACACTGGTAAGATTGATAACAAGATTGCCGAAAGAGGAACATGCGTGGGCACAGAGTGGGCCACGGACTTCCTCTTTCAGAAAAAATGTGTATACCCCAGTTGGGTCTAATTTTAGAGACGTGTGATGATCCTATGCTCATGTGCAACACAGCTTGTGATGCATTCTGAAATGATGGTTCAGACAAAGACCCTCACTGAGGCCCCATAGAAGACATCGAAGCACTTAATTTTTACCTGCAAAGCTGTTGTCTAGCTATACGCATAGCCGCTGCTGCTGCTGCTAGGTATTTCCAGTATTGCATCGATTGACTTGGGTTTGGGTTGAGTGCTTCTCATGACTCATCACTTAACTTAGTTTCAAATAAGGTGAAATGTGTGTGTGTGTGTGTGTGTGTGTGTGTGTGTGTATGTGTGTGCATGTGTGTGTGCCCATGCGGATGTGTGAGCGCATGTGTGAGCGCATGTGTGAGCGCATGTGTGAGCGCATGTGTGCGTGCGTGCGTGTGTGTGATGAATGACGTGCAGAGCTTGTGGCAGATTGGCAGGGACTCCTTTTTTTCAAACCTAAACACTACCTAAAGTCATGCTGTCTTATCTCTCTCTTCACCAAATTACCGGCTTAAGTGTTGCCTCTGCCACATGCCCAGGGTTGTTCACGGGTTTATAGGTAATGCCGCATTCTCTCCGCAGAGCTTCCCCTAGACGTGTGGAGTGTTAGCTTACCCCCCCCCCCCGTTATCTATCTAGCCCATCCACTCCTCTTGTTTTCCTGCACAATATAATTCCAATTCTTCTTTACATCTGATCCGTCTACTGTGGCGTGGCTTGACTCACTGTCCCCATTTAGGTCACTTTGTCCATTCAAACACACACACAAAGGAAAGATCATTTGGCTCTGTTGTGTGTGTTGTGTTGTGTGCCAGTGTGTAGTCATTGACATTGGTGCCATAAGGCGGAAAAGACAGGAAACTTAGAATAGAGAAGCTAATTTCAGCTTTTCTATTTTCCTGTGTTGTCCTGTGCATCCTGTGACTATATTGCCTAACCCAACGGCAGTAGCATATTACCTCAATGGGGATTTAAATGAGTCCTGTAAGAAGTTTGACCATTGGCCAAATATGACATCCCTGTAACCCAGTCAACAACACACCCTTTGCTGAGCATAGTCTCTTTCTCACATGGGTATAGTGTTACGTTGTTATTTCAGTCCGTGCAAAGTCTCCGGAAAAAAAGACCATTTAAGAAAAAAGGTTCTGTGGTCCACTTAAAGGCCACCCCCCTTTGGCTGCTGTTGTGAGTACATGTGTAGTGTGTAAGAACATTAGGTCAGTGGCTAGATGAATAGTGGGTAAGGCAGAAGTTTGGACTCCTGGACCGCTGGATAAACGCTCACTATACATCTGGGGGAGATCAAGGGGTGTTGGAGAGGGGCTGGTTGGGGGTGGGATGTGTGGATTGGGTTTTGTGGTCTCCTGCAGCTCAGCCCAGTGTTTGTAGAGGATTGCTCAAGAACCTCTAGACAAACAACTTGTAATCTTCAACTCCGTGTTATGAAACTCTTTAAGATTATCTGCAAAGGAAAACAGCCATGCAGGCATCGTAGACGTGATTTATTTCATTTGTGTTGAGTTCAGTAGTTCTAGTGAAAGAGCTGATTGGTGCAGAGATAGACCCCATAACAGGGAAAGAGTTTATGTTATGTATGTAGGTTATGTATTTATATTATGTTAGTATCCCTGTTCTGGGTTCTATTGAAGCCCCATAAGGATCAATATCTGTTGATCGGACCGTGAGACAGAGATTCTGCTAATTCATTAACCACAGCAGAACAAGCTTTAGTCAGGATAGAATGTGTGCGCGCGTGTGTTTAATATTCTTTGTGATCATCATTCTTTTGTGTGTGTGTGTGTGGGGACGTGCGTGCCTGCTTGCGCATGTGCGTGTGTGCGTCTAGTGTGCGTGCGTGTTTGCGTTTGTTATTCTTTGTGAGTGTGTGTGTCTGTGTGTGTGTGCGTGCGTGTGTGTCCAGAGACTTTCCAACAAGTTTTTAATAATTAAAAGAAATAGATCAATATGATGACATAACATAAACTATGTGAATATACAATATAATGCAATACAAATACAATACAGATTATTAACACAAACGCTCCATTGCATAACCGACAACAACTGATGAACCCACACAGTCGTCAACACAGTTGAAATAGTTAATGTACAACCAAGGTGTACATCACAAGGTGCAAGCCAGAAACCATAGGAAGTAGAGGAAGGACGGATGGGTGCAAGCAGAGGAGTGAAGTTAGTGAAGCAAAGTTAGTCAACGGAGGGTGAAATAAGCTTTCGTGAAGCGGGTCAAGCAAGCACCTGTCGGGCTTTCCACCGCAAGAACTTTGCCTCCACACGTCCCCACCCGTGTCTGGGATAGAGAGCGTGGGTGTATTTTCGGTATTTGTTTTTGCATGCGTTGATCGCGTTGGCCTTCAACGCGGTGTACCCCTCGTCGTTATTAAACCATGACACACAGTGTTTGGTTCGTGGCCTAAAAGTGCGTTGGTGCGTCAGACATCTCCATTTATCACCTCTCTCCACCATAGTTTATCTCCTGCTTTCCCAGAGGGGAGGCTGGCGGGGTGGGGTGGGATGGGGGCGGGTCCTATCGACTCTGCTGCTGCTAGGGTCAATGTTGGGGGGGGGGGGGGGGGGGGGGGGGGGGGTCAACTGATAAGAGGGATCAGGGTCAGGCCATTACTTTAGCTGTGAGTGTTCCCCTGCCACAAGCCCCTCTCTCAGCGCAGTCACATGAGACCTAACGCTCACACCAAGACCAACAGCTCATGTGGTAAAAGGGTTAAAATCAGTCATAAAAAAACAAACAAAAAAAAAGACCATGAAGGGCATGACAGAAGGCCTGGCAGGGGTGTAGATCTCACACTCTATTGAAACAGCCTGAAGCCCTGCTGTCTCTGGAGTGGATCTAAGGTGTGTGTGTGTGTGTTGGTGGATGCGTGCATGTGCGCGCACACACGCACACAAACACACACATACACACACACACACACACACACACACACACACACACACACAGATATTTGCATACACCACATGCGTACACAGGCAATGCTGGTAGAGTTCACAGACACACACACACCTACACACACACACACACACACACACACACACACACAACACAGTACTTGACGTAAGCCAGACAGTCACCTAGACAAGGAAATTGTCCAACAGGGCACTCATATTTACAGCTGAGACCATGACCGCTCACCTCTGCTATCAAAGTGCTAAAGATATTGAAGTGGTACTTGCACATCTTGACTTGGACATGACTATGTATTACATATATAATAGAGATGTGTGTTGTGGCTACCATGGTCTTTAAATAATTGAAATGCATGAATTTTCAAGTTAAATAGAGATATGTTTTAGTTTAACAGAAATAAGTTAAGGCTTATCTAACTGTGTGAAGAGACCTTCACACAGTTTCATATTTTATTTCAATATATATTTTTGTAACGTTCATTATATACAATGAACACAGCAAAAGGTGAAACAATTATACAAACCTTGTCTCTCTATCTCTCTCACTCCCTCCCTCGCTCTGTTTCTCTCTCCCTTCCTCTCTCTCCCTCGCTCTCTCCGTCTCTTTCTCTCTCCCTCTCTCCCTTCCTCTCTCTCCCTCTCTCCCTTCCTCTCTCTCCCTCGCTCTCTCCGTCTCTTTCTCTCTCCCTCTCTCCCTCTCTCTCTCTCGTGTGCTCATTATATGAAAACGATATAAATATATGAGATGTTATGATTGCACAACAAAGAAAAAACCTCTGATGGAGTGGACCCAACTGTGTTTTACTGCCTGCACACGCAGTTTCTCACATAGCGTCCGAGGAAAGAAAAAGGTGGAGGGGGCTTTGATCTGCACGCTTGAACATTCTTCCCATCCCCTTCTCACTTCCTGCTCGGCTGCTTATTATTGGCTGGAGCTGGAACTCGTCCATTCAGAGAGACCTCACCCCTCCGAGGTCATGCTGCCATGGGCCACACCCCAAACACAGGACACTCATCCACTATTCCATATGCCTGGATAATGTTTCTCATGTCTCGCTAGCTTCTGGCTCAAGGTACTTTGAAGATGCTTTTTTCGTTCATACTAAATAATTGACTTTCTGGTTCTCGGTACATTTAATTGTGCGTGATGCTTTGAAGTAAAAGAACGACAAATCTGTGTAAACACAATTTTGTCAATGGTTTACATCTACTTTGTGTCTTTTTCCATGAGCTCCAAGTTCTCGGTAGGAGGTGAGAAGGACAAAGTGCCTGTGTGTGTGTGTCTGTGTCTGTGTGTGTGCGTCCCTGTGTGTGTGTTCATCCCTGTGTATTCCTGTATGCGTGTGTGCATGTGTGTTTGCTTGTGCATGCGTGTCTGTGTGTGTGCCTCTATGCATGCGTACGTATGTGTGTGGGATTGCGTGTGTTGACGGAGGAAAAGGGTGAGAGATGGGGAATGAGAACTGAGAGTTTTAGCCAACCTTGTTGATGTTGATACAGCTGAGGCTATAATTACATTATGACCTCACTGGCCACATCCAATCAAATCTAAAACAACACATTGGCTGCAGCCAATCAAAATGTAATAGCCTTGGCTATTACAAGTACAAGGACACCAGGACAACAACCTTCCATCTTCTTCAATTACCCACCCATGAATAATCTGTTGATTTATTTTGATATGTAACTGCCACTTTTATCTCATGGATGTCCACCCCGAGTCATTCTAATAAGCCAATGACTAATACCCAATAAGTGTCACCTTCAGAGAGTCTTTATGACTCATTTGAAAGGAGTCAGTGCGTCAGATAGACCTGATTGATTTGGAAGTCTTTCATGCACATCTGTGAGTGAGCTGGGTTGGGTTGGGTGAAATGATGATGACTGTTGGCAGCCTCTGAGGTCACTCTGCAGTCTGCCAGCTGTTCCAAGTCAGCCTGGAAAGTTTTCTTGCTCACAGTTTTATGCCAATACAGGCTCGAGATCTGAAGTCAGGCCAGGGGAACACAAAGCCCAGTGCAGCATGAGCTAGACTGCTAGTTCGATTAGCAGAGAACTCAGAGATACCGTCAAAAACACATTCTGTAGAAGGGGAAGTCTCTTTAAGACGTGAAAAAGACTAACTAAGTTAACGTGACGTGACGTGTGTGTGCGTGTGTGTGTGTGTGTGCGTGTGTGTGTGTGTGTGCATGTGTGTGTGTATGTGTGTGTGTGTGTGTGTGTGTGTCTGTGTCTGTGTGTGTGTGTCTGGACAGAAGGTCTTGATCAAAATGTCCTTGTATGTCCACATATGTATCTGACTTGTATCCTTGTGAGGGAATATAGGGGAAGATCCAGTGTTTATGACGAGAGTCAGTATTTGGCAACCTCGCAGCCATGATGGGAAACGTTACATAAAGTGAGAAATGTCACCGCTGGATAATATAAACGAAATCTGGGTTAAATTAACAGCTCATTCAATGTCTGCTGCAGCTCGCAGCTAACAGGCTTCTCTAATGTGGATTTAATACAATGCTAGGGTGTAAAAGAGAAATAATAGGACTTTGTCTGTATACTTTATATAAATATAAATATATAAATGTTTTTGTTGGTTTGCAAAATGTGGTAGAAAAGAGTAGAAGACGTGCATTTTGTACGTCATTTTAAATAGTTTGGTTTAAAAATCCTACTTATGTGTATTTTATTAGGGTACAATTGGTCATTTATGACTTATGGAATGTTATGATAGTATCTTATCCTACAAAATAAAATGATATGATAACCACTTTTTCAAATATTGAACCGTAGGCCATTTCAGTCTTAGTCTTCTACTTCATTCGAGTCAGCCCCAGTTGCACAATCTTGATATGCTCCATTATCATAGTCTTATCGTCAGTTTTCACAAAGGAAAAACAAACTCACATCAGTGGACCGTAACCGACCTTACAAGTGAATGCTGCATATAAAAGACGAAAGGCGAGAATGTTTACTTTGGTCCCTCTGGAGGTGAATTGATTTAAGGGCCGCAGTGAAATACTGCTGCTATCTTGGCCCCGGATTCGACACTTGCCGCCTAACACCCCTTCCCCCTACCCTAACTCTCCCATCACCCCAAAGCCCCCGCTAGTCGACCTCTTAAACCAGCAGTCCCCAAATTATTCCAGGAAAAAGTAGAGTCTCTGGACTCCATAAATCTCAGGGCGGCTCCCCCAAGACAGTCGCTCCCTGCAGAGAGCAGAGTGCAGGCTGAAACATCATCCCTTCCCTGTTCCACTTCCAGCCCAACAAAAGCGTTTTAATGCAGCGTAGAGACGCAGAGGAATGGGGAATTAGTCACCCTGCACTCAGATCTTTACGGCCCCCTATCTGCCCCCACCTTGGTGGTGTCAAAGTCATGCTACTTCACAGAGAGAGAGAGAGAGACAGAGCGGGGGGGAGAGAGAGAGAGAGAGAGAGAGAGAGCGAGAGAGAGAGAGAGAGAGACAGAGACAGAGCAAGGGAGAGAGAGAGAGAGAGACAGAGAGACAGAGAGACAGAGAGACAGAGAGACAGAGACAGAGCGAGGGAGAGAGAGAGACAGAGACAGAGAGAGAGAAGAGAGAGACAGAGACAGAGAAAGAGAAAGAGAAGAGAGAGAGAAAGGCAGAGACAGAGCAAGGGATAGAGAGACAGACAGAACAAGAGAGAGAAGAGAGAGGGAGAGTGAGAGGAGAGAGACAGAGAGACAGAGGGAGAGAGACAGAGAGAGACAGACAAAGAGACAAAGAGATGTCACAGTGTCCTTACGTCTGGATTTCACCCGCAATCCACCGTAGCGGCAGCAATAATTTCCCCCTCAATTCTACCCGTGTCTTTTCACGGTGGATAGTAAATAAGTAAAACATTGGGCAGTGGAGGCCAAAACGCCCCTGCTGGAAGATCAATCGTAATAATAAAGAAAAAACTAAGATGTCCAAAAGCAATTTACCAGGGCTGCCATGGCCACAAATCAAGCATAAGCACAGGGAAAAGTATATTATAATGCAGTTGGGGTAGGGGAGGGGTGAGGGGGAGAAAGAAAGAAAAAAAAAACACAAAAGAGTTACGCAAGCGTTTTTTGTTTTGTTTTTTGTTCTGCCAGTGGAAAAGTAGGGTTTTATTGATTGGCTTGTGATTCCGTTTGAGAGGAGCGTGGGACGGCTGCTGCGCTGTAGCCCTGCCCCCGCATGACTGATAGACCTGTCGGTACTCGCCCGTTCAGATCAAGCCCCGGCGATTACCAGGCAAGCCGTGCTAGGTTCACGTGTGAATGACTTACGCCTCAAAACGTTCAAGGCGTTTTCAGAGGGCTGGTCCGCGCTGGATCGGGTCACGTGGCCCTCCCCAACAGGCTCTCACGAGTCACACACATAAACACAGAACGTCCGTAAACAGTTTGGAAGGAGGCGCTTGGCTCTCCTTCCAAAATAGGGTGGGTGGAGGCGCTTGGAGCTCCTTCCGAAATGGGGTGGGCGGAGGCGTAGGTGGGTCGGGTGGGGAAATGGGTTGGATGGGATGGAATGGAGGGCGGGGTGGAGATGGATATTGTGGACGGAGACCCTGGTGCTGGACTATGAGGGGCAAGTGGGGGGGGGGGGGGGGGGGGGGGGGGTCTGAGGGAATGACACAGCGCAGCGTAGATCTTCCCTCCGTGGCGACCTGGAGGGAGGCTACATCAGCCTGCCCGCAGAGCTCCTCTGGGATGCACTGCCTGCACAAACAAACCCACCCTAAGCCCCTCGGGTCTAATGGGAACCAGAACCCAGAAGAACTCTCCCCCCTCTCTCTCTCTCTGTCTCTCTCTTTCTCTTTCTCTCTCTTTCTCTGCATCTCCTCATTCTCTCTCTTTCTCTCTGCCTCTCCTCATTCTCTCTCTCTTTCTCTCCCTCCCCCCTCCTGCTCCCTCTATCTGTCCCTCTCTCTCTGCCTCTCCTCATCCTCTCTCTCTCTCTCTTTCTCTCTCTGTCTCTCTCTGCCTCTCTCTACACTTACTGTAACGCTCAAGGCACCAACGGCACCTCCAAGCTCAAGGACACACTTCAATTATCCCAAGCAGAACTGAAGGTCGTCCTTCTCTCTCTCCCTTTCTCTCTCTCTCTTCTCTCTCTCTCTCTCTCTCTTTCTTTCTCTCTCTCTCTCCCTCTCTCTCTCTTTCTCCCTGTTTTCCCACTCTGCATTGCTGCCTCATGATGTTCCACCTTTTTTGTGTTTTTCTTTCTCTTTCTCTTCAGCACATGTTGACATCCATGACCCTGTAGGAGGGATAACCTCCAGGGACCCCTTCTTATCTGGACAGACCCACTCTCACTCTCACCATACTGTTCTCCTATAAACAATCCTCTCACTCTCTCTCTCTTCATCCTCTCTCTCTCTCTTCATCTTCTCTTTCTCTCTCTCTTTATCCTCTCTTTCGCTCTTCATCCTCTCTCTCTCTCCCTCTCTCTTCATACTCTCTCTCTCCCTGACTTTACATATATCTAGATGTAAAATACATATGATGTGTAATGTTTTCCCTCGGGGGCTTGTAATCCCTTTTTCTGTTCTTTTCACTACTTTCTTTAATTTTTTTCCTTTTCTTTTTTGAACAAATGATCGGTCTCAGCTTCCCATGGTTTGGTCAGGGCATCTCACATGTCAGGCTATGCATGTAAACAACAACATATGTTCTGTACCAACACAACTGAAGTGGTAGAGTGGAGGGAACAGAAGTCTCGGAACTCTTTCCCCTACTGTTTTAACCGTCCTCACCTATATAATGCACTAGCATCCACTTCCTATAAAAAAAGTACACCCTTTTCAAGCCCAAAGACCACCATGTCCACCACATCCACCATAACTGCAACTTCCCCAGTACAAAAACGCTCCTGTGAGGAACGGCCTCATCAGATAAATGGTACACTGGAAACAGTACCACACAGTGTGCTTCTTCTCTGGTGAGGCAGGGGCCTGAATGTTCTCATTGTGGGGGTTCACAGTTTATCTCTGGACGTCCTCCCAGTCTAGCAGTGTCTATCTCTGAATGTTCTGTTTCACGGACGTTTGAATGTTGGTATGGCGTCGGGTTGGGGGGGGGGGGGGGGGGGGGGGGGGGGGGGTTGTGAAGGCCGTTGAGGAGACATATTTGAACCGCTGCACGATGTGCGGCCGGCGGTTGCTGTACTTTCAAAACACAAAATAAGAGTCAGATTGCGACACATGTTGACGCTTGAATATTGAATATTGTGTTTCACTGCACAATCCAAAACATTTCGTCTTGGTACACTGCCCTCTTTCAGTTGCACACATTGTCTCTTTTATATGAGCAATAACAAAAAGAGGTTACGCACAAGCCTATACATGTGTGCTAGGTCTCTGGGCTATATTTCGGAGGATAAGGTCGCTGCTTTATTCCAGCTTGTCAGGATCAACGATAAAGTCGTTGATGAACAGCTTTATTGCTCATTCAAACATCAGACGTGGACGCCCCTTACAAACACTGATTGGACACAATCTGACCCTTCTTTAGCTCTCTCTCTCGTCTCTGTATGTGTGTGTCTCACAGCTGGACACAAACCCACCAATGTATATGTGGTGGTAGAGAGAGTGAGAGAGAGAGAGAGAGAGAGAGAGAGAGAGAGAGAGAGAGAGAGAGAGAAAATAGTGAGAGAGAGATAGTGGGAGAAAGAGAGAAAGATTGCTCTCTGAGAATCTACTCCTGCTTGTGTGTGTTGCTCATCAGAGGATTTTGCCCCCATGTACCGTCACCCCCCCCCCCCCCCCCCCCCCCCCCCCCCCCCCCCCCCCCCCCCCCCCCCCCCCCCCCCCCCCCCCCCCCCCCCCCTGACCCCTACCTCCTCACCACTCCCCCATCTCCATCGCCAGCCCCATCAGGTAGCGTAGAGAGGCCCCTGCAGGGGAGTAGTGTTCGTGTACTTCATCTGTTGCTGCTGTAAGCCTGGAAGCCTTCTGGAACCGTGTGGGATGTGCTTGGTGTGCCATACAAAAGCCCAGAGCGGCCAGGCTCAGGCTCGCAGACGCCCTACTTCGGTGAGCTAAAAAGCAAGTTTCTGCAGCGTCAGCTCTGGCTAAAGGGTTTGGTGGTGAGGAAACGTGTCAAGACTCAGTGGCTCCTGTCTGCTGTGCTAAAACACACATATAGGTGTGCGTGGGAAGCGATATTTAGTGATATACTGTATATGGGGGGGGAGTGTGCCCTGTGTACAATCTGAAATTGTTGTTTGTTCACGTTAGGGGGGTTAATATATATACATGTTTATTGGTTTGTTTGAGTGCATGTGAGTCGTTGGTGTGTTTGTGTGTGCGTATCTCAGTGGTTTATTTTGTGTGGGTGTGTGTAAGTGTGTGCGCGTGTGCGTTCTTGCATGTGTGTATGTGTGTGTGTGTGTGTGTGTGTGTGTGTATGCGTGTGTGTGTGTGTTTGTATGTGTGTGTGCCTGCATGCGTACAAATCAGACTTCAGATTAATATCCAAAGTCTGATAACAGATGAGCTCAATTCTTTGTGAACGAGGCGCTTCACTTTCTTTGGCTTCATTTTTGTTTCCACCAATCATGATCTGTAGGGTCGTAATTGGCAAACAAACTCGGCCTGTAAAACATGCCTGTAAAGTTTTCAAATCAACTGAGAGAGTGGCCACTGTGGAAATACACTTCTGAAAGCTTCATCCACTTGTGCAATGAGTTTTCTTCAGTATAACATCTACTGAAGAAACAGGAAACAAGTCCTAACTCTTTCAGTTTTTGGTTTCCAGCCATGGCTCTATACCGTTTTGCCCCAGAAGGTCTGCTATAACATAGTAGGACTGCTGGATCCGAGATTAGTGTGTTGTTGTTTGCCAGTGCTTTGTTGTGTGTGTGTGTGTGTGTGTGTGTGTGTGTGTGTGTGTGTGTGTGTGTGTGTGTGTGTGTGTGTGTGTGTGTGTGTGTGTGTTTCCATGATGCATTGGACGGTGTGTATTGATCGACTGTAAAGATATTCTCCCATGGTGGCAGAGGTTTGACGGATGAGGTAAGAACAGATCAATACAGAGAGAAAAACACTCTTCATTATACACATCCCTGTATTCTAACTTACACTCACACAGAGCCAATATTGATCTATACTGTTTGACATTGTGACTGTAACCAGATGCCATTGCGACTGACTATTACAAATAACTATTATTTTTCCACTTCTTGTTTATCAACATTCATACTAGTATGCTTGTGTCAATGTTCCTACGAACATGGCCCCACATGAATTACAAGTTCATACTACTATAAATATAATTACAACCGTAACATACTATAATATGACGCTATCGGTTATTACCTCACATATAGTTACTGAAGAGACGTTGAGTAAATAGTAAGGTTAATAGTAATCATAGTCCTGTCAATGGGCCTTATTCACCTAGCAGCCATCTTGGTTCCATCTAAGTTCTAAACGCTAGCTGGATGGGAGAAACTGGGAGCCATCTTGGCTCTAAGCTAGTGTTGAGAGCCAAGACGGCTGCTGGGTGAATAAGGCAGAAATGATCAGTGTTGATTTATCCTACCGATGATATCATTTGTACAGATGATGTCATTTGTAGAACAGAACATGAACAAGCAGGAAGGGGCTGACAAACAATAAGGTCATCGCCCCCATTCAGGGAAATATCCATCAGGCTGTTGCTTTTGTGTCCCTGATGCTTCCCAACCATGAAGACCCCCTGACATAAGAGTACACACATAGGAACAGTGTATCCCTATTCTAAAAGCACATAAGTGCAGCATAAACACACACACACACACACACACATACACACATCACATCTTTTGTCATCTGCAAAAGTCCCTCTCTATCCTGTCTTTTCTCGATGGGATTCGTCCTTCTCTTCCTCCTCCACATTGTTCCAGTGGCCACATTGCAGTGGGTAACTGAGGAAGTGAAGACACCTGGCTGGCTGGAGGGAGATTTTCCACTGGGAGCCTTCTGCTTCCAGGGCAGGCTGCCCACACACAACCATGGAGCTGCTGCTGCTGCTGATGAAGACCATGGAGATGATGAATATGGTTAATATGATGAAGACTGTGAAGATGGTGAAGACTGTGAAGATGGTAAAGACGATGACAAAGAGGAGGGCGTGACAAAGTTGATTTGGTAGATGAAGATGATGAATACGATGAAGAAGATGATGAAGATGATGACAATGCTGAAAATGATGATGAAGATGACGAAGAGGAGGACCTTGCATGGTCCAATAGTGAGAATTGAGTGAGTGAATCCACACCCCCACATCTCCAGAGCGTTCTCCCAGCTCTCTGAATCCAGTGTACGGGGATGTGTGGGATGGAGCGCTCTCACAGGACAGGGGAAACATGAACCCCCTGACTTCCTGCCTGCAGGGTTGATGAGGTCACCAGTCTGGGTGGGAGTGTCTGTGCAATGCCTCCTCAGTGACAGGCCCTAGGGCCTCTATGGCGAGGCATGGAGAGGGGCGGCTCAGGAGAGGGGTGAGGGGAGAAGGTAGGCTCAGGAGAGGGGTAAGGGGAGATAGGAGAGGGGAGAGGGGAGAGGGGAGAGGGGAGAGGGGAGAGGGGAGAGGGGAGAGGGGAGAGGGGAGAGGGGAGAGGGAAAGGGGTGAGGGGTGGAGCTGGTGCAGGACATGCAGTAACGGCAGGAGGAGCAGATGACAGGCTAGTGGGGGGGAGGTATGGTGGGAGGTATGGGGGGGGGGGGGGGGGTCTGACATCCAGTGCCTGTCTCTATGGAGCCCCAGGGCACACGGTATGGAGAGGACTTGGTACTCTGTTTAAAAAAATGAGGGGGATAGAGGAGGGGGTGTGAAAACGACATAGCCAGGAAAATATCACAAAATGGCAAAGAATGTTTGAGCGCTGCCCAACAAACTCTGCTTTTCATTAATCACAGATGGCTCAATGAGTAATTGCATTGTGGGGGAGATTTTTCTGGGCTTGTAGGACTAGAAAAATCTCCCTAAATACCCTAGATCCATGGGTTCAGATAACGATCAACACACTCCATTGACCAGAATGCCATGCTTCAGCCTGGGGCAGGAAGTGGTCCCTCGACTCTTACTTTGCACAAGGTTTTTCATTTATTTTCATTATTTGCTTTGCAATAAAAAGCGCCTTTTGATGCACGGCCCATGCTAAATGAGAGCTCTGAACGCTGCATAAGGAGTCATTAACCTTGATGTCAGATCGCTTCGTGTCTCCTCCTGACTGCAGTTGATTAAGGAGCTGGGGGTGGGGCTGGGGGCTGGGGGGCTGGGGGGCTGGGGGGCTGGGGGTTTCTGCGGCGGTCAGGCTGCTCTGAAAGTGACCCGCTCCTCAGGTTAAACCCAGCCCAGGGGTTCAGCAGGACAGCTGGAAAGTGCAGCAGAGGTCTGATTGAGCACCTGCCGGAGCGGGCCCTGGGGCCGCAAGCCGCTAGGGGCCTTCGGTACCACGAAGAGGCAGGAAGGGAGGGGCAGCGCGTGGCCCTGGAGCACACAAAAGCCATCTTGTTCCTGGCCTCCGAGACAGCCTCAGATGGAGCTGCTCTCGTAGCTGAGGATCGCTAGGTCCACGTCCTGCTGCTGAAAAAGGGCTAAGTCTTCAAACAAGTCAAATGTGGAACAAAAGAACCATACAGGCCACACTTTGTGAGCTCACGCACTTGAAAAACCAGCCCCCCCCTCCCCCCTCCACCACCACCACCACCTTTACATCACCCCACCCCACACACAGTACTCTGTGTTTCACCATATCTCCATATCTCCCTCCATCTCTGCTTCTACCCTCCTCCTCCTCTTCCCCCACCCCCTCTAACTTCCTTCATACTCCAAAGTCTTTCTCAAGAGGTCACTGCTGTGCCCAAAGAGCCCACTAACAACAATATAATAAAAGCATTCTGTATCATGCGCACACAAACACGTATAGATACACACACACACACACACAATCACACACACACATACACACACGTACAGACACACACACACACACACATAACACACATACACACAAACGTATGCACACACACACACATACATACACACACACGTACACACACACACACACACACACGTACACACACACACTCCCTCCCTCATCGTTTTTTCCTGTGTCTTACCCTTGGGCATTAACAGTATAATTCCTTCCAGATGTTGAAATGTTTTCAGCCTTACCAAGCCGTGGACGGAACCGCCCCCCCCCCCCCCCCCCCCCCCTCCCCCACCTTCTCTCATGGTGTTAATGGCAACCAGAAGGCCTTTGAAGGGGTATGGGGGGTGGGGGTGGAGGTCGGGGTGTGTGTGGGGGGGACGGACCTCTTTAACGCCAACCGAGTCTACAAAAAAGAAGCATGTATCTTTTCCCTTTTCACAAGGTAATTGCCGATGTCTTCCCCTCCTGCTCCGATCACCATGGTTCCTTTCAGGGGAACCCCCATCATGAAGGCTGCGCATCCAGCGTCCTGCAACACAGGAGAAGAGAAGGGAGAGAAGACAGAATGAAAGACTTTCCCCGCATGAAACCAAAGTCCTCTGCAGCTGTCCTCTACCCCGATGGATAGCAATGGCGGCGGCCTGCCACTGTTGGGTTTCATTTGTGTACACGTAATGACGGCTTGGCCCTTCCTTTGAGGTGCTATCGGCTGTTCCTCGTCAGCGTGTGGCATACGATAATCCCGGAGACGGTCTCTCCTATCGTCCTTTGGGCTCTTTTTTTTTCTGGTCTAGGCTTAAGCGGCGTCTGAAAAAACGTGGCAGATAAATCAAGGACTCAGGACTCTGAAACTGCTTATATCACCGTCTTGCGTCTCTCCCCTGAGACCCTGGGTGCTTGACTCGGAGATGATCCGGGGACACAGACTCAACATGTTGGCCTCGCTACGCACAGCAGTGCTCTATTCTACTGTTCCATTGGGCCCTTGCTTCGTATATCTTCCACCCCAGTGTGAAGCCTTGAGTGGGATGTGATAGGGTTGAGAGGGCCCTGTTCTCCACAGGCTCAGCTTATTTCTATGGTTACTCCTCCAGATCCCCCCCCCCCCCCCCCCCCCCCCCCCCCCCCCCCCCAAATACAAATAAAAGAGTCAGGAATCGGCAACTACTTACATTTGGAGAAATCGGGGTAAAAGATAAAGTCTATATATAGACCTACCACCATATATGGGGGCATGCGCCCAATTGGCGTTCCGCCCCCTAAAGGTGGCGCCCTAGGCGACAGCCTCCGTAGCCTATGCCTAGAAACGCCCCTGATGGGACCTAAGGCTATGCGTGAAGTCATGAACCTCACCCTAGACTCGAGAACATTGGGGGAGGGGGGGGGGGGGGGGGGGGGGGGGTACTGTGAGAATGAGTCCATCTGCAGCATATATTGGAAAAAACCCCAAAGCAAACAAGTTAAAAATAAACTGCGGAAAGAAATGCAACCTCTGTGTTTAAAGTCCATCCAAACAGAGGATTACCGTGTTAGCATATCTAAAGGTCTGAGAAATGGTCTATTATGTGGTTTACTAAACAATATACGATCGATTGTCCTCCACACCACGGGCCAGTGGACAGCTGGCCTGAGAGAAGAGCTTAGGATTGTTAGGTTTTAAAGGTGATTTAATATACATGAACAATTTGAAGTTCCCTGTCCATTTCATTCATGTCAAGTGGTGTTGCAAACGACTCAGTGGTCTATCAAATATTTGTCTTGAGGTTACTTACTACGTCAGCGATTTCTCGATAAATGAGATGTCCCTTACGCAACGCATCACTTTCAGAAAGTGTCATAGTCAAATACAATTTCAGTAAAACCAATGTTGGCTCATGGTTAATGATTAATAGTAATCTAACTACAGAGAACAAATTGTGCATGTCTAAAAAAGACACACTTGGTGTCACGTGTATGTCTGTGTGAACAGTGTGGTAAATCTGCAGACCGGAGATAAAGGATGCTCTCATTAATCAGCCTATCATTTAGCCTACGTTTCCTGCTGAAAAAGATCCTGTTTAAGAGGACGTGAAGCTTAGATGTTTAGATTAGTTCTGTTTGTTGATAAAGGATAAATTATCTATGTCTGAATGGTTTAGATTAGAGCAAGAGCGAGAGCGAGAGAGAGAGAGAGAGAGAGAGAGAGAGAGAGAGAGAGAGAGAGAGAGAGAGAGAGCTGGAGATAGAGAAATAGAGAGAGAGGGAGAGATAGAGAGCGTAGGACAGTTACCCTACATGTGCCCGCATTCTCTTTCCCTCCACTGCTAATGATTAATCTAAGGTAAAAGTGTGAAAAACAGGCATGCCATGTTCCAAGGCAGTTGGTTCTGACCTCATTAATTGTGTTGTCCCATGAGCTGCACGCTATGGCGTCTCTGAGTGACTCTATATGATTGCTGTGGTTGCAAACACTGTGGTTTTTGCTAATCTTCTGCTCCGGACACTCCATCTCCACCGCTTCCACTCGCTTTAACTCACATCACTGATCCTAGATCTAAACAGATAGATGCAATTTCCAAATGGTTACATCGAGTTATCTTTATTAATTTGTATATATTTAAAAATATATATATATGTAAATATATATACTGCTCAAAAAAATAAAGGGAACACTTAAACAACACAATGTAACTCCAAGTGTTCCCTTTATTTTTTTGAGCAGTATATATATATATATATATATATAAGATATATATATTTAAAAAGATATATATATATATAAATATTTAAAAATTACCGCAAAAACAAAGAAAATCTGTTTTCATTATTAAGTACATTTTACATACTCTTAAATTTGATTGAAATATTGCAATGTTACGAAGCTCTGTTTACACGTTTCTTTATTCTAGTATATCTTTGTTTATACGTACATTTTTTTCACACTTGCTTTGGTAATGTAAACGTATGTTTCCCATGCCAATAAAACCGCTTTGAATTTATTTGAAGTGAAGAGATAGTATGGACACGCCACTGAATAGATAGATTGAGCTATATTTCCGCTTGAGGTTTTAATTTGACACTACAGCGTCATCTAGTGGTAACTCATTGTAAAGCAGGACAGATTAACGGTCCTCAGAATGAATACTCTCTGCTGTACTGTGTCTTCTCTATAACATCCTAGTATTCTTACTTTTGTGATGAACACGTTCATGTTTTATTGTAAATTGTATGTATATGGAGAGGACATCATTACAATGATTTGTGTGATCTCGTTCAGTGACACACGCTTTCCTGGTAGGATATACAACGTTTGCTATAATCAAACAAAATTGCCCGTCCTATATATAGTAGGACAAACAATGGTGGGTGTGTTTGCGTGCGTCTGTGTTCATGTGTGTGTTTGTGTGTGTGCGTGTCCGTGTGCATTTGTCTGTGTGTGTGTGTGTGTGTGTGTGTGTGTGTGTGTGTGTGTGTGTGTGTGTGTGTGTGTGTTTGTGTATGTGTGTGTGAGATAGCCCAAACACACACACACTGAAGTCTTTGACCGACCTCTAGACATTCCTTTAAAATCCCTAATGCATTACATCATTCCCAACCCCTTCCCAAAGTCCATATCCCACCCTTGGAATTTTTTTGAGTTCATTCCACAGAAAAACATCAAGCTCACATTTCTAATTACATAAGTTGAATGTAACTATATAAGTGAACATATTTTAAATGTAGCATTACATTTTATAGCATTGTTTTCTTATATGAAGCCCACTTGCTTCGGTCCTGCACATAATTTGATTGGATTACTATTGTTCAAAGCAAAATAAACAAATGTAACTCAATAAATAGATTAAAGACTCAATAAATGGAATCAATATAAACGTTAATATTATTGAAATTGTCATTTTTACATTGAAATAACCTTTTCTTCACATTTCATAACATTGAAGTTGAATAGTGGTGAACTTCTGTGAAACGAGGATGATTCACTGCACTCCACTCCTCTGCAACGTACGTAGGTGAAATACAAACTAGGAGCCGTGGGTGCACTCCTACGCGCGGGAGGGTCGCTGTGTTCAGGGAAACATTCTGGCTTATCTCCAGATGAGCAACAAGGCCCTGTTTCCCAGAAACATTCTCCTTTCCTCCAACATCACCATGGGGTAATGGGGAAAAGCTTTCTCGAATCAGGGGACTCCAGTATTGACACATAGAAAGAGGACACAAAAGAAAAAAGACATTGGGGAAGTTGATTGACGTGAAAAACACTATAGGAATTAGGGTAAGGGTCAAGATAAGAGAGAAGTGGTGGGTGTGTGTGGGTGTGTGTGTGTGGGGGGGGGGGGCTTTTCCTATTTGAAAAAAAACGATTCAAAACCAATGCCATATCTAAAGGTTAATGAATTCACCAAACAATGGTTGACTGGCAGTTTTCAAAACAGAGATGTTTTCACAACAAGCACAATAGGAAAATGCATGTAGACAAAAACAAAATTCAAGTCAATGAGTTTAATTAGGTTTTGGTTTGGATCCATGGCAAAAAATAACAGCCTCCCAGAGAGAGTGAAGGTATGTCCGATCCAAAGGTATGTCCAAACAGGATAAGAATAAGACAACAATATGCTGAGCAGGGAAAAGTACTACATTACTGACTGGCATCCTTCAGAAACAGATTTTAAGTACTCACTTCCTGTTGGTTCAGACTTTTTGTCGGTTTCCAGTCCTGAGATTGAATGTGTCCTGTTTGCTATCTGCTTCCGACATCCACATCATTTTCCTTTGACACATCAAGGGCAGCATGTTTCATGATTACACTGCTTGGGTCTTTGTCTTTAATGGACTAAATGGTCCAGTATATACTGGCTCATGGGTACATCCATGTATATCTCTGTGAGAGCCACAAACACGTGTTTTATTAAAATATATAGAGTTATAAAGAAAGTATGACGACAATATTGCGTTTGTTGTGTTACATACATCCCTGGATGCCCTGGTCATATTACAAGCCAGACGGGTCAGAGTAAAAGTTACTTCTAAGTTCAGGTTTCAGTTTTGTTTTCACTTATCAGGAAACGCTATATCCTGCTTCTTGTCACATGGGGAGTCTGACCTTTATCTATTTTAGGATTTTAAGTTAAGTCACAAACACTCTGTGAATCTGTGAAGACAGAGGGACCTCTGTGGGATCATCTATTCGCCATGATCACATGACAGTTACCTTACTCAGTACACTGTTGAACACGAACAACGGACATATTGTAGTACTGTTACTATAGTGTAGTAATCTGTTGTAGTAGTCTTGGTAGTGAGGGAGTGCGTGTGTGCATGTGTGTGTAGGAGTGGGGCAGAGACTGTGTGTGTGGGTTTGTGCATGTAGAATGGTCTGTGTGTGTGTGTGTGTGTGTGTGTGTGTGTGTGTGTGTGTGTGTGTGTGTGTGAAGGAGTGGGGGAGTGTGTGTGTGTAGGAATGTGTGTGTGTGTGCGTTTGTGTGTGTGTGTTTGTGTGTGTGTGTATGTGTGTGTGTGTGTGTGTGTGTGTGTGTGTGTGTGTGTGTGAAAAGTAATTTGGTCAGCAAAAGCAGCTGTTTATTTCGCACTGGATGACAAATTGTGACTGGATGATGAATGTATATATATCACATGTATAATAACATATATCATATATCCGATGTAACCAACTAATTGCTTGCTATTTTCCTCAAAAGGAAAGTGAATGTGTTTCACCTCGGGGTCTCTGGTATCAGGTGTTTGTGGGTCTGACCATTCATTGAGCTCACCCCAACACCAAGCCTTGTGTCATGTTGACTTTGAGGCATCTCATGGTTGGGAGGATGTGTTGATTACGCTTTGTTTTAAGACTGCTTGTTTCCCCTTCCTTGATGGACTACAACAAGACTCCCTTTCTGCAAATCTTCACTGTTGTAGACTTCTAATAACCTTTGATCCAAACCTAATGAAATATTTTTTCATACAATTGAATTGAATTCGATTTTGTACTTGAATCTCAATCAACTGAAAAGCTCAAGCGACCCTACAGTTGCTTGCTAGGAATTTACAGCATAAGAATGCGCCTATTTTATCAGAACCAAATCAGTACAAACTTTAGACGGTGTCTGAGAGAGAGAGAGAGAGAGAGAGAGAGAGAGAGAGAGGGAGAGAGAGAGAGAGAGAGAGAGAGAGAGAGAGAGAGAGTAAGAGAGAGAGAGTAAGAGAGTAAGGGAGAGAGAGTAAGGGAGAGTGAGTAAGGGAGAGTGAGTAAGGGAGAGTGAGTAAGGGAGAGGTGGGTGGAAGAGTGGGCAGTCATTATCTGGAAAGTTTGTTTTCAATGCGGGGGCATTCCTACAACAGAAATCCCCGCTGGCAGTTGAGGTATAGCAACAGAACAGCGTAGGCTATTATACAAGGGTCAGTTGTCCAAAAGTTGCTGGGCTGGACGTAAGGACATCGTCTTTGGATTAAACATTTAGATATATATCGGCCCATATTGGACTAATCAAATGAGAGACGGTAAACGTGTTGCGCTATTTGCAGCGGTGTTGCTCAGTTTGACAGGTAGGCTTTTACCCTCATTTTTTTCTTTCTTTCTTCCTTAAAAACAGGTTTACATCTAATTGCATTTTATGTTGATGCGTTCGAACGTTGACTATAGGCATAGTCCTTTGCAGCAGGTGGTTTTGCAGGCTATCCAACGTCATCATAGGGTTGCCCAATAGGTTAATCATTTAGTCAGGAGTCGAATATGTAGGTCTACGAGTGGTTGCCCGGCGTTCGATTTGTTGAATCAAATGAGGTCACGTTCAGCATTTAACAGTTGGAGTTTCGGTTTGGCCCAACTCCTGGTAGTTTTGATTGTTTGGCTTGGATTTTGGAATTTAGGCTACCACATTTTTAACACACTATCAACTTGATTAGGCTTATTTAGGTCTACTCGTACCAGAGTATATACAGCCTAGGCTACTTTTAAATGCTATAAAGTGATTGTCATTCATTCTGGCACAGAATTGACACAAATCAAACCCCATTGCACTCCACATTGAGTTGAAAACGTCCCTGGCAGTGCTTTCAAACGGGCATCCATTGCACAGAAATACCCATCGACTTTCTAAATGAGATTCTAGTCTTGAGCCGCAGCAGCTGACATAGGCCTACTAGAGCAACGCACATTAAAGACCAGAAAAGGGCAATATTTAGTCAAGTTTATGCCATCCTATAAACGCAGGTTGCGACTGTGGCCATAGCCATAGGCCTAAGCCTATACCACAATCAAAATCAACGGTTTAATTTGTTTAACGTTACATTTTAATGTAGTATATGTAGTTGTGGGAGTGTGTGTGGATGGTGGCTGGTTTAAGCAGCCTCACCTGGCCTGAGTCAGACTGATTGGACTCTGGGGCTGGGTGGGGCTGCACACCTGTTGCACATTGAGCAATCAGTGTGCACAGGTTAAACCAGCCACCACCACACACACTCGAGGAGAGCTCTTCGGCATGGCAGCGTGGAGCACCAGCTGCATGTCTCAGTCCATTCAACTTCAACTTCAACTTCAACTTGAACAATAAACTGGATTTAACATCACCACCCTGTGTCCAATTGTTTGGAGGAGCCCGAGGAAAGTCACCTAGGTGGAGTATGGGAGCCACCTAGGTGGCGTGTAGTAGTGGACTTTGCTACACTGGCGCCCAATGTGGGGCCTCTCCAGACTGCGTTGGACACAGGAAGGCTGTCCAGGGGCGCACTGGGCCCAGCAGCGACGAAGGACAGCCTTCTCCCAACACCATTCCTCTCCCCAACGGCGCTGTGGATTCCAGCGGAGGACGGGGGAGGCAGCGCAGCAACCGCCACAGGCAACCGTCTGCAGCTAGCCACCCCGGCATCCAGCCAGCGCCGCAGCCCAACCAACTCTTCCGCCAGCCCGTCCAGACAACCCTGGGTCAGCAGCCCAGGCCTCCGAGTCTCCAGGATGGAGGGGGAGGGTGGGCTGGAGTGGACCGCCAAGTCCGCCGACACCTCCGCCAGTCAAGGCAGCAGCCCAGGCCTCCGAGTCTCCAGGATGGAGGGGGAGGGTGGGTTGGGGTGTCACCCTGGGGAGGTGTGGGGACTGTGGGGTTGGTTTTTTTTTTAATTTTATTTTTTTTAGGTATGGTAACCCTGGTCAGAGTCCGTGAGGTATGGTAACCCTGGGTCAGAGTCCGGTTTACGATTTTTTTTTTTTTGGATGGGGGGGTGGAGGAGGGGGGGGGGGGGGGAGTAGGTTTCAGCCGGGATACTCCCCGGCTTCAATTGGGTGTTGGGGGTATGTGGGAGTGTGTGTGGATGGTGGCTGGTTTAAGCAGCCTCACCTGGCCTGAGTCAGACTGATTGGACTCTGGGGCTGGGTGGGGCTGCACACCTGTTGCACATTGAGCAATCAGTGTGCACAGGTTAAACCAGCCACCACCACACACACTCGAGGAGAGCTCTCCGGCATGGCAGCGTGGAGCACCAGCTGCATGTCTCAGTCCATTCAACTTCAACTTGAACAATAAACTGGATTTAACATCACCACCCTGTGTCCAATTGTTTGGAGGAGCCCGAGGAAAGTCACCTAGGTGGAGTATGGGAGCCACCTAGGTGGCGTGTAGTAGTGGACTTTGCTACAGTAGTAAATAATAATTAAATAACTGTAGACCAAGTTATCGTTTACTATGTTTTTACATATTACCTATATGCCAATTTACCCTTCTCCCATGTCAATTCAGGAACCTATTCAGAAAACCTAAGCAGAATTGAATGAAAGGCACATCATGTGAGTTGTAATGGTCTACCATATAGCCTAGCTACTGTCACAGCATGTCAGTCATAGTTAACTCCCTTTTAATTTACATAACAATTTGTCTAAAATCTGACTTTAGATTAATCTAAAGTCTATAGTCCCCGTTCGCCCAGACTTGAGCTCATCAAGTCCCATCAGACTTTAGATTAATCTAAAATCTGATTTGATTTAAAGTTTGAAGTGCTCAAGTTCTTGGCAAACAGGGTGTTCCCCCTTCAGTTTCTGATTTCCGGCCCAGGCTCTGTGCCATCTCCCCTCAGACGTTCTGCTATATCATGGTAGGAAGGGTGGATCCCAAATAACATAACAATCAACCACTGTTCAAATTAGGATTCCAAAAGTGTTTCACCCTGCAGTTTCCTTTCATTCATATTCACATCAAGCAAAGTATCAAGCAAAAAGGCAAGTGAGGCAGTTAATAAATGCCATTGAATCCCCAACTCTATCTTTCCCTCAGGTCTACATGCCCCCTGTCCACTGGAGATTGAGCCGCCCAGCGTTGTGGTGCATTATGGGCGCTCTATCTTAGTCCACTGCCGTGCAGTCAATTCATTGCTGGATATAATCGGCGTGGAGGCCTCAGTAGGAAAAAGAAATAGCATAAACCAAAGTGTGACCTGGTATGTGGAAAGTGTAACCACCTGGGATATCGTGGCAATGTGCTACGCCAACCTGCGAGTAGTTAATAATTCCATGAACGATCATCAGTGTAAAAAAGACATACCCATCACTATTTACAGTAAGTCCGATTTCTACGCATGTTGCAACGATGGACAAAAAACATAATTTGCTTTAGTTTTTTCACACCAAACTCCTATTTTTATTTCTACAGAATACCCAGAGAATGTGACCATCACAGACAACAAAGGCGGCTTGGATATAGGCGACCTGGATGAGGGAATCTCACATGTGTTTCAGTGTAATGTAATAGATGTTGCTCCTGTTCAAAACATGAGTGTGACGTGGTACATAGGAAATAGTACTGTGTGGATCGATGATGGATTTAATGGTTCGGCTCAACCCAGTGTCGTGCATTCACGCTTCATCTATGAACCCAGAAGAGAGGATAACGGACTCCACATCAGATGTCAGGTGCATTTGAACCTGGGACCCTCTGGACCCAAAGAAACCAATACTTCCCAACAGCATCCGCTTAGAGTTAGATGTAAGTGTGGTTGTTCATGCTCTACATGTTATATCATATACTCTGTTTATATTTTGTTTTTTGCATGTTGTTGATTTGATTATATTTGTGTGATTAAGAACTGGTAACAGCAATTAAATACTTATTTCTTTTTAGAGAGCATTAATGTTGCCACAGCTGTAATTCAAACAAATTGACCCAAATTGCAAGTTGACAGTGCATCTTATCGGCGTTTACATATTCCCTGATACTGTTGCTTTCAGATCCTCCAAAAAATATCACTCAGCTGGAAGACACTGAACTTGAGGTTGGTTCGTCTAGCACACTGAAGTGCTTTTCCGAAGCCAACCCACCACCGATATTTCACTGGGATTACTACAAGACTGGAAACGTAGAAGTGACATATGTAGCTGGGGGTTCCCTTCTGCACATTAAGAAGGCCACAGATGTCAACATTGGCAACTACACATGCATCGTCGCCTATGCTCTGAAAAATATATCTCATGTGGCTAGAGTCACTGTAAAAGGTAAGCCCAAGATCATAACAAGACCACTTTAGATTTGTGGAATTACTTATTTCTTTAAAATTACTTGCTTGATTATTGCTTTAGTATATTGTATAAAATATGTAGATGGGTATCAATGGTCAATTGTTTGTAGGCATAACATTAGCTTAAATGTTAAAATTAAATATGGACCAGGTTGAGGACCTAGTCGTCCGGTCATACTTTTCACTGCATAAACCCTTTGTGTCCAGTAATGCTTTTTTAATTTGTGGTTTCATGAACCTGTGCTTTTTAAACTATTGTTTTGGGATGATGTTGATACTTTATAAAAGAGTGTGCAGGCTTTATGGCAACACTCACTTTAGTTTACTCATATTTATAGACCCGGGGAATGACGCTGGTTTTCGGGGGGAGGTTGCTTCCTATCCTGTTGTACTTGGCAAAGTCTGAGAGACTATCCTGAATTGTAACGTTACCCCGGTCTACCGAAATTCAATTTCCGTCCCTCTCTCACGTCCTGTGAGCAGTGTACGTCAGTGAACAGTCCGAACATATCGCATAATAACATGACAAGAAGTAGAACAATGATGTCAATGATAATAACTATGAGATGTGACGAACATTTTGATAAAGATATATCCGAAATAAAGTTACGGAAACGGATATCCCTCTATCGAAAGTGTCTCTCGCCTCTTAGCAGTAAACTCATGTAACTGAAAGTCCCAGCCTCTTTCTCGCCAATAACGCACATTTGGATCGTCCCGTTCAGCCAACGTGAGATGAGACCAGGGAATGAGGTTATACTTGGCATAACTCCTCCAGCGATTGAAGGCGAACGTATAGCTCTAAGTTTAGTTGGCGCTGTCGGCTGTAGCCTTAAATAAAAGTAATATTTAAGACAACAAGACATAACGGGAGGGAAGCATCGATAATATCTAAAGCTTCTCACGTTTTCCCAATGGAAGATTTGCACTGTGTTCGTCTTCTTTTAATCGTATTCACGTTGGGATCGTTGTCAATTTCGAATACGATGTCTAGGTCAAGTGAGTATTCTTTTAGTTGAGGTGACAAAATAACGATTTTAAATATCGTTTCATGAGATCATGATATACGAAGTAGCCTGCTTAACCGATGGCCAACTTTGGCTGCAACACTTCCCTCACTTCTAAAAGTAGCGGCTCTCTAGACATGTGAACTCGACCTTTTCCATTTGTTAAACAACACACTCAATAATTAACTCATGTTAGTCAGTATGTTAACAACAATACTACGATCGATTTGACCACAATGCTTAACCATTACGTTATCGGTGAGATAAATTGTTTTTATATTATGTCCAACAAAGAATACTTGTCAAATAAGTACCCACTTTCCTGAGGAGGAGGGGTATCCTTCCTGAATGACGCGATCCGTGTATGCTACATTTAATCTTTCAACAGCTTTTGTTTAGGAAATATGCAGCATCAATGACTGATGATTTTTTTTTGTAGAAGAAAGGAACACACTAATTATCATTTTGTCTACTTTGCAGGTGCTAACTCCCAATGCCCTATTGAAATTACTCCGGAGAGATTGGTGATGCCATATGGAGGCCAGACGTCAGTGACATGCGGAAATAGTACCGAAGATGCATCAAGAAACATGATTGGCGTCTTCTGGCGAGTCGGTCAACGCGTGGTTAACGGCGCTCAGTGGGACGTTGAAAAAGATACAGATTGGGATCTGAGGGCTGAATGTATTGCAACCTTTTCCGGAATCGGAGAGTGCAGTAAACGTTTTGATGTAACATTTTACAGTAAGTATGATAGTAGATGAAGCATTCCCCCCCCTATCAGACATTACCTTAATTTGCAAGCAATAGCCTATATGGAATTGTCAATGTGCCATGAAGCTGTCGTTTTAACATGCTTGCTGCGTATCCCATTGCTATCCTAGAAACGGCAGACAATGTGCTGATACATTCCATGGGCCACACAGGTCCTATGGTAGCGAACACTGAGTACCAGCTGCAGTGTGACATCCTCAACGTTGCCCCTGTGCAAAACCTCACTGTAAGCTGGTACCAGGACAATGACCTCAACGATGACCAGGGTAGGTGACATCGTTTATGGGGGTATTAGCAGCCAAACTGAGCCCTTATAAGTCTAACCATTATTATTCTTCCAGTGAGAATAGTAAGATAAAGCTTAATTGATCCCCAGGCAGGGAACGTTGGCTGTTTACAACAACAGAAAGACAGGCGAAAATAGAGATGCCAAGTATCTTTAAAAAATGCAACACAATACAATGCAAATAATACAACTATTAACTAACTATTATCATAGTATAAAGTGTTACCCAGAAAGAACTCAACAATAACAATACTTTTTTTCAATAATTTAATTAAAAAAAATTAACCAGGTGGTGCAGCACTTGAGAAAACATTTAGCTACCGCAATTTTGATTGCATGTGTTGATTGACCTCAGATTCACTTGTAAGTCACTTGGATGCTAAATGACTAAATGTGTATGCCAGTCAATATAAGGTCAGTTCCCTGTCTCTCTGTCCAGGCAGCCTTCGAGTGACTGGTTGCCCCCACCAGAACATGGACTGTGCCAGCCAAGAGATCAAGTCCCCTGTGAACGTGTCATCCACCATCAAGGTCAGCTTGGAAAGGAATCAGCACAGAGCTCAGTTCAGATGTGAGGCCCAGTTGGCCCTAGAACAACAACGTCCTCCACCAATGATGTCCCACAATCTCAGCCTCAGCGTATACTGTGAGTTCTGCAGTGTTGAGGGTGTGTGTGTGTGTGTGCGCGCGACTGTGCGTGCAAACAAGGTTTTGAAAAAGCATACTAATAGTTTATGCTTATTATGTGCTACATATTCATGCCGTATGTTGTCTCTTTTTGATGTCTTGAGATTAGATTATTTTCACATGCCCTAATATTTGGTTGGTACACTCTCTCTCTCTACCTCTCTCTCTCTCCCTCCCTCCCTAACTCCAGATGAGCCTATCATTAACAGCACCAAACTACCGTCTAGTGTTCCAGTCTTGTCGGGATACCCAGTGGAGCTTGTATGTGAGGCCGATGGCAGACCAGCACCAAACATCCACTGGTTCTCAAAAAAAGGTGTCCGTGTATCCAGTGGAAACCTTACAGTCACAGAAGCAGGCGTCTGGACCTGCAACGCCACTAATGTGGTGGGTTTCAACATCCATGAAGTGGTCGTGGTGTTCAAAGGTGAGAGCATGCTAGCCCAATGTTGGGACTAAGAATGATGAAGGTGATCATGAAACACAATGTTTAAGAAATATGAATGGATTATGAATATAGATATATGATTACTAGATACATTTACCAGTTTACCAATTATTATAGTCCAATGGGTATCCCGGTACATTGATCCTGTGACGCCAATAACGGGTCGATTTTTAAATGACTTGTGGTGGCTAATCAACATAACACCTGGTGTAAGACTAGCTCTTTAAAATGATAAATCAGTTGAATTCACGTTAACAGTACATTTTTGGTCTCTTTCATCCCAGAGGATTACCTGCCCCTCATAGCAGGCTTTGTGGCCGCCACGGTTCTCGTAATCTCGGTCGTCTTCGCTTTCTTCTACTCCATCTACTACAAGAACACCAAGATGCGCCACTACAGTCTCAAGAACCCCAAACTCAACACTCAGAACGGCAACGTAGCACACAACAGCTGGGACTCGCCGCTTCCTATGACCAAGCTATGCTAGCCTTAAGACACAATCTGTACCTAGCGTTAGTACAAGATGTGTACCTCCTTACGTTGAACCGCTCTGAATGGGTCTCTCCTTCTGCCACTGGAGACGTTAGTGGTTTTGGGTAACAAGTACCACTTTGTCAACTGGCTGACACTGGATGTTGATTTAAACCCTGTCTCAGAAGCATGCTTCTAGCAAGCTTCGTTATGTATTGTCTTATAAGTGTCCCCCTCCAACCCTAATTGAATTATATGAATACCACGAACAAAAGCCTCAACTAATCCAAGACAATTGTGTATAATACTGGATCGTCGTGTTTCTCAACGTAGTAATGGGAAATTATCCCAAAGGGAATAACAGAAAGGAATCTTTAGTTTATTATGTATTTTTATTTTATATGATTGTAATTGTTGGTTGCTCCTATGCACAACTCCCGATAGTTCAAAACAAACTTCTAAACTATCAGAAGATGTGTTTTTTCTAAGATTGCTGTTAGATATAACTGACACAGAGTGCACTGTTTCATTGCCTACCCACTTCCCCCTAAAGGGCAGCAATGAACCATTTAGAAATGATTCATACCAGCTTCCTTATTATGGTTATGATTAGCCCATGTTTCATATTTTTAGAGAACCATGTTTCATCACTATGCTAAGAAGCCAAACACTGTGCACTATTGGAAGTGCCTGGTCCCTTTATTCAGTGTGCTGTGCTTGACCTTTTGGGTCCTGTTGTTGCCTGCTTAATTAGCTGGTATTGCAGGCTATTCTGCTAAAAGATTTTGTATATATTTTTAGATTGTGTATGTGTATTTTTTTATTAAATGTATATGAAAAAATATATGTATTTTAATAATGTACAATAAATTGGACAGCAAGGATGCTAGAAGGAAGTGCTAGGCTACTCTTTTGTTGATACTGCTGTGAATATTGTTATAGAAAAGTAATAACTGGTGACTGGCTCGAATAAAAGCTAAGACAAATTGATATCCGTAGTTGATTTATTTCATATGCTGCAGCATATAAAGTACACCGTTTCAAAGGCAACTCCACGCAGAGAAGAGTTCTCGAGAAAAGGCGCACTGAATAGAGGAGGCAATTGCAGCGAGTTAGTTGCAAAGACAGGTAAGCTAAACGCGTGCATGGCGATACGTCTCATACACAAGTACATATACAGTTTATTATATTTTAATAGGTCTATATTCCTAGAATTTGAGAGACATCTTGCTCCGAACAGCAACCAGGGTGGAGGTCACCGCAGTGCCAAATGAATTACGGCATTGGTTACTTCCTTTAAAATATGGTGTTACACCGTATTCTGTGACCCACCGCAAAGTGTGACCACAGGGGTTGCAGATTTTCTGCAACATGCACGAGTTTGAAGGCATGAAGTCGTTCACGTGCGGAAACGTGCACGAGCTTAAAACTAAACATCGCCATCGATCAGTCGGGATGGGTTCGTTCGTTTTGGATAGCCCGTTGAGTGGCTGAAGCAAAACGGTTGATTTGCCTCTGTGGTGGCATGATGATGACGGGTCTTTCTTGATGCAAACGTGAATATAGAAATGGTGTTGGTCAATTCTAAACAGCATTTTACACAGTAGCCTATAGTAGGAAATACTCGAAGGTAAATCAACGTAATTAAACTCCCCATTGCTTCTTATGGGGAAAGAAGCAACGGTGGTGGACCGTACTAAACGCCCCATCCATAGTATGTGTCTATAAAATGCTAATCAAACCAAATGTATTTATAAAGCACATTTAACAACAAGGGGATGGGGAGAGATCTTTCTTCATTGCGAGCCCCTCTCTGATTGCTGTTTGTGTTATAATGCCCACCGTTTTTTGATTACTGCAGTTTATGAAATAAACTGATCTAATGCCTGTATAGATGTGAAGTGTGTGTGATTGCAGTGACTTGGGTGGATTTGCAGCGTACGGGTGATTTTAGTGACCTAAGAGCACAATTTATTAGGGAACCAATTTGGTGCGATCGCAACCACATGCCACAGGTGGTTGCTTCCTCTCTTTGCCTGGGCTATTTAGTCCTTTCCTTTGCGTTTGCTCAGCGAAAGCGGGTGTCGCTCTGTTCCAAAGTCCGAGGTCCTTTAGCCTACGTTTGGTGTCGTGCTGGGGCGATCTGAAGCCCGCTGTCCACTGTAGAACGAAAGCGCAACGACCGCGCAGAGCCGACAGTATTGCGCACCGAGTATGGTGGCCACTGAAGCGGCAGTAGCCTACAGCCACTCAACGGGCTATCCAAAACGAACGAACCCATCCCGAGTGAGCAATGGCGTTATATTTAGTTTTAAGTTCGTGCACGTTTCCGCACGTGAACGACTTCATGCCTTCAAACTCATGCATGTTGCAGAAAATGTGCAACAGCGACCCCTGGGGTGGGTCACGCTTTCCTCGGCTCATCCGGATTCGCCTTCTATACCGTTAGAATTACATTGGATCGCGCCTCCTCGGTCGCAAATGCAAAGGCGAAGTGTGATCGCCCCTTTATTGTGAAAGTAGGCTGGTGGTTTTTAGGTGATGCAGTCCAATACCTACTTCTAGGCTGTTTCCAAAATGTGGCGTGTACGTGCCATGTTCCTTATTTTGATTTCTTCGGGTAAGCATTTCGGTGGAACTTATTTTTAGGTCAAATCGATGGAATTACACCGTTTAAATGTAGGAACGAGGCACGACTGCCATGAGAAGCGTTTCTTGTCTTAGTCTTGGGTGTTTAAAGCAGCTGTGGTGATATATCTGCTAATGTAAACATCCCTAGAGGGAAAGGAGATGTTTTTTTGTGTCTAGGTCTACTGTGTAGTTAGTACGGCAGCAGTGGACCTACTTGTTTTGGATTACGCTTCATTGTTGAATGTTTCTATAACTTCATTCGTCAATGATTCGTAGTCCGATGATACAGTCTATTTTTTAACCCCTCGCTAACCTTTTGTTTTCTACCTGTAGGTAAACTTCTGAGCAATTCGTGCCCCATCGAACTGAGCCCTAGCAGTGTTGTTGTCAGGTTCGGAGACCCCGTCTCTGTAAACTGCACCACATCGCTGGACGAGTTCGAAGGAATGGGATGGGAGGCCACAGAAGGTGGCACATCCTTAAAAGGAAAAATTAAAATGGTCACTTGGTCAGTAGCGTCACTTAAGACGTGGTCAATACAACCAAAATGCTACGTAACTAACCGTGATTACGTCCAATGTGAGCAAAATCTAGAAGTCACTGTCTACAGTAAGTACACCTTTATAAAGGCTACCTGTCCAGCAACATTGTTTCAAATTGGATGGCCTTTTTATTATATATAATTGTATAATAAATTAAAGGAAATATATATATATTTATTATTATTTATGTTTTGCTATCAGAAATGCCAGACACTGTTTCAATCTGGCCAAGTTTAACTGGACCCATGGAGGCTGGTGGGCTTTACCAGCTGCAGTGTGACATCAGAAACATTGCTCCAGTGAGAAACCTGTGCGACAACGACATTGCCACACCTCAGAACGAGTCATTTAATCTGCCCATAACCCCCGAGAAGGATGATGATGGAATCCAAATCCAATGTGAAGTGCAAATGAATCTGGGAATTTCTGGCCCACAATGGACTCCAATAAAGTCAGAACCATTTGACATGGTGGTATATTGTGAGTCTCTCATGTCACATGCTTCACAAACACTGTAGATGGGTAAAATTGTAAAATTGGATATTAGTTAGATTTCTATTCGTTTTGATATAATTTCATATATTTCTAAACTATTTCCCATTTTAATTTGTCAAAGTGCTCTACTACAAGCCATGATTGTTGTGTGTTTTATAACGTACTCCCTGCAGATCCACCATCCTTCATCAGTCCTCTACCAGAGATCCTGGACCTTGCAGTGGATGATAAGCCCATCTTGAACTGCACTGCTGATGGGAACCCCCAGCCTTATTACCGCTTGGTGTCCTCTGCTGGCTATGTGGAGGCCACAGAGACCAAGGCTGTCTTCAGGCTCTCCTCACCCCTGCTTCCTGGTACCTACAACTGCACAGCCGCCAACCGTATGGGGTCCGCGACCAAAGTTTTCATCGTCCAAAGTAAGTTCCTAGTTCCTGATATTGATATTTTTTATGGATCTCAGTGACAACCCTAACCCAACCCCCCCCCCCCCCCCCCCAACTACCTTGTTTTTCACACTGTCATGCCTCAGCAGGTAGCGCTGGGATGATTGCCGGGATCGTAGTGGCAGTGCTCATACTTTTAGGGCTTGCATTGGCCTTTGTGGTTTATCTCCAGACAAGAAGAATCTGGAGAAATAAGCTGAGAAGTTACATTTAACATTCAGCGTATGTTACGTTTGAAGAATGTAACAGAAGCTTCCTTCTCCCACAGAACGTTCTGCCACGTTTTGGCTCATATTTGGACTGTTTTCTGCCCTGACACTTGTTCTCATTGGCGGTACAGTTTGGGCAACGAGAAGGAGCCATGGACAGAGCCCTTCCCCATCAAAGATTGTGTGAATAGTAATTATGAAAGATTACATGCACTGTAAAAACGCCAATGAATAAAATGAAAAAATAAATAATTGAATCAACATTTTTGTGTGGTTTTAATTAACAAAACATATTGATGTATGTATTTAAACATTTATGTATGTATTTAAACAGTAGCGGTAATAGCAATTGTAGATATCAACAATTCCTTTTTGACAAGTTATAATTCCAAGCCAACATATCCATAATGTAATTTTGACTAGTAGCAATTCTAATTAAAGATATCTACAATTAATTTCTCACTAGTCAAAATGTTCATTCTTGATATCAACAATTCAATTCTCACTAGTGGAAATGTATGGCAAGCCCTTTTAACATTTAATCTGTTGGGCTTACTAGTAGCGATTTAGTTTTCACTAGTGGAAATGACATTTCGACATGTCAAAATGTTGTTTTGACATCCATTTTACATTGACATTTGACATCAATAATTTAATTTTGACTAGTCAGAATTGAATTTTAGATATCTAGATCTATCTATAATGTAAGAACAATTGTAGATGTCTACAATTAACATTTCCACTAGTAATAATTGAATTGTAGATATCTACAATTTACATTTACACTAGTGAGAATTGAATTGTTGATATCAAAAATTTACATTTTGACTAGTGAGAACTGAGTTGTAGATATCATTAATTAGAATTGCAACTAGTCAAAATTACATTATAGATATGTTGGCTTGGAATTATAACGGAATCAGAACGGGCGCAACCAAGAGGAGATGAATGCCCTATTGGAGCGCCTAGATGTCCAGGTAAATATGAAAACTATCACTGCCTTTATTGCTAAGGCTTTGGAAATTGGATGATGCATTTAAAACAATATTATAATTGTCATCTCCGACATGTGTGTTGCCTATAGTTTAAGCAAGGATGCAGTGTTGTACACTGTTTGAGCCTGATTCTGTTCTTTCTATGCAGACCACATATATAGCCATGCACCGAAGGGCGTTTGCGATCCAAGGCCTGCAGTTTTATCTATGGGAATATGCACCAATTGTGAAGACATGTCAGGTAAATCATCATTTAGGGCATCCGGGGAAACACTTGTGCCTGTCTGTCATGGACATTTTGAAATATTTTTCTCTAATGTCATCTCTCTAATGTGGTTCAATTTAGAGTGATGCTGTGGAGAGGCTGACCCATGGAGTCCATATTGGTATCCTGGAGATGGTGCCAGTTCCTGGAGGCCCCGATTCAGCGGTGACTGCTGCAGTCGTGCTGGAGGAAGAAGTTGTCATTGATGGCCTTCTAGACATCCCAACTGCCTTTGGAGTGCACTTTGGCCTGATTTATGCTCTCAACATTGAGTTTCCTCTCGATTGGAAGTATTATTTTGAGGCTCTGCAGAAGAACTTCCTTTCTCTTGACAGTGACAAGTGTTCAGCTCAAGTTAATTCACTGAGAGAGAGGCTGTCCCAGGCATAGACAATCTTCTGTTCCACACTGTGATGTTGTTCTGTTCTTGACTCAACTGTTTTACTGTATGTCAAATATAGTGTTTGGCCTGTGTTCAATTTCAAGCTTATCCCATTCTGAAAGGTTTATTGAGTAGACCTGATGTTTAGAATAATAAAACTAGAATTCACAATTGGAAACAACCGTATTGTGCACATTCTTTATAGATGGACATTACTATAAACAATAGGGTTGTATTGAATAATGTATGGTGTTGGCAGTCTCACAGAATGTATCTGCATAAAGACGGTAAACAAAGTTCCAAACTGAACCACAGTATTGTTTTACTGTTGAACAAATGTGATAGCTGAAGGTTTTTAGATTATTATTTTTCTGACTTCACTGAAAGCAATTCTGTCACTGTTTAACAAATTACTGAATTTATACTTCAAAGATACACATGCTGTGACAAGAAATGTGTTTGTCTGTTTCCAGTTTTCTTTTAATTCACAAGTATTTTTAGTTTATCACATCCAATTAAGAATTATGTGATGGTGGCATAAATGAACAATTGTCTAGTAACTAATTCCCAAGCTTTTTCTAGTTGGATTGCCCAATGAATAATTTCTAATTGACTGGGCATGTAATACATTACAAAATAATGGATTCATTTCAATTGACTGAATTATTGATGGTTGAGCAAGCATACAATTTCAAATTGAAGGCAACTACGAATTTTTAATTAAGAGAATTACTTGAACTAGAAAATTGAGTAAACAAATAAAAGCTCTGGAATTAGTTACTGAAAAATAATGGACCTTTTTGAGTTTCAGCTGGGAAACCTGAACCATCAGCCATTGATGTTTCTGAATCACTTGGAGCACGCCCTAATGCATGCTCTTACTATTAGCTTCAGCAAACCACTATCTTGTAAGCAGACGCATGGAGGAAAATAACAGTATTTCCTGCTTTAAAATATTTTTTAAACTGTCAAAGACGATCTGCAATTCAACATAAATATCGGTGCTAACATTGGTAAAAATACATTTGTAGTTTTACTGTTCTTTTAAATTAACCACTAGTACTAACAGTGCTGGATCTGCTCTCCTTATTTTTGCAACTGATAACAGTTTTGATAGTGTATTTAAATCTAAATGCATGTATAATCACCAACACTTTTTATGTTGTCTTGATGATTTTCTTGTCTTGATGATCTTTCTGTCTTGATGAACATAGTGGTCTCATCATGATTCCGCTGTTGTGAATAACAATATCAAGAGGTCATTATATTAAACGTATTAGGTTATATTTGTATTTTTGTACTGTACTTGTCATTTTGTATGACATCTCTAACATTACCTGGACAGTATGTGACATACATTATGCATATGCTGGATTGTTTATTTTTTGTTATTTCTAAGTGCACTTTTATAACTTCAGTGTTTAACAGGATTTTGGGTTTATTTTTTTAAGGCTAATATGATTCATAATTTGTTCTTTGCCACATAAGTATTTCCAGCTTTCTGAAGGGCACATGGTCAGTATGAATCTTTAAAGCAAAACATGTTCGCTAGTATGCTCTGGTTTGGCTTCTGTTACTGGTTTCACATCCCTGGGTCCCCCGTTTTCACTGATTTCTTGTAAGTTCAGGATTTTACGTAACGTAGAACTAAAATCTGTAATGGGTTGATGTTAGAATATTATGTCCAGTTTTTTGTTACCTTTTATGAGTGTGATTTTTGATTATATTTATTTGTAAGATGCTAATGTCTCACTCTGTAGCATTCTCAGACAGCATACTGATTTAAGCAAAGTCAAACCAGTGTTTTGCACTGAAGCATGTTTCTCTGCAACCTTTTGTCACCCCCTTGGACCTCTCTTTCACTCTTTCATTCTAGAATCCATTAGCCAGTGCCAAGACAGCCATACTAATTAGTGCAAACCAATGTGAATGTAAAGCAAAGACTGAGGCACCCTTCCTGTCGTGGGAATATAAAACATTTTTTTCACAATTGGATTCTATATGCGCTAATTTCTTCGATCTTGGATTTTGTCATTTATGTAACGACTTGTAGAGATACATTTGGAACATGCCTGAAGTCAGAGAGATATATGTGCATTGAGATTAGCATGTGTGCTTTACATGCATTTATTGATACGTTTTTGATTACCTGATGTAATGCCAGGACTGATGTGATGTGTTGGATTCTAATCACAGTGCGATCCCTGCAAGAAAATGGCTGGTGCTTGGAAGTTTTCTGCATGAATGGATTTAACATACATTAATTCTGAAGCTATAGGAACTACGATTTTAATTTAATTATTTCTGTAAAGGTCAAATCTCAGATGTTATAGCGTAGTGATTCAGTCTCATGTCCTTCCTATAAATATCTAGATTGCCGAATAATTGACAGTTATGTAAACCCAATTAGTTAAATCCCGGGGTTTAGAGAATCATTCCATTGTTCGGTTGATGAGTAGGCCTTTTGTGGATTATATGACGATTATTAGTTTAGTCAGGGTATGCACTAAACCTCGGAATTTAAGGTCCGGTTCAACAAGGCCAGCCACCTGTAAGATTTCCCCTCTCCCCTAGACCCCCGCCATCGCTAAGTCAGATGGGAGGGGGCCTTTGTTCAAACATAGTTCAATGTTACGTTGCCAAGCACGGTCAAGTTGGAATTTCTCCGCCGTCCCTCACTGCAATGACGATGGGAAGAAACTCGCTCCAATGGATTTCGGCGCTTTGCATGATATACTTTGGTAAGAAAGCGTCTTCAGCGCCTCTTAAACGGAATATTTCATTATCTTTGATGCAAAGTGTTAGTTAGTGGCTTAATCAGGAGCCTCTCACACTCTTAACCTACTTATCGCAAGGTGAGTGAGCAGTACCAACGGTCATAACACGACGTTCTGTTAGGCTTCGTGTCGAATGTTATGTAGGTCGATAGCCATTCATTTAGCATGTTTAAGCGGAGCAAAGTTTCGTGGTAATTTAATTTCATAATATTGGCCTGTGGGTACTTATGTGTCTGTGTGCTCGAGCGCCGTGCGCGCACGCGTGTTTGAACTGCGTGTGTGTGTGTGTGTGTGTGTGTGTGTGTGTGTGTGTGTGTGTGTGTGTGTGTGTGTGTGTGTGTGTGTGTGTGTGTGTGTGCGCTCCCCCGTGCAAAAGCAAATATTAATTCCGGGTCTTGCATTATAATCCGTTCACAGTGCATTTGTAATCACATCATCACTGTATCTTTAGTGTCAGGCGAAGGTTGCTCCCTGGTCCTCAAGCCCGCCAGAGTGGTGGTGAAGTTTGGGGAGACCGTGTCAGTCACATGTGAAGCCGCCCGTCCAGTTCGAGTACTGGGTTGGGAATCAACCGTCGGCGCAGCCCATACCCAGCAGGACCTCTCGGTCCAGTGGAAGGTAGACAGTCTTTTCGATTGGATAGAGGAGCCTATCTGTTATGGAGTATTTTTCACTGCCCCCAGGCAGTGTGAGGAGAAGCTCAACCTGGTCCTCTACAGTGAGTCAACAACTAGTTTCATCTCGCCCGCTCATATAGGCTAGTACTGCTAGCCACAACACTCATTTGTTTCACCTCCTATGGACACACCGTTATTCTCCTGTGTTCTTTCTCAGAAACTCCCGACAACGTCTCTATCCGTCTAGTGAACCACACTGGCTCCATGAAGGAAGGGAAGGAGTACCAGCTTCTATGCGAGGTGCAGAACATCGCTCCCGTCCAGTACCTAGTGCTGAGATGGTACAGGGACCAAACAGAGGTCTATCACAGTTCCTTCACTGACCTCACACAATCCTCGCCGGTGCAAGTCTCCTCTATTCTCTTGATAACTCCAACCAGAGCGGACAATAGAGCCCAATACAGGTGCGTGGCCGAGCTGGACCTTGGACCTGAGGGGCCCCAGCCGGCTCCTACAGTCTCCTCCGGCTCCCTGAATGCTTCTGTACACTGTGAGTTGGAAACCCTGCATATACAGAAAATTATGCCATTAGGATTGAGCTTATAAAAAAGCGTATTTGAGTTTGGAGGCTAAGTCAAGCATTCTGCTGATGGGTATTAGTAAAATGGGTTATATATTATTGTTTGCAAGATTATTATTTTTTTAAAGGATACAGGCTGCATGAATAATGACGCATATGTTGTAGCTCTATGAAATAGAGGTACCACATATGCATAATAAAATGTTAAGTTATGCAACATATTACATAGAGTCTATGTTGTAATATGTTGCATAACTTAACATTTCAGTCAGAGCAATTACATAATAACACTTTTATGAGACAAATACACTGTCAAACTATATCAAGTGGCCTTTACACATACTTGTACGACAATGTACATTCACTGTAGGATCTAAAACAAAAAAGTGTGTTTTTCCCGGTAGATCCCCCAAACTTTCTCAGTCCGGAGCCAGAGATGCTGGACCTGATAGTGGGGGAGGAGGTCACCCTAAACTGCAGTGCCACCGGGTACCCTACGCCCGTATACAGTTGGCTGTCAGCCCATACCCTGCAGGAGACCCTGACGGATGAAGCCATCATCACGTCCTCTTCGCTGCTCCCCGGCACCTACACCTGCACTGCCTCCAATAGGCTGGACAGCAAGAGCAAACGCTTTCTGCTCAAGGCCAAGTCCAAAGGTAGGAGGGCCTCAAGTACAATCAAATCAAACTTTATTTTATTTTGTTTATTTTGCTATACATAATGTTTGTTTGTTTGTTTTTTGCTTAGGTGTGTAAAAAACTGGATCCTGCGAATGCGATGACAGCCAAGAAGAACATTGGAAGTATGAGAAGGATTCTTCAGGGGAGAAAATATGTTGTCTTCCAGGGAAGGGGTGCATTGAAAACTCAAAAGACATTTGGAGGGTCTTAACACGGAGAATCACAAGTCACATAAAGAGCAGAAGGTGAATCAACTCTTCAAGGAGTTGTAATTCCCTTGTAACAGATGTGTTTTCATTTTAATATGGATGTTCTCGAACATAATTTGTAGTTTTAAGATATAATGCATCTTTTAGTTTTTGACAAATAAAATGTTCTTTAAGATTCTTAAAAATGATATTACTTACCTTGTTAGACAAAAAGATAATCTATCTTACATACAAATATATTTAATGTCTAAAATAACATTAGTTTTTTTTGCTGTTGCAAAACTAAGATAAACAAACAAGTGATAGTTAATCCTTTAGCGCATTACTTAACATTATCGTTAGAAAAGTATAAGTGTATGGAAGTACAATAGTGCTAAATGTCCTCAATGCAAAATGGCATGTTGAATTAGATGAATTGAATAAAAACAGCACAATAACAATGCTTGAATTGTTCTGCATTGCAATTTGATGCTTGAATTTTTCTATTGTTGAATTTGGTTGTTAAAATACCATCTTCATTATTCGACTGGTCAAATTTAACTATTTTAATTATTTAATTTAATTATTTTTTAACCTCACAAATTCAGGTTCAAATTCAGGTTCAAATTCTGTCTTAACATTCACCATCTGGATATCAAAGGAAGAGCAATGGATTGCCAAGAAAATAACTGAAAATAGGTTGAACAGTACACTAAAATATGTCCTACTGTCCTGAGGATCAGCAAAGTATAACTGAACTTACAGCTTGGTTCATCTTCTCTTGTGGCTTCCACTGTCTGCACAATCCCACCACTACCACTCCCATAACCACCAGAGCTTGGAGCATGCTCCGCCTCCAAACAGCACGGTACGATCAGTTACAAAAGTGTATCTGCAATCCTTTGCTCTTCCTTTTCTGGCATGTTCAATAATGGGTTGAATATACCCTGGCGAAAAAATTCTAGCATCAAATTGCAATGCAGAAAAAGTAAAGCATTGTTATTGCGTTATGTTTTTATTCAATTCATATAATTCAACATGCCATTTTGCATTGAGGACATCTGGCAATATTATACTTAAATATAAGCGTCATTATTACTTTTGTTTTGTTTGTTTTCTCCAATCAAATCCAGAAAAACAACCTAACAACCAGACATTGACATTGCAAGTGTCAATAGTTCTGTTTCTGGAAAAATGCCATGTTTGTATTTCATCCGTCTTTGATTATTTTAAGCCTGGATTTACTTGCTTTACCATGTCCTGGACAGGCTTACATAGGCCTACAGCTGCTACTTACTGACTTCATCCTGGAACCATCTGAGCCATATTGGACAAATTGTCCAAATTGATTCATTATTTATATCACTTTGCTTCATGACCTGGCACCCTCTTATACTTCTGATTATATACCTACATGCACACATACAGTAAGAGTTATTTTGGTCCACAGGCCAGGACCAGCTTGTTTTTTTCATCAAGGACATTTCCTGTCAACTTAGAATGTGGTAAATCAACCACAAACCACGTTTCCCCATTAAATTGAACAGATGCTAATATGGACCCTTTGCATCTATTTAAATTAATATTCTACTTTCAAATATCTCAAAGTAATAATGCATATTTATTCTAAGATGTTCTGTTTTATTTTTTTTCCTATCCCAAACATTCAACCGTACTTTTCATACTTAGCTGTGTGATGTATTCTTGGTTGTGTTCGACTTGGCAACTTTGTTATTATCATTCCATAGACTTTTGCAGCCATAGAACAAAGGGGTTTTATAAATAAAGTTGACTAACTTTCTTGCAGCACACATGTCGTGTTGAACTTACTCTATCGGCCACCATATGTCGCAATCGAGAAATTATTCGGCCAATTGTAAAGTGCATTCTCATTGGTTAGTCTGTTTGGTCACGTTACCAAAACAGGAAGTGCTGTGGAGTAGTTTGTGTATTCTTTTCTTGAACCTGTAAGTGAGCTTTGTCAAATTGCCATTCTTTTTTGGAGGTATTGACGTTGAACGAAAATGCGGTTATTCAATTCACAATGCTATGTAAACGCAAGTATCTGTTTATTTACAATGTCTTACAATTAATAATGTGTGGAAATCTCTGATTGATGAATTTCAGGAACATGCCACCGAAAGACCCATGTCAAAAGCAAGCATGTGCAATTCAAACGTGTTTGCAAGGTAGGCTACGACTAGGTTGATTTTATTTTGGGAGTAAGCTACTGGCACTGGCACCTTCTAAACGTCTTTCCTCCTCAACAGCAAACAAATACGTCGAAAGTATTTGTGAGGATGTGATAAGGGAAATGCGTCGATGCTGCCAGAGCCTGTCTGCCGACCGTGTGTCCGTCTGTTGCAGCGGTTTTTCGAGAGACCAGAATACTACACACAATCAAACCACTACTTTATAAGAATTATGTAGATGTCATTGCATTTTATAATACAATACAATCGGTGTAATCATATATGTATTTATGTTATAAAATTGATTTGGAGGTGAAAATGTTTTGGTTGGTTTAGCATAACAGAATAAACGTACACAAACTGGTTGTAGCCCATCACTTGTTACATTATTTATATTTTGTATTATTTATTATTGTAACAAAAATAAAGATTAACTTTCAGCAAGACACAAAAACTCAAATAACTGCTTACATTGCTATGGTATATTTGCATTAAAGGCCTACAGTGTGCGTACAAATAAATCCTATGATATGGACATAGGACTATTTGGTGCGCAGCCCTCATGTCATATGCACACTCCTGTCCTGAAGAGAAAAAACGCACCTAATACTAGATGGGCCATTTATCCATTGTTTTATTTCAAGATAGCGTTTTATAATATGTAAAATAACTATCTTTGAACTCATTCAGACGACAGTTCTAACATAAAATCGTTGAACTCATTGACTATCTTCAAGGAGGTGTGCAGTTCTCTCATAATTTGCTTTGTTTTATTACTTCAAAAGCTATATATATATATATATATATATATATACATAAATAGAATATATTAAATTTGGTCAATAAAAGGCATGAAATAAAATGGTAAATGCCATGTGATTCCACCATTGTGGAATAATATTATTGATATGTATACATATGTGGACGCATATACTTAGAGTAAATAATTGAAACGCTGTTACAAGCCATAGCTACGTTGGGTTGATCAAATCCAACCAGGACTCGCCTTTCCCTCGCCGTGAGTCAGCGATGTGACGTGCTGACGTCAAAGCGGAAATCTGCTGCGATTCTTTCTAGAATTTTACTGTGGCATTAGCCGGAGGAAGCCTTTAGCTGTGAGCAGTCCATAAAAAATAAGCCAAGCAAACATTGGAATCGGCAGAACGAATCGTTGGGCCAGGCGTTATTCAATCAATCTGGCAATATTACTGTGGTCCAGTTTTAACGGCCACAGTTCGGAGATAACTTTTACCTACTGCTATCAACGTTAGCACTTGCTAGCATAATGTCTAGAATAGACTACAGCGTGTGGGACCACATCGAAGTCTCAGATGATGAAGACGATACACATCCCAACATCGACACACCCAGTCTATTTAGATGGCGACACCAGGTGCAGTATAACGATGCTTCGTTTTCCTCAATATGTAAACATAGGTGCCCGATTCATGGCATATTACTTAACGTTAGCCCACTCGGTAAGCAGTTGCAGATATTGGCTAGCAGCAGCTACCAAGTTATGTCGCAGGGATGCTTTCAACATGTACATTTATTTTTATTTTATATTAGGCACGCGTTGATCGCATGGATGAATATCAGAAAAAAGGAGAAGACATGGAGAAAGCGCTTGCTGAAAGCAGACGCAAACTGGCGGAAGCGCAGAAGAAAACAAGGGAGCTCGCTAGCTCGGCAACCGATGATGCAAAGGCAGACCTGAGCAAGGCACAGGCAGAGGAAAAGAAGCTTAAAAAAGAAGAACGGGAACTGGAGAAGAAATTAGATGATCATCGACGGGATGAGAAGAAGATGCCATGGAATGTGGATACCCTCAGTAAAGAGGGTTTCAGCAAGGTGGGAAATCTGGGTTGATTTGTGATTACATTACACAGTAGGACTTGTTATATCTAAATGATGTCACATATATATCATTGTGATCTGCAAAATACCGCTAGTAAGCGAATAGTTGGCATTGTTTGTCAGTAAGAAGGGGAGGTGTCCTTAATGTCAAAAAGACATGCAGACATCAAGTTTCTATTTGCTGATATAAATTATCTGTTATCTGTGCCATAGAGTGTTGTTAACGCCAAACCCGATCCAAGTGAGGAGACAGAGGAAGAGAAAGAACAAAAACACAAAACCTTTGTCGAGAAGTATGAGAAGGAGATCAAACATTTTGGTAAGCAATTTTTGTATTAATTAATTTCTTCTGTCCAGCAACAACATAGCATGTTGCATAGCAAAAGTCCTCATTGCGTTGTCTTCTGCAGGAATGATGCACCGGTGGGATGACAGCCAGAAATACCTCTCTGACCGTCCTCATCTAGTATGCGAGGAGACCGCCAACTACCTGGTTATCATGTGCATTGACCTTGAAGTGGAGGAGGTAAATTTGCACATTGCCATTAACTGCATTTAATAGAACTGGGGTTCTAGTCATTGTCTTTGCATCACCGTTCTTTAAATTTCTTCACAAATGTTGTAAACTATATTTGTGTGAACCCTGACCACTTGTGTTTCCTTCAAAGAAACATGCACTGATGGAGCAGGTGGCTCATCAGACCATTGTAATGCAGTTCATTCTGGAGCTGGCGAAAAGCCTCAAGGTGGACCCACGTGGTTGCTTTCGTCAGTTCTTCGCTAAGATCAAGGTAATGTTGCTTTGGTTAATAACACAGCATGTGACTGGGTACTGTCACATACAATTATTTGCATAGTCCTTAATCACAGTCTTAAAGTGCTTTACAGGCCATATATTAAGAACCCCCCCCTTCCCACCACATGATGGAAGGAGCACAGAGTGGGGAATCCCTCCTTCTAGAGGTGGTTAGGGGTGCAATGGTTGCCTTAATAGACATACATAATGGTAGTATTTCAAGGGAATATTTTAAGTAAAATGAATTAATTTCCGTGTTTCACATGAAAGTTGCAGAATGTTGTGGCAGCAGTCAATATTTTGTTTATATTTTCAGTTGTTGTTTGGTGGAATGTTCTATAGTTTCATGTTTTCTGAGAGGGGATATGATGACACTAGTAATTGTTGCAACTTGCATATAGCTGTTTTGGCCTGAACATGGAGCGTTCTCACACTGGCATGTGCCTAACCAACCATGGGTCGTATCCCCCACAGACCGCAGACCAGCAGTACCAGGATGCCTTCAACGATGAGCTTGAGTCCTTCAAGGTCCGGGTGCGTGGCCGGGCCAAGATCCGCATAGAAAAGGCCATGAAGGAATACGAAGAGGAAGAGCGGCAGAAGCGCATCGGCCCCGGGGGCTTGGATCCAGTAGAGGTGTACGAGTCACTGCCAGAAGTAGGTCGTCACTTCATTACTTCATCGCGTCCTTTGTTTTGTTCTCTATTTTAATTATTCGGACGATATTTGTTCTGTTTGGTCTGTTTTTTGCTTCTTCTTTTTTTTTTCAGGAAATGCAGAAGTGCTTTGATGAGAAGAACATTCAAATGTTGCAAGATGTTATCAGCAAAATGGACCCTACGGTAGGTTAAGAAGCTGGGGGATTGATAGTGTAGTGGCTTGGGTGTTTGACCTCCAGCTGAAAGGTTCTGAGTGTGATCTAGTGTCTACCTGTATGCATTCTTTAGCAGGATGCCTTATCTCGTCAGTTTCTTAATGGAACTGAGGTGTCTGCTGAATGATGAAATAGTAAGTGGTAAAATATGAGCTGGTAAATAGACCCTTTTTCAGTCACCGTCATGATTATGTCACAGCGTTAACTGGAGACAAACAAAGCAACGAATAGTAGGCTACACCAACTATCCATACTATGTCATCTTGCTGTGTTGTTGAGTGCCAGAAAATAAGTAAAGCCTGTTGTAGGTATGGATATGTGAGTACGGTCATGTGCACCTATTCAGAAATTGGGGAACTAGGAGGAACAGGTGGTTGGTATTGTAACTCTTAGCGAATTAGCTGAGAGAGTTATAGTATGACCTAGGGCAGTCCTCTACCAAGATTTTGCACGGTCAAATCTGAATTGTCAAGACAGACCCATTGTTGACTAATTGTTGAATCATATGTTATTTCTCATATATGCATGATGCCAAATTATTCTGACTTTTGAGCGATTCAAGTGCTTGAAAATAATCATTTGGCTTCTAAGGATTCCCAACAGCTGAATAGGCGAGACGCAGCACCTCCGTTAAATGACCAACCCCCTCTTCAAACAAATTCATTTTTCACAACATGAAGAAAATATGCGCGTCGGTTCATGTCAGCTAATGCATTCAATTAAGACAGAAAATAAAGGCTATTAGCCTAATAGAGTATAATCTATGCTAATATTATATAGTAATCAAAATAATACATCCATGAAATTAAATGTGGCTGGTCTCTGTGGAGACGGAGAGCTCTGTTCTGTCTACGCAAATGTAGAAGAGTTTTTGACTGTTCAAAAATGTATAATACATGTAAATTATGCATTTCAGCATATGGAACAAATGCAGCTTTTTTCATATCTTTAATGGTCTTGAAATTGTCTGCCAAACTTTAGACATTTCTTTTCTGACCCTGTGTAACCTGCTAGACTACTTTTGAAAAGAAAATGATTGGATAGTACCACTGCCGTTCGACAAAGTGATTAACAAACAATAAGGACATTTCTTGATAGCAAAACATAACAGAGCAAATTGCACACAGAAGACCGACTCAATCCCCCACATTAACGCCCGTCATTTACAGACAGGATTATGGGCAACGTCACAGCAGATAGGCGCAAGCAACCACGGGGTAGAAAGCCTAGACAACAGACAACCGTCAAGATGGCAAGGATTTGTTCATCAACTGCGCTAAACGCAAAAGCGAGGGATAGAAAATGTTTAATATACCATGGTGTACTCCCTTTGATAAAAACAAGTCAGTTATGGATCCAAGTCTTTAAAGGGCGGATTGGAGTCATAATCTTAAGGATGTGTAGATTTTCTTTAGTAGAAACACCAGGCTTTTCTATCAGATATGTGTAGGCTATAATATCGTCTATCCGGCCATTTGAATTTCCCGATCTTACACGCACAATTTTCCCGATACGAAGATTTGACTGCAGTCGTGAACTGGCAGTATGTTGCACACCACATTAGTTCTAAGTCTCAATTAATCGTATCATTTTTTACTTTTGTGATCGGAGTCCAGCGACGGATCATGACTTAGAAAGCATGGCTATTCTCCTTAGCGGTATTCTACCATACCATTGTATACTACAATGTAATTCCCATTTTAAGTGTTTATTTTACGGGTTAATGAGGTTAGGATTAGTCCGATTCTGACAGCAGGTCTTCTCTACTGCTCAACACCGCCACCTTCATTTGACAAGACACGCTTGGAATTCGTTTTACCGGGAATTACTGGGGAGGAAAAAAAAAACAATACTGAAAATTAAGTAATAACGTTTATTTGATTGTGTCTTAACTTCGGACACTTCCTTCGATACTTTAGGTAAAAACGGAACACTTAATGCCAAATGATGGTAGCGGTGTTGAGGTTGAGCGAAGACCTAAGCTCCGTGAACTGACCTCATTAAGCTGTAATAATAATAAAAAAAAGTTATAACTGGAAGGTCATACACTCAGCGAATTCGCTAAGAGTTACAAGATCAATCACCTGTTGCTCCTAGTTCCCCAATATCTGATTAGCTGATATACATTTCAGATTATTAAAATGAAAAACCTTAGTCGCCTAGCCATACCTACAACAGGCTAAACTATTATTCTGGCGTTGGTGTAGCCTACTAATGGTACAATTTCGTCCAGGTGTTTTTGTCTTTGCTTTGCCTCCACCCAACGCAGTGACGTAATCATTATGGGAATGCAAAAACGGTCCATACTGAGCAGAGGCTGATGGAAGCCTAATTGACAAATGCATCATTAAATGCTGCAAATAAATACCCATTTGTGGTGTTTGTACTCGCACAGTGAAAACACGTTATTTTAAAAGGAATAGTGTTTAGAAAATACAATTGATCTTTACCCTTTAGGAGGCGAAGGTCCATATGAAGAAGTGTATAGAGTCAGGCCTTTGGGTGCCCAACTCCAGGCCAGACGACGCTGAGGACAAAGAGGAAGATGGAACGTACGAGGAGCTGAAGTCGGAGGTGGAAGAGAAGAAGGAAGGACCGACCAACAACGCTTTTATGAATTGACTGCTGTTTATGCAATTGTATTGACCTACTGCACCGCTACTTCCAACTATATGTATGGCTAGTTTGTTGCCAGAGTATTCGTACAACTGTGTAACTTCTCGAAAGATATTAAGCTCTGATTTTAAGGATTAGTCTTAGCATCCAAAACACATTGTTGTGTATTACCTGCTTGGAATCAGAATGTCGCCAACTCTGTTTCTGAAACCTTTTTTGTTTGGACACCATTAAATATGTATTCTGTATGTTTCTCCATATATTATTTTCTGTGCGCCTCATACCTGTCTGCCTGTTTCTAAATGACGCTATACCACTTGATTTTCATTAAGTACAACTTGTTGGATCAGAGTGAATGTGGGCGAGCAATATAGTCTGTTTGAAACATACCGAAGTGAAAAATGGTATGTTGTTGTGCCTGTCAGTAAACTACCAGATGTCATTCTGTGCAGCATATCGTAAAGTTAAAGAACCAACCCTAATCGTTACTAAAGACATTTGTGCCAGCTCTTTAACGTCAACAGGAAGTAACTACGAATCAAAGGGGAGCGGCTTTGGATCATTTCTGGTTAGTTACGAGAAGTCGGTTATGCATTGCGTTGGTGTGGCAGATCTGAAACTGGGATTGAAGTTACACATTCCAGTTTAACGATTGAGTCATTTTAACAGCGAACGAAGGTTAGTCAAACCCACTAACGTCACTTCCATTTTTGTGAATGTGGACGTGCTATATTTCGTTTTCATGTGCTGGTCTACAGGCCTATAGGTGGGCTTCTTTTATTTGTTATGCCAAGCGATAACGTGGCTGTTCTCCGCATGTACTAACGTTGTTGTTTTACGTTATGCTGTTCACCGATAGGTAAGAAAAACGCATTATAACCCGGAAGGCCTAAATGTGACGCGATTCGTTGTTACAGTTGTTACAGACCATCGTTTGTGTCGCTCAACGGGTTTAACAGATATCCATGTTCTATGCACTTTTCTGTGACTATTCGTTGTATGTACTAATTGGGTACTTATGCCCGTGCTCGTTTTATGTCCTCAACTGTACTATTTCATCTCACGACATACTGTATGTTGTTGCTTCCTAGGCCACAGCGATTCGGCTGTCCCAACCATGTACCGAAATATATCTTGCAGGTTCAAACGGGTCAACTCGTCTTCTGAACAGTGTGAACCACCAAAAAGTCTGGGTATACACATTTATCTCTTATGGACAAAGGAAGGGGCTCGCTACCATTCTCACTCAGTGGGAGATGTCACGGCAGAGGAGCTATGCATGTCCGTTGCAGAAGCTGTTGGTACGATTTCTTTGCTGTTGTGCTAGTGGCATTTCATGAGACTTTATTTATCTCATATTTACTTTTGTTTCAAAGGGGATTTGTCTTGTTGAAAGAGCTTGTATATTATCTAATTTTTTCCAATACAGGAATCACCCCTCTGTGTTCCGTATTGTTTACTCTGTACGATCCTCTTGCCTGCTGCTGGTACAGTCCCAATCACGTTTTTACTCCAGAGAAGACATCCCTAGTACTTCACTATCGTATGAGGTAAGTCGATTAATTGTAATACGTTCTATAATGGGTATCTACTAAGGCTAACATGGATTTATTTTATTGTGTTTTTTTTTAAAATGATGTATTTATGTATTTATTTGTACTCCCTAAATTCAGGTTTTACTTTCGGAATTGGCACGGGCTAAATGAAACGGAGACAAGGGTCTCACGGTATGCCCCGCGCTCTGGGACAGAGCAGGGGCTTTCTCCTCTGCTTGAGCAGACCTCTTTGGAATACTTATTTTCACAGGTTTGTTTATGTACCGTGTGTGTGCGGTCGCATATTGTTTACTATCATGTCAATGTATCTTTTTGACAAACTGTTACATCCTCAGGCCAAATACGATTTTGTGAATGATGTGGTGCCGATGGAGGAAGCGGAGACTGACGAGGAGCTAAATCAATTACAAAATGAAAGCCTGGGGCTGGCGGTGCTTCATCTCTCCCATGAAGCGTCCCGTAGAGAGTGTAGCATAACAGAAGTCTCTGACAAAATCAGGTAATAGGGGTTTGGACAGATGAGGGCTGACCCTATTTTGCATCTAATCAAAAGACACACTGATATATTTATCTTCTTTCAGCTTTCTGGACTGCATCCCAAAGTCCTTCTCTAAACACATCGCCCGAAACAACTTATTGACAAGGCTGAGGATCAGTCGGGTATTTGCAAACTTTGTGAGGAACTTCCAGCGGCAGATGACCGACATTGGGAGGTTGGGGTCCCAGGAGGTCATGTACAAGTACATCTACACACTCGAGCACCTTGCCCCGAACTTCGCTACCGAGACCTTCTCTGTGTCCCACATGGCGATGAAGCAGGACGGGGATGGCAGCGGCTCCAATCTCCACTCCTCTTATGCCTATGGAAACTCAACGAGCAACATCGACGCCCTGCTAGCGCACGAAGTATTGGTATCTGGCACCAAGGGAATACTGTGGAGAAAAACGTTTGGGCAAAAGGTAAATAACCCTGCAACGATGGCATACCTGTCATGCCATTTGTCATCGCCTCATGTTGTTATTTTTCTCTAGGTATGAAGTAATAGTCTCTCAACCTTCTCTCTCCTCCCCCACCCACCAGGCTCGTGAAAACAGTTACTTCCGAAAGGATTACATAAAAAATAAAGCAAAACAGCAGATCAGCCAGCCAAACGACAACGCGGCCAAGGAATGGCACTCCTTCTGCGACTTCCCAGAAATATCCCACATCACCATCAATGGAAAGGCTGTGTGCATTAGCACTCAGAATAACCACTCTATGGTGAGATGACTTGCTTTTCCAGCTGCATGTTATAAACCATAATGCATTTATTATACAGTTTGTTTGCTTGATTGTGATCCATTAGAGTTAAATGATACACCACTTCTACACACTTTTGAATATTGAATTGTGCCGGATTGTTCCTCATCTGCAGATGAGTGCGCACTTAACAGGAGGAAAGGGATTGTGATGTTTGTTTGTGTGTCTGCGCATATGCAGGAAGTTCACATGAACTCCACCCTGGAGGCTCGTTCCTTTGTCTCCCTCCTTGACGGGTACTTCCGGCTGACTGCAGATGCGCACCACTATCTCTGTCATGAGGTGGCTCCACCAAGGGTTGTTATGAGTGCAGCAAATGGGCTGCATGGACCAATGCAGTGAGTCTATTTCTCTTTCATTATTAGGGCTGGGTATCGGCACTCATTTCCCAAATTGATTTTATTCCGATTGGCAAGGTTTTGATTTGGGATGGGATTAGATTCCCATTAGATTCCAATTCAATTGGGGATCTTTCAGCTACAATATCAACTGATTAGCTATGAAGAGCATCACCACTTACCTGGTAGATGCCTCCCTTGCTTCTTTAGACTTCAATCATGTTTAAAGAGACAGACACTGATGTCAACTGTCATTCGACTGATTTTCAGGGAGGAATTTGCACTGTTGAGACTCAAGAAGGAGGCGATGGAGGAAGGAGTGTTCCTTCTTCGTTGGAGTGCCCTCGACTACCACCGCATCTTACTGGCTGTAATGAACTCAAGTGCGGTAAGGTTAGACCCAAGGGAAACTATGTCCATAAATACAGGACACTGTATGTTCTGGATACCATACATACGGAAGGTTTGGGTTTTTAAATATATGCCTAAAACCCATTTAGGATGGTTCGACATCAGTCCACAAGCAGTTCAGAATCCTGCAGCGGGGCTCAAAGTACTGCCTGGAGAGCTGGGACCAGGAATTTTCCAGTGTGAAGGAGCTCATCGATGGTCTCAAGAGCTTGGTGCTCAAGTCTGGTGCCGACAGCTTTACTCTCAAGAAATGCTGTTTACCCAGGACTGCAGGTTGAAAACCTACCACAATTATGCTCTACTATGTTAAATTACTACATCATGTTTTGCCACTCCTCTACAGCTTCAAAATAAAATTATTTAGAATGGGATAAAATAAATATGGCATATTTGGCCCTCTGGCCAATGGTATGGAACATGAACTAAAATGGATGCTATCTATATCTGATGCAGAGCTATCCAACCTGCTGGTGGTGAGAGACCAATCCATTCAACCCTCTTCTTCGAACGTACCCCATATGCGCTTTCATCAAATTAAAGAGAAAGACATTGTACAGGTGATTTCACATACAACTGAAGTCCTTGTTCCTAAAGCCACTGTACACACACACACACACACACACACACACACACACACACACACACACACACACACACACACACACACACACACACACACACACACACACACACACACACACACACACACACACACACACATTAATTGTATTTTATGTCCCTGAGTAGGAGCAGCATATGGGTCCTGGGACATGGACAAACATCTACTCCGGTCGCTTTCTGGTAACTGGTGAAGGAAATGACGACGATGAGGAATACAACAACAACCTGGACGACCCCAAGGGGAGCCGAGTGGTCCTGAAGATTCTAGACCAAAGCCATAAGGAGATGTCTTTTGTAAGGAATTGTTGGAAACCTCACACAACTAACGATGATCCTAGTATTCTTCAATACCCTTCAAGAGTTAATCTACAGATTTTATGGACTAAATATAATGTGACCTTTTAAGAAGGGTGTGTGTATTGTATACACATGGCTTTGTCTCAACCTTTCTTCCCACTTCTTTCCCGCCACCAGGCATTTTTTGATACAGCCAGTCTAATGAGCCAGGTGTCTCACAGTCACCTGGTGTTTGTGCATGGCGTGTGTGTGGGATCTGAAAGTAAGATCAACCTCCTCATACACTAACTTTAACAGTTTACTGTGTGACTTCCCTCTTTATTGGTTCCCGATGTAAATGTTTTGATTGCTTGATTTGGTTTATAGATTTGTGTACTTCCTCATAATGAACCCCAAACACAACAGCACATTTTAACCAATCTAAAGAAGTGATCGATTTTGGTTGTTTATTGGCCTCACTTTGGATTTCTTTTCACAGTCATAATGGTAGAAGAGTATGTGGAGTTTGGGCCCTTGGATGTTTTTCTGCGGAATGAAAGAGCTTCGGTGTCGCCTCAGTGGAAATTAATTGCTGCAATACAGCTTGCCAGTGCCCTCAGTTATCTTGTGAGTTTATCCCTTTGAGAATTATATACATTTATATATCACCGAAAGTACCATATCTGTAGGCTAGTATCTCTATCTCCAAATATTCTGCTTTTTACACAAATACGAAGATTTTGGGGTGACGGGATTTCTTTCAAAATCTAGCTTACTCTGGCTGGTTTCTCCTACACTAATTGCCTCAGCTTTAACAGTTCCACTTCAATCATACCTAGTTGCTTTAAGATTGTCTACATTAAGGATATAAGCAAAGTAGAAGTTATAAATCATTTTTAATTGGTATAGTTAAATATAGTTTAGTAATTCCAATACTGACTATACAGAATTAAAAAAACACAGTTGGGCTTGAGTTGACCTGTTGATTTGACTATTTCAGGAGACTAAGAAGCTGTTTCATGGCAATGTCTGTGCCAAGAACATCCTTGTGGCCCGGCGTGGTCTGGAGCACCAAACTACTCCATTTGTCAAACTGAGCGACCCAGGCATCGCCTTAAATGTCCTCTCTCGGGAAGGTAGGCCTCAAATGCAAACCACAAAGTCAATTGCGATTAATGTACATGAAACGGCATACAGATCACATCTCCCCTGTTCATTTCCTGAGACGCAGCAGCAATGACGCTGTTAGAAATTGATGATTGACTTGGAAAATAAAATCTTGTATAGTGCTTGCTAAATTTTGTTACTCGCTCTTCACAGAAAGCAGCCAAAATTGGCATTCATAACATTTGTTCTAAACATAGTCTTGACAGTACCATTAACATGCAGACAGGATAGCAAGGAAACCGAGTGGATAAATAAAGTAAAGTGTTTTTAATTTTATCTTGACGTTATCAGGTGCTTTTCACATGAAGCAATAATTCAAGTCAGTTTCCGAAAGAAGTCAAATTGCACAGATTTCATCTGAGTTTGCATGGCACTTTAATAACACTCTATTCATTCCAGAACGCCTTGAACGTATCCCGTGGATCGCCCCGGAGTGCGTTCAGAGCGGAGCACCTATCGGGAACACGGCCGACCAGTGGAGCTTTGGTGTCACGCTGCTGGAGATCTGCAACAACGGCGACGTGCCCATGAGTGGCTTTTCATTGGTGGAGGTGAGGCACTCCCATGTCCCTGACTACCACAAACCAGCACAATATCACCTTCTCCTTCTGAGCCTCATATAAGCCCAAAGCCCACAGCCATGTCAGGACAAAATACGTTTTTTCTTTTTTTTCGTGTCCGAAATAGACTTGCGTCCTTGACAAACCGAGCGACAAATACAGCCCAGCCACATTTGTGCTCTGTGTGCTTAGCTCGGTTAAAACAATATGATTTTATACATTTTTTGGGTCACGCTACAAATATTAGGGATGGGGGACAAAATCTGTTCATGGAAGTATTGGGATTCTTTGCGTCTACAATGTCAAGGTTATGTTGGGCGAAGTGAAATAATAGTGCCTTCCTACAGAGGGAGCTATAGTGTATTCGGAAATAAACCATTTGCATAATCTGTTCTTTTCTGTTTAGCCACATTCATTAAAGAAATGATAACCCGAACCCCAATGTTATACCACACAAAATGTGGCAACCACACAACAACAATTTTAGCAATTTTTACAGAATCAAAATACATATCGTCTTGGCACCCAAAATTCGTTGAAGAAAGTATACTTAGGTCCTGATTCCCTTCCCTAACAAATACGAATTGAAATTCCTGTTCCGTGAGCTTTGGGCTTCATACGTGACATGTCTCCGATCTTCTTGTCCCCTCCAACAGAAAGAGCATTTCTACCAGCAGAAGGAGCGCTTGGTCGAGCCGCCGTCCCCGGAGCTGGCCAGCTTCATCAGCATGTGTCTGACCTACGAGTCCGTCGCGAGGCCCTCTTTCCGCACGGTGCTCAGGGAGCTCTCCAATAGCCCAAGTATGATGCTCTGGGTTAATAATGCACTGTTTGCTTTTTCAGATTTTGTGGTCCAATACCTGTGAATGCCTAATAATGAGAAATGCAATGTATTTGGATCTGCGCACAGATCTAGATTTGTCCCCCAGTGGCACTTTCTCCAACTTGGACCGAAGCGTTTTCCACAAGCGCTACCTAAGGAGGATGCGGGATTTGGGAGAGGTAATTTCAGTAGCCAATTGGTGTTAGAATGTTCTTGTAAATGAGGTCCTCCTTGTATCCGAAATAAAATATCACCCACCTGACCCTTGACCTGTCCACAGGGTCACTTTGGAAAGGTCACACTGTGCATGTACGATCCCAACAATGATGGCACTGGAGAACCTGTGGCGGTGAAGGCATTGAAGCACGATGGAGGCGGAAATCAGCATGAATGCTGGTTGAAGGAGATCGACATCTTAAAGTCTCTCTACCACGCCAACATTGTGAAGTACAAAGGTTGTTGTACTGAGCTAGGTGAGTACATTACATTACAGTTATTTAGCTGACGCTTTGGTCGAAAGCGGCTTGCAATAAGTGCATTCAACAATGAAGGTACAACCCAATAAGAGTCCCAAGAGTCATGCGAGTGTTTTACATTAATCAAATAAGCAAATCAAATAAAAATAATAATAAGTGGTACAATATGGAAACAAGAGATGGATACGTTTTTTTATTTTCTATCCTCTTTACTGCCACGTTACCTCTTCAAATACTATTACTATTGTGGCTTAAGTGTCTAGGCAGTGCTGGTCCTCTACAATGGATACATAAACAAATATATATACATACAATACATATATGACATACTAATGGGTTCTTCCCACAGTGATTGAAAGAAGAACAATTATTCAAATAAACCACATTGCCGTTTTAATTTTTAGTGTGCTATAAATATACATGTCTGGTTGATTGGCAGGTGGGAAGGTTGTGCAGCTGATCATGGAGTTTCTACCACTGGGGAGTCTGAAAGAATACATCGTCGGATGTAAGCTAGGCGTGCCACAGTGTCTCCTTTTCGCCGGGCAAATCTGCCAGGTAAGCAAAGCTTCGGTTTTAGGCTCCTATCCACTAGGCAACAAACTCCCTGATAATGAGTCTGCCGACTCAGTCAGGGAGAGGGGGCGACCGGGGCTGAAGTCTGCTCTGATTGTCGTAGTGTGGGGGGTCTCAAGACATGCGATTATGGCGCCCCCCATAGTCTCGGGAGGACAAGGATTTTTTTCAAACCGGTTTAATATCATCGGGCCCGTCTCGCTTGGTGGGCGGTGGGACTGAGACTGAAATCTGCGATTACGGTGGCAGCAGCCCATGGGTAGAAACAAACGGCCCGTTCCTCGTAACGGAGGACTCAGATATCGGGATTAAAATGTTGACAGACACAAACCAATGAAGGGTTTTCTTCATTGTCATTTTAAATGAATCAAATGTGTGGACCACCAACCCGACGGCAAGGCAAAGACTGATCGCCAAGACCAGTCGTTTAATGCTGAACTCGGCTCCGATTTTAATAGCCGCCTCGGAGAGGGGTGGGGAGGGGGTGGGGGTTGGTTGGTGCCATTGATAATCTGTGATTCTTAAAAGAGGCCAACCACTATTGGATTTTTATCAAAGGGGATGGAATACCTGCACTCGAAACGCTACATCCACCGGGATCTGGCTGCTCGCAATGTTCTGGTTGAAAATGACAATTTGGTGAAGATCGGCGACTTCGGCCTGACCAAGCACATCCCAGAGGAAGCGGCGTACTACCGCGTCCGGGAGGACGGAGACAGCCCTGTCTTTTGGTGCGTCAATGGACCATTGAAGCTAAGCATTTCACAGTTCCTAGTTCCTGAATGTACCCACCTTTTTACTGCATGTGTTCGTACAGGTACGCCGTTGAGTGTCTCAGGGAGAGCAAGTTCTCCTTCTCTTCGGACGTTTGGTCATTTGGTGTGACGCTGTATGAGATCCTCACCCGCTGTGATCCTGCTATGAGCCCTCAGAAGGTACTTCACGCTGAAACCGTAAAGGATATTAATAATATATATCTTTTAAAATACCATATAAATAAAGGTTATTCTGCGGGCCTCAAAAGTTAAATCCTTGGTGGACCAGTCTTATGTGTTAGATTTTCTTCTGCTGTCCCTGAGGTTTTAATTACATATGTATTTTTCATCATTGTTACTCTCGAAATAGGATAATTTCTTCATATAATGTTAGTTGTGTTTGTGTTTTCTGTAGAAACTGGGTGAGATGCTCGGGGACGCACAGGGTCAGATGGTCGTGACGGCGTTGATCACATTACTGGAAAGGCGAAGGACTTTGCCTTGTCCCAAAGATTGTCCCCACGAGGTAAAGCTTTATGTTAAGAGAACAATACAACATATTATTTTACACAGAATTTGTCTGGACGTTTAATTCTTCATACTTTTTCGTCCCCCCTCTGGAAGGTGTACATGCTGATGAAGCAATGTTGGAATGTAGACCCTCTTCAACGACCATCCTTCAATTCTCTCATTGAAAGTATTGGAACCATTCGCCAGAGTTATGAAAGGCAACCCAATGGGAATATTTCCTTGCACCATATTCACTCTTGAGTGTCAGTCGTCATTCATACAGGATCATTTTGGGATTCGATTTTGGGTGGATTTTAGGTGATATTTACAGTCCTGTTTTTTTACTCTTTACCACCCCCTGGCTGCTCTTACCTTCCCAGATACACAAAAGGATTGTGTTTGCAAGTACTCTACATTCTAGTGACTAACCTATTTCTTGACAAAATATATCATGTAGATTGATAATTCTACTCAGCATTTTTTTTATAGACAGAGCAATCTGATCAAATTAGTAAAACTGTACTATGGAATTATGATGGCATTTTACAATAATATATATATATATATATATATTAGAATATAATCTTTGTGTTTGTTGGTTTTATGTTGTCTCCTTTTTATGTAATGCTAAGAATTTAAAAAATAAAGCCTTTTGCATATCCAGGCTACATTATTACTTTTTTTGTTATTAAAATGGCTTCTAACAAATGCGCTATACACATTAAAATGAACCATATTTGGATAGATGGATATCAGTTTGTATGACAAATATTGGATTTTGCTTGTGAGTGAAGTATTAGACAGGATCTGATCATTAAGGAGCCCAGGGTATCTGTTTCAACACATTTGTGACAATTAAAGGCTCAGACTATCTTCATATCCCTTTAAAAGCCTATGTCTAGTATAGGCTGCTGCCATAATCAATAACGATGGGGACATTCCTTATTTCATTATGATATAGGAATTCGACCTATGAAAGCAATGCATAAAGTGCCTTTACACAACTCATAATAGTTCGTATAATGTATCCATGCTTTACACAGTGAGCTTCAAGCCACTCCTCTAACTCCACCCCTTTCACTGGGTACGCTGCAGTCATGGAGAATGCATTCCACTCTCGACCAATGAGAAGCGGCGCTGTGCCCATGTGTGTATTGTTTAAACTGCTCAAATCAACCGTGTGTTTCGAGATTTAGAAAACTTCTAAATTGAATGATGGCGGCCGCCGTGTCCGTTAGCGCAGCTGCCAGAGAAGAAAGCACAGATATAGGCATCATCAAGTCTGCCTCCTGTCCACTTCATGAGAGCTACGACGTCGATGTTGACCAAGGAAACTGGATGTCAAGAAACCACGAGCACGTAGAGCTTGAGTCAGGCGGGGAAGATGCGACATCGTGGCACGACTGTCCACGAAGAGTCGATGAAGAGTTGACGTCGTTGAGCCCTGAAGAGATCGAGAGTCGCTTGGATAGGACCCGTCGAGAGTTTTATAACCGCCGTAAAATTACAATCAAGAATTTACCATCTGATATTAGTAATCAGGTACGTTTTTGTCATTGTTGTGGAGAAAGATGCAACACGAAATAAGTTCAGACCCCTGCTGTAACGTTGCTGGTTAATTGATTATGTTCATATGTGGCTATCGTTAGCTTAGCACAACAAATACTGCTAAGCCAGCAGTTAAAGTGTGCTTCTTTCACAATAGCTTTTTTTTTTGTACTCTTAATTTCGCATTATGTTTGAAACGTTATTTAACTGTGCTGTGTTATCTTGACAACCATACGCCAAAATTGACTTCAATTAACTTTTCATTGTACTTGACCATGGCTAACCAATTGTACGGGTGGTTGGCCAGATATGTCAGTTGTCACCAACGGCACATTTGAACATGTAACTACTTGTCTTTGACGGCAAATGTTGGGTTTTCTCATGTCAGAAGGAAGATGTTAATTAGTATTGGAGGGGTTAAGCAGAGCTATCGAAATACTAACTGGTCAATCAGGTGTCAAAGCGCAAATTTTTACATGATGACACACCATTTGTTGGAACGTGCTTGACTCGTGGGGAACGGTGGGCCCGCGGCGTGCTATTGTTTGTTCGGGAGTATTGGGAGTTCGAGATAGGGACGGGGGCGCCCTTAACAAAAGGTGGTAGGCCTGGAGACAAAACGTTTCAGAAAGTGCTAGACAACATCGGCCTTCGTTTGAGCAGGCAAAGCATTGCGAAAAAAAAAAATACCCCACCCGTGCTATCACGTCAGTATTTAGGCATGACATTATAGTGTTAATGATGGCGATTGTTATTATTTTTTTCAGGAGGTGCACGAGCTTTTGAGCAACTATGATCTCAAGTACTGCTTTGTGGACAAGTACAAGGGCACAGGTTGGTATGGCAACAATCATAAAACATACAATTTTTAACCCACTTAAGATGTAATCGATACATTTTTCAGCACTAATAATAGTCCATACTAACTCATATTAATCAGCCAATCCAACATTAACCAACACTAACCTCATGAATCATCAATCTATTTATATAAAGTTTTCAAGTGAATAAAACATTTCTAAAGTTAAACGTCCACAATAAATTACAAATAAAACACTTTATTTGAGATATGATCACGATATGGAAAGCCTCAACTAATGGCAGCCGGGGTAGAATTATCCCCTGGTGAGCATTTCATCATAGGCGTATGTAAACAAGCCAATTTAAAAACTTGACTCAGCCAAACAATAACACGTTTGAAAGCCAACAAATCTCAAGCCATGTCAAACATGTAGACAATAATTGGGAATCAAATCTTAACTCAAAGTCACATTCAGAGGACAACATTTTAATTGCTTAGCTGCCATATGTAAAAATTATCCTTTACAGTCATTTCCACAAGTTGATAATTTTAATATCAGGGAAAATGTATCACACATATACGTCTGACCAGAGTAAGCTGTACTGTTTATTTTTGTGCATCTAGCTGAATTTGCGCATTCCTCACCAGGAATTTTGAGTCAAGCTGTAGGGCTGCAATTTGCATTTCAGAGGCTTGAGTTATACAAAGTCACCCGTTTGCTGAGAAACAGGACGCTACAACAGCGACACCTTTTTTAATGCTGATGCAATCAACTGATTTCCCCTCTACTTTTAGCTCATCATTAAATGTCAAACCTATCCCCCCCCCTCCCCCCACAGCCTTTGTCACACTGCTCAATGGCGAGCAGGCGCAGCGGGCCATCAAGGAGTTCCACCAGCACGCGCTGCGCGACCGCGAGCTCTCGGTGCAGCTGCAGCCCACGGACGCGCTGCTCTGCATCGCCAACCTGCCCCGCGCTCTCACACAGCAGCAGTTTGAGGAGCTGGTGCGGCCCTTCGGCAACCTGGAGCGCTGCTTCCTAGTGTACAGCGCCGCCACGGGCCACTCCAAGGGCTACGGCTTCGTGGAGTACATGAAGAAGGACTCGGCCGCGCGCGCCAAGTCGGAGCTCCTCGGCAAGCAGCTGGGCTCCCGCACGCTGTACGTCCACTGGACGGAGGTGGGCTCCCTCACGTACCCGCTTCTGCACTCGCGCTGCCTGTGTGTGGACCGCCTGCCCCCCAGCCTGATGACCGCCCAGGACCTCCGCAACGCCCTGGCCGACGCCCACACGTCCATCTTCTGCCAGGTCTAGTTCACCCGCCGCACAGTCGCAGAAAAGGCTTCGGTCGAGTTTGTGACGTGAATAGGTGTCGTGGGTTGTCTTTTGGTGGTCACGGGTCAAAGGGAATATGAGGCTGTGTACTACAAGGTTTACGGTGTAGGAGCACTATTCTCAGTGTTGACCATTTCATACAAAACCTTTTTTTGTTTGTTCTTTTTTATTTATTTTCAATGGAACGGTCTTGGTGGTAAATTAAGGGAGTTGAGCAGTAAATGGCAGTTCAATTTGGATAAATGGTCATTTGCCACAGTATTTTGGGAAAGGATTCAAATTTAAACCGTTTTTATTTCTTGTTTTTTAACAACCATCACCTTTGCCCTGCTTCCCCACGCCACCCCCCACCCCATGACCATTCACAGTTTATACAGCATTGAGCCAAGCTGGGTTCTATGACAATGGCCACCTGACGCCCCAGGTGGTGACATTCAGCTGGCCTTTCTGGAATGAGAGAGCACTGTCCTTTGGCTGCAAAAGGCTTAGTAATGGTTACTGTTTGCTCCTGCTCTTAAAACACGCGAACGAATGTTTTGGTAATTAGCGCTTCCAGTTAAATGTTTTGGGCATCTACAGAATGAGATTCACTCATCTAATTTGATGACTAGAACAATTTAACTGTTGATGCATTTTGCTTTTAACCATTTTAGGAATGAAGACAATTTTTTTTCTTTTTTTTTAATTCTTAATGAAATATGTTTTCTAATGAATGTAATGTCAAGATGGTGACTGCAGTGTTAACATGTGCCACTGCCTACCCAAAACCATAACCCTGAACGGAGGGCTACACCAGTGTACTGGAGATGTTGCCTGAACCTCAAAAATGCGTCGGCAAGCCAAAATGTATAGCCATGGGCATAAATCATGTCAAATGAGTCACAATGTCCATGAAGTCAGTTGGACGCTACATAATGATAGATTTGCATGCAGCACTTGCACTGTTTGCAGCCAGTTTTCCAAGGCATTCGGTTCAATGTTCTTTATATAATAATAATAGGATATAATACAGGTTGAACTGTCTTTGATATTTGTACATTGGAGGAAACTATTACAAACATTTAACCAAAACAAGACCGGATCTATGGAAGAAGGGCACTTATTCATTATCTATTCATTATTCACAAGTATTTGAACCCAGCAAGACTTGTCTAAGTAGGCAAATTGCATGTAAGATACACAGCATTGTAGACTAGACAATGTCATGCGTACTACGTTGACTTCTTACACCAGCAGCTCGGCTTTCAAGTTTTTTATATATATAATCTTTCTACAAATACAGCCATATACCCTATATTCCGGTGAAATGTTAGGAAGGTATGACTATTCAACAAATGGGTACTGCCAAGGCCTAATCTCTAAATGTTTTATATATAACTTGATCAGTCTAATCGGTTGACTATACGTCTGGAAGATCTTCTCCCAAATATAGAATGCTGTTAGTATTTTTTTAAAATCTTTATTTGCATGTGTGCCAAAGTCAGATTGCATTACCACTTTGCCGTATATCACAAATTGGCCGCAAATTAGAAGATTCCACCATGACTGTGAGAAACATAGGTGCCCAAATGAAGACAGTCAGAGCCAGGTCTGAATGGGGTTTTACATCAGCAAGCCCTACGATAACCTACAACTATCTGATCGGGTATCCACGAGTAGTTAAACTTACAGTATTGTTCTTTTGCTCTGTCTACAGCTCGCCCAGGGACAGGATGTGAGCTTTCGGCGGTTTGCGGTCCTCGAGTTTTCCTCAGGGGAGATGGCCGAGGAGGCACAGCGGCTCGCCGACGGACGGCTGCTGGGCGGCTCACACATCAGAGTCTCCTTCTGTGCCCCCGGTCCTCCAGGACGGAGCATGCTTGCTGCCCTGATCGCTGCCCAGACCATGGTAGGCCGTGTCCCACTCCATCGTCCCAGACATTAGGTTGTGCCATCACATGTGTAAGCCTTGGGTGGTTGTGTTGTAATTGCTGCTTGTCTCTCCCCACACCCCACCCAAGGCGGTGAACCGGGGAAAGGGTCTCCTGCCAGACCCCACTGCCATGCAGATCCTCACGGGCCTCAGTAACCCCGCCACGCTCAAGATGCTGCTCAATCCAATGAGCCAGGGGCGCAAACAAGGTGAGCCCCCTTCCCTCTGACTCCTGAGTCACCAGTGAGTGTGACGTCGTCAGAGCGGACTACCCAGTCCATAGTCTCATCCGGTGTTGAATGTATATTTTGTTGTTGCGCAGGTATTCTCGGGATGGGCCCGCCTCCCTCTATGCCCCTGCTGGCAAACCCTGCCCTCTCTGCTGCCCTCCTGCAGATGCTCCTTCAGAACCAGGCTCAGGCTCAACAGGTACCCCTGCCTCCCACTCAACCCACCCCAGGCCTTCCTTATCACACTAATCTCTTGCTTTCAACTGTCACACGCAGACTGAAAGGTTCCACACCCCCCCTCCTCCCCATCCCCTCTTTTTTCCCTTTGCCATTAGCAAGCCTTTCTAGGAAATCATCTTCTCTGGGCTCAGGTGCTGCACAATAAAGAGAACCGTCTAGTGCCATGTGTGAGTGATAATGGCGTGTGTTTCATATTGGGCTTTGTAGTTCAGTGAGGAAAGGGCAACCGCCTAGAACCCAATTGTTATTGTTGTCACTGGAAGCAGTGAAGCTCTCCCCGCTCCTTGTGTTCCGTTGTCGTGTTTGCAGTTTTTTTTGTGTGATGTGGTGCACCTGCTTTAACAAACTAAAGATGTGATTGCATTTTATCTGTGGTAAGTGTGCGTTGGCCCTAACAATTTGCCTATGCTGCAAGTTTGGATAGCAGCCCGTCCCACCCCCTCCTTGAGGTCTTACCCAGTGCCCTCTGCTCTCTCCTCTGGCAAGCAGGCGGGACTCATGGGGGAGAATCCTCTGGCGACGCTGCCTCTCCAGCAGGGCCTCCATCTGCTTGGAGAGCTCCCACAAGGTTTGGCAATTGCTCACTCCAGCCGTCGGCCCATAAATAACATGCGTTTTGCAGTCCCGTTTGCAAAACATCTGTCCCATTTGCCTGCATGTTCTGAAGTCCCTAGTTCAGCTGTTTATTTGAAGATGTTTTTTTAAAAAGGGATCCTAGTTTGATGGGTTCATTTGAACTGTTTTAACCACAAGGTGGCGTGCCCCCGGCTCTTGGTCTCCCTGCAGATGCACTGGCCCCTCTGAAGTCTATGTCTCTGAACCGAAGCCTGGGGAGGGATCAAGAGTCTCCCACCGCGGTGGGCTCCTTCCCACAGACTCCCTCTCCCACCCTGCAGGGCATCGCCATGCCCCACATGGCCGGCATGATGGGAGCAGAAAGTCTAGCTCCACAGGGGGTAAGGCTTCCAAAATGTGGCTTGCTGGGAACATCGACTTCCTGATGGGTAGCGTTTAATCATCTTTTTGTACAAACCTGAAACCCAATTGAGCTCCCCCTATTTTTTTTCCAGCTGTCAATACTAGGGGAGCCTCCGAAGGAGGTAAACCTCAGCCAGGGATCTTTCCTCAATGGCCACAACATGTATTCATCAGGTACGTGTGCTTTTACAAGATTCATATTTTTTATACCTACATGGGTACCCTTGCTTAATGCGCTTCCTTTGCTTTCCCCCATATACAGGAGCAAACTGCAGACCCCACCCCTACAGGAAGAGGCAGACGTTAAGCAGCGCATCCAACCATCGCTCAAACCACGGCTTGCATGCAAATTACAACCTGCGCTACCAGGAGTCCTACAGCCCAGAGAACCCTCCCTTACACCAGGTAACAACTGCCACAGCACGCTCGGGTGAACATTTTGTAAAGGATGAACTGGTTAAGTATGGGAACAGAGTTTAATTACTTTATATAATTTCCCCTAGAGGTTTATGAGACGTACAGTTTTAAAACTTGCCACAGTTTGACAAATGAATACCCTCGAACTAATTTAAGATTATAAAAAGTTGATGATAAAGTCTCAGGTTTTTGAGACAATTTGGCAATAGAACATGGCCATTGTTCATGAGTGTTGTGAAGGCCATGCGGTCCGGCTGCTAATAGACTGTCCAATCTGATGTGGCATTTCCCCGTCTGGTGTGTTGCTGCAGGATCCTCTGGGCCACCTGTATGAACAGCAGGAGAACCTGGATGCCGGGGCGCTGGCAGGCTTCGGGCTGCAGGTAACGGGGCCCCTTCTAATCTCCCCCCTCATCCACAGCAGCTTGAAACGCCACAGGACACGTTCTGTGAAAAGAAAATCCCATAAGCCCTTTTTTTTTTCAGAGGGGTTTAGCATGTGTGCTTTTCTTTTTGTTTTGGTGTGCATAAAAGTGTCACTGTACTTTGTTTTTTAAGTGTTTCTCGTGTGATTTAATTTTGATTTCTTAAAGTGGTGGGTTCAAGCTCAAAGAACATTTCCGGGTCAGTTATGGGTTACTCAACTATATCAGTTAAAAAAATGCCACTGTTGATGCCTTTTTCCTATTGCCGTTTTTGGAGCAATAATTATATATGCCATCCTTTTTCTTATATGCTATTTTTGTATTGGTGGTGGTGGTTGGGTCCCTCAACCCCTTTTCAATATGTAGTAATGTAAATAATGCATATTTATTTAGCAATAGGACTGAGCGCAAGTCATGATTTGAACATTTAAGAATTGAATGTTTGGATAAGCAAAACTCACCAGCTCAACTGATGAACCCCAAAAGATATGTGACGGTTGACACTTTAAGTGTGTGTGTGTGTGTGTATATATGTATGTATATATATATATATATATATATATATATATATATAAAAAAATAAGAAACCATGTCTAAACCTAAAAACTTTAGGAGTTGAGATAGTTACAAATGTAACGGCTCTGACGCGCATGCTGCTGAAAATGAAAGTGTTGCATTTCTGCTCAATCAATGGTATCTTATTACCGTGTTATTGCAGCATAATGCCCGTCTCACCTGAAGCCATTTGATCGTGGTTGACAGACTGCTAATGTCAAGGCAGGCAACCTTTTTCACCCTCCTCCTGGACTCATTGGAGGTGGCAGGTCGTGTTCAGCCTGCTGTGAACAAACCGATGCACTTATGTCCCAGCAGCTGTCCTGTCCACCCGAATACAGCGAGCGCTCCGCTCACTACGGCTTCTCTCCAAGCCCGCCGCTCGCTTCGTACTTCAACTCAGCCCCTGGTGCGCCCGCCAGAAACGGCCTCCCCTCCACTCACCTAAACAAGGTGAGCCCACAGTTCTTCTAAATGGGTCGGTTGTTTTTAATTAACATTTTCTCATGCAGGGTACAGTTTAGATTTTCAGGGATGGGCTTCGGCAGGGACTTTATGATACGATATTACGATTTGAGGGCAGATACGATAGTGTTTCGCTAAATATTGCCATACGATATTAGGGGGGGGGGGGGGGTTATGTTTTGTGTGGATTAACGTAAGGGTTTCATGTCAAGCAGAACAGAATTTAGTTGCGGTGTGTTGACTAGCCGAGTACACCACAGCACCGTCTGTAGGACAGTACCGTTAATTTGCCTCCACTTGGATTACATTGACGGTCCTGGCTTGATTTTTCTTTTTTTCTTAAAATGTTGTCATCCCTTCATGATCTCCAAGAAGCCAGTGAGGTCATATTAAAAACGTTGTTCTGACCGTGGGTGACAATTCTATTTTGCTTTGTTTAGGCCGTAGGAATGCCGCCTATGAGTAATCCACTTGACTACCTGGGAAATGCCATGAAGGTATCATTTCTAACAAAAATTATATCGTTTACCAATACTGATGCTAATGAGTCGTTGAAACATACCGGTCATAATCGGGATGTTGTACTTCCTCTACCGCAGACTCCTATCGGCGGTCACAAGCGCATGTTTTCGCGTCTCATCCCGTCTCCGGAGCCCAGCCCTGAAGGGGGCTATGTGGGCCAGCATTCCCAGGGCCTGGGGGGCCACTACGCAGACTCTTACCTGAAACGCAAGCGTATCTTCTGACCAGAGGCGTGGCTGTCTTTCCTGTGCTAGTAGCCGTTCCACATCTTGGACATGAGAAGCACCTCCAGCGACTAGTAGTTTGACGCTCCACCCGATTTCCTTTTCTCTGTGTGCTCCCGCTGGCGACCCCTGGAGGGCACTAGGGAGCGTGGCTTGTTGCTATCCGGACAGTTGCGTGCCAGCCTAAGGGAGTTTTTTTTTAATGTATTTTCTTTTACAAATGTATATATGATTTCAGTGTGTTGGTAAATTATTTTTATTAATTGCCTTACTTTTTGTGTGTGGCTTTTTTATTTTTTATTTCAGGAAGTCCTTTTTGCCAAATACTTATGTATTTTGTATGAAACGGAGAAAAAGAAGGTGCTGTTACTGCAGCTAGCTACCCCATCTTCCTCGCTATCGAGTATGGCTTGTCAACAGTTTTATCTCTAGCTCAGCCATTGCCTTTCCATCTATGGCCGTCATAGCTCCACCATGCTACTTCGTGATGCTTTAAGGATCTACATGTGCTACTTGTCATTTTTATTTTATTTTTTACTTGGATGCCTTTCATACAAATTTTAATGAGTCTCTACCACCAAAGGATATGTGGATGGCAGCCTTGATTGTGGTATGGTAATTCCTCACAATTGTTTTTGATCAACTTTGTTTGTAAAAAGTTCAATAGTTTTGCTGCAGTAGGTGTTCTTAGATTCCTTCCAATTTCATCCCACCGGTTTGGCTCTTTGTTTACATAGCTGGACAAGATTTAGGCCCCTCTATTGACTCTCGTTGAGCTTTCCATCCGTCTGTATAGACGTCTGACGTCACCCCCCACCAACTTTGTATTTACAAACCCAGAAACCCTCCGTCTCAGCCCAGACCCTTCCACATAGTTATGTCTTTGAACTGCACTTCTATTTTCCTCTGCACTGGTTCGAGTGATGCACTGCTCTGGTCACACTACCAATGTTCTCGTCAACCCCTTTACTTCCCGGTGATTCCCTCTCAATGTATGAAATGGAGTGGTTATGTGTTGGTGTGATATTTTTCTTTCCCATATATTTGGGAAAGAAAAATTTCCCAAATATTGTTGGTATTTAGTATTAGTGGTTTTTTATAATTTTTTCTCTGCCAACTTTCAGATGACTGTCTGGTATTTCTTGACACCTCACCTCAAATGCACCCGTTGGACGCATTCACCCCACCCCCCGTTTCCCTGTTTTTTTCGTGACTATAGTAATTGTCGGGAGTTGAAAGTATGGAAAGTGCATTTATCGAGGGCCTCCATGTGACATGGTGGGGACTGCTGAAGAAGGCCGTTTACAATATGCTACGCGCTTGAAGTTTCAGTCTGAATAATGGAGGCTTGGCAGCGGGGAATGTGTGTGTGTGTGTGTGTGTCTGTGGAGCCTTGGTGGACTGTTTTGATTGTATTAACCCATTACCTCTGACTTCGTATGGGCCTGTAGGTCTACCTGAGCCTAGAAGTGTCTGTGCCCTCACGAGGCCCCGGCTACACTTGGTTTCTGTGTTCATTGCCGTGTTAATACTTAAGCTTGATCAATTTTCCTTGGAGTCCCGAACTCTTGTTTTCTTCAGCCTTTGGTCAGTTTTTATTTTATTTTCAGAGTGAGTTGGCTAACATGTTTTTGTTTTGTTTGTACATTTTGAACGGCTAGATCGCCATGAAATATTTGCGCCAGGGGGCTTATGTTAACTGGACCAAGTGATGCTGCTGTACTGTAATAATAATTTCTGGTTTTCTTTGGTCTTTCCAGCTGCAAGTGCTTTCATATGTATAGTAATGGTTGTTAATATGTGCGTGTGTGTGATGTGAGAAAGTAAATGTTATTTAAAACAACTTCACTTTTTTTCACTTTTTCAAGTGCTTATACTCCAACTTTAAATGGGAGTAGATCTTATGAAAGTGCCACAACCTAATATTCAAATTACTTTCCATGGTAACAATTTCACAAATGCAGGGTTTTTGTTCACCGGATAATTTAGGAGCCTTGAAGGAAGGTCATGGACTTTTTGATATGTTAAATATAAATCCATTCATATTGTAGCAGTGGAGGTATTTTCCTTTTGTAAAATATCAATTTACTTTAGGTCTAGCCTATTAACTAATCCTCTTATCAATGATGCTGTTATACATCCAGGCTAAAGAAAATGAAATCACTCTTTGTCTATGCTCTGCTGTATTGAATATAAATGGAAGTTCAAAAGTTCTGGCAGAATGGATTACTCACTGACTTGTCCGCAAAATAATTTGCTCAATTAACTAATGTTATTTTATTAGGGATGGGGGGAAAGGAATTGACGAGAGCATCGCAAAGCTTTGCTTCTGTATTGAAATCTTTTAAGCCAGAAACGTCAAAGTTTTTTTTTTCTTTTAGTGGAAGCAAATTAATGGTGCCGTCCAACATAGGGTGCTGTAGTGTGTTCCTCTAAAGTCAATACATATGAATTATTTAATGTTCTGCCACGGGCATTTAAAAATTTTATGGTGGACACCCACCAAAAAAAATTATTGTTCATATTGGAAATCAATGTATTCGCAGCTCCATGTGGATTAAACGTTGCTCTATAGTTATAGCATATATTTTCTAAGTTTTTTTTTTAATGCAGCTATAGCTTCAGTTTTTGGCTGTGATTGGACATCCATACCTTGAACACATTTTGAAAGACAAAGCTTCAATGTGACATTTCTTTATTTTGTTTAATTTTAAGAAACGTGTCCACAATGATCCTGGATGAATAGATTCAGAATCCAGTGTGAAGAAGAATTCACTTGAAGGGCATGGCAAGGACTTGTTGAAAAGCAAATTGGCAACAACTAGCACGCTGTATACACAGCATAGACATTTCAGGTAATTGGTAGCAGTTTTTATAAATCCCAAGTGGTAATATTAGCCAAAACATGAGTATTAAGAGTCTGAATAATGGTTAACCCCATTCAAATGTATTTCTTTGTCTTTGCACTCACCCTGTCAGAAGCTGGAGGCACACTGAAGAATATGTGCTCAATTAGCAATAACTTTTAAAGGGGGAAAAAGGTGCAGTGTGATTTACAAATGCAATTGATGTAATATTTTCCTCCGCGGATTACTTCAGTATGCATTTTTTTGTAGTAAAATCGTAGTAACTCACCACTGGGATGCAACACGAGTACACATCCACTAATGTTTGAGCCCATTTCTTTAGTTTTTTAGTTCACTGCACCCTGCATCTGCTGTAACATTTCCCTAGGATGCAATACATTTGTGCTGTTCTATGGCAATGCAATTTACGAAAATTTTGTATAATTTGTTTGCGGTCTTGAAAGGGCTTTGGAGAAGGTTAAGCACGTTAAAAGAAGATGGAAAGATATCAGACAGAAGCATTACATTAACGGTGTCATGGTGTAATCCTGTAATCCGTTACGCGGCTCTTAATGTATGTTCTTATACCTCGCCCGCCTGTGTCTTACCCAGAGTTCTCTGAGGGAATCACGGGCTTGGTGGACGATATGTCAGACACATTTAGATTTCTGCCTTTCATGCTCTCCTCCCACACAGTCATCCTGCACAGTAGCTGGTGGATGCTGCTGAAACCTGTGATTTTCCCAAATAAAGGGAGGTGGGGAGCTCGGGCGGCAGAGCACTGCAGCAGCAGAGAGACCTCACGTATGAAGAGGATCTGAATGCAAATGCACACTTATATTGCCCTGAATGTGGTGTTCTCATGTTGCGGACACTGCCTCTCCCACCCCACCCCCCTGCTAAACACCTTTAACTTATTTGATGGTGCTTACGTAGCATGGTGTTATTGCCTATTATCATCTGATGTCATATTGAAATTATATATTTGTAAATAGGCCTACTGGCTAAAACGTGACACAATGAAGATGTAATAATTTTTGTCGTAATGTGGATTCCAGCCTTGTTGTATGGGAATACGAAGACAAAGTGTCGGGAATAGGGTATGCCACAAGTGCTGTTTATAGCAGAATTAGTCATAGACATCAGCCCACTCCTCTGTATGACAATCAGTGTCTTCTTAAAAACAGAGGAAGCCATTATAGTCTTCCTGTTTCATTCGAATGGGAACCTCCATTTTGTGGCTGGTCCTACTTGAAATTTTCTACATCCACTCAAAAGGACTTGAATGCCGCTCCATCGGCAAGTACAAAAAAAAATACATGCAAGAGATTTTTAAACGGTTTATACTGTTGTGCTATGGAAACTAGATTTGTAGGGGAAGCAGAACCTGAATGACCAAGTCCTGCAATAGACCTATGGCTCTATCTTCTGTCACGTCAAAAAACATCAACAAAATGGGGGTTTTTAAGCCCCTCTTCCAAAGTGCTGTTGTCATTGTACATATAGTGTGTAGAGAGAGGTTATAGATTTCCACATCAGAACAATATGAAAGACTTCATAATAGCTAATGGCGTCATTCACCCAATAACCAATTCTGCAACATGGGAAGTAGGTGGTGGTGGCTTTCCACTGGAGAAGCCTGTGTAGAGAAATTGGACTGCCTTGCGGTTATTATTGATGGCGCTGTTTCCAGTCTCCATTTTAGGCTTTAGCAACCCCAGTACCTAATCAATTTCACTTTGGAAGAGCTTTGGAATCCAGTGACTGTGATTTGAGGTCTCTGCGATGCTTAGTGTGTCCCAAGAGTGAACCGTCCCCTCCTCGGCTCTCTCAGACCCTTAAATGGCATCATGTTGCAAGACCGTGCCATTTAATGGGCATATGAGGTCACCGCAAGCGTCCATTGAGTCGCATGAAGGAAGTAGATACGCACGCACACACGCGCTGGTTGACTTTCTAATGGACTCTACTGTACAATGGTTGGTTCTATTTAATTGTTTAGTTCCTGGAACTCATCGGGAATGGGGATTCGTTTTTTGGATGGCCAAGTCTATACAGACTTTCTCTAGCCAAAGTTGGTGTGCAATAGCCATAGGTTGTATTCACCATATGTCCTTGCATTGACATGGCCATACATCCATATACATTGGCAACAGAAGGGGGGTGTCAGACTGACATACAGGGGCATCAGCCAGTTCCTCCTCCTCCTCCCCCTGTCACTGCTGCACTGCAAAAATAAAAGCCAGAGAAGAAAGAGCAGACACTTGAGTCTGAGGCTATTTTCAGGAGTCCTTTTATTGTCGAGATACACATGTCTTGATGGCCTGCTGGACCTGTAATTCCCACTGCTGCATCCTCTTCCTTCTGCGTTCCTGAGCATCCCTGCTGTATATATCTGCCTATGTGCATTTACTCTTATCACTTACCCTCTTGCTCTCTCTCTCACCCGCTCTATCTCTGTTGCACCCACATGCTCACAAAAATACATATTCTGACACATCTCATTTACCCTCCATTGTTCTACACATTTGCAAAGACATGCACACATGAAACCTACACACACACACACACACACACACACACACACACACACACACACACACACACACACACACACACACACACACACACACACACACACACACACACACACACACACGCATACATACTTCACGCATTAGTTGCAAGGACTATTTCCTTGCTGTCAGGTGGTGGAGATTAATTTTTAATGGCCCTCCAAGAGAGGGGAAAGTCAGCATTCCCTGGCGCCCGCATGGTGTGTATACTCTTCATGGACACGGGACTAAGGGTCTCGCTGTAGGTGATGAAGAGTTAACAGCCATCGATGATGAGGTGTCGGATATAGACGCCCTTTCCCAAGTCCCGTCCTTAATTATGATAAAATACAGCCGTATCGGCCCATATTGGCCTCTCTCGCTCTCTGCAGTTCTGTCCTCAGGCATACACAGTGCATATGTATTATATAACACTGATACATACCTTTAACCATGGTACACACACACACACACACACACACACACACACACACACACACACACACACACACACACACACACACACACACACACACACACACACAAACACAGCCCTATAATATGGAGTCTTTTGACATTTCAATTACTCCTCACAGTATGGATGTGTAATGAGGAAGGCCATTTGTCTGAGTTGGACGTTATGAATCAGTCAGTCGCTAAATTAACTGAGGCCGAGTCAAGCTATACGCAGACCTTTCTTTTTTACCCTTCTTCTTCTATTGGAGTGTATTGTGGCCATTACTTTTGTTCTTGACATCGTCCAAATGCACTATATTTCCAGCATTTTATTCTGCAGTGGACCATTAAAAAAAACTGATACAAACACACACATAAAGTGCTTTATGCAATGAGGCCATTTCAAGCCTCATCAAAGTCTCCTAGCTATAAATCACGTCCGGTGTCTCTTAATTTATTTCTATGCTACGGTATCGCTGTAGCATAACGAGCTATGGAAATAATGCCAATATACAGTATTGGTTATTGTATACCGTTATGTCAGTACACTGCTTCATTACTTTAAAACAAAAATAGCAATAGGATCTTTGAGGGTCAAAATGGGGCTATTATAAGACAATTATATATTATATAATCGTTCTGCCCCTTTAAAAGGCAAGCCACATTGGGACATCCACAATGATATATGACACGTAAACAAGCACACATGGGTCCGAGAGAGAGACTTGGGTTTCCCTCTATGCGTGTCCCTCTTGGGTTTCAGTCATTCACTTTTGAGAGCTGGGCTTGGATTCAAGGGCATGTATAATTACCTTTCTATACAAAGCACTGTCTTTAATGAATGAATCAGTATTTGGTAACTCTATAATAACACACACACACACACACACACACGCACACACACACACACACACACACACACACACACACACACACACACACACACACACACACACACACACACACACACACACACACACACACACACACACACATACATACATACATACATACATACATACATGCACGCTCACACAGAATCCATTAAACCTTGCACGCACATTAGACATTTTCAAATGGATGTGGTATTTTAATATGCTAACGAACATCCAGGCTTTCTGTCCCTGGGCCATTATTTGTAGTAGCTATGTTCATACATGGAAACTAATTGCAAATAAGGCCATCGTTAATTGTAGGCTATCTGAGCCAATGTATTGTCTTGTGTTAGATTGTAGGCTGTCAATATGCAATGCGACACATTGATGCATTGCTGGGATGTGAGCAAAACAAGAATGAATTAACAAGATGCCATCTTAGTTGTAACTTGCAAAATTGTAAAACATCAATAAATTGGCACTTCACCCTTCCTTTGTAGCTAAATGTCTCAATTTCTCAAGGATTTACAACCCTATCCATCAAAGCTGGTGATGCGTGTCAGGTAATTCTGCTACACAAATTAGCTTGCGATTTCATGTGCATCATTATGAAAGACAAAACCCTGAATGAACAACCATATTAGAGAAGCTGTTCAAACTCTGATTTAAATGATGGATTCACTCTCTAGGGGCCCCTGGGCAAAACGCCACTACGGGCCCCCACTGAAAAACTGCTTAATGGCAACATGGACTTTCAAGAAATATTTGGTCCAGGGCATCAGGACATGTGACCCTTGTCATGACCTGGCATAGAGCAAGCATATAAAAAACTGTCCAAAATGGCTATCACAATAGTACAATATTTGAAATAACAAACACTGATGGTGTTTTTCCAGATGCCTCAATAGCCACCAGCAATTGTACAATACAGTGTACAATACAAAAAAATACAGTTTATTTTCTATCAAGGACTTGCCCACAGTCAATTGTATGACAAACATGTAAGTGCAACAAAAATACGTAATATTCTGCACTTCTGACAGACCCTTAAGGTAGGCAACCACCAATCGTGATTGGATTGTGTTGAGAGATTGAGCGAATAAACCGAGCGACCAAGAGACAGCGTGTGAGAGAGAGAGAGAGAGAGAGAGAGTAAAAGAGGGAGAGAGAGCAAGAGAGAGAGACACGAACCACTATTGTCGTGAGATGGGCATATAAATGTTGCCATTTTAGAGTGAGAAAAGAATCCTCCGCAGTTAACAATTAGTGTCTTCTGTCTATAGGATGCGCTGTCACCAAAAAACTAAAGAGAGGAGGAGGAGACATGATGGAGAGAGAGGAAGATAGCGTGGATGTTTAAATGCCCACCCAGCACCAGCCGCTCATAGACTTTCGTAATATAATGACAGAGCACGGTGGCTTTTGTGTTTTATGAAGTCTCGGGCAATTCAGCGTCATCCTGAATGTGTTGGATGAAACAGTTCCATGGAGGAGACGCTTGCAGGGTACGCGCTCTGATGAGGACGCGGTCGCCTCTCGTTCGCGAACGCTAAGCAGCAGCACTTTTATGGCTCCAGTTGGGGAGACAGTGGATGGCAGACCTGTGTACAGGCAGCAATAATACACCGCAACACACGGGAGCTCCCGGTTTCTTTTTTTTCTTTTCTTTTTTGTGCCTCTGCCATAAGAGGCTGATGAAAAAAAGCAATAATTTCTTCAAAACAAACGATCCAATATGGGTGAGGAGGATTCAAACTTCAGGAGGAGACGACTACTACCGGTGAGGCTTTCCTCACCACGAGGATAAATCCATGGTAAGGGTCTCGCCTGAGAAGAAGAAGAGGACAGTGGCCCCTCAGATGTAACCTAAACCAAGACGGGCAACAACAACGAAAACAATGAAATCAAGGTTTTTGTGGCTTAATTTCACCAGTAGATTACACATTGCCACTGTGATTGTGGACTGTGGACAGTTTTTATTCTTGTGATTTAAATGTGGACACTATAGGCTACTGGACTTCGTCACTTTGATTTAAGTGACTGTAACGGACACGAAATGTTTTTTTTTAATTTTTATTTGAAGTGAAGTGAATTATAGCCATATATTATCATCGACAATAAGTTAAGATATCAAAGGGATCTTTTCATTTATTTTTTTTGCACTATGATGGAACCACCACCATGTTCGAAGAAGAACCTTTCCCTTTCCCTCCCGGTTCCCCGGGAAGGGCAGGCAACCCTCAAACCCCCGCAACATCTTTGGAGACAACCGCGGACTCCCATCAAAATCAAACACCGGGGATACTCCGACACCGATCGCCATCATCACCGGCAGATCGAGCGCTCGAACGCGATGGATACGAGTGACAGACCCGGGTTGAAAAAGTCTCGCATGTCCTGGCCATCATCATTCCATGGAACCACCAACACATCTATCGGCAATTGTGGCGGAAACAAACGGTAGGTTGAGGTGTAAAACAAGAAAAACGGGAAGGGTCCACACAAGTCAAATGCGTAAACAGGGCCGTTTAATGAGGGCATACTAATGCAGTACGCCTGAAGGGTTAACCGAGCTGAAGTGCTTTGTATTGGGAGGCGGGACGCGTGGGCTCGCTGTGGTGGTGCTGGTGGCGATGCGTTCTTCTGCGTCTTGGATGGATAGGGCTATTTTGCCAGATTAGTTTTAAGCGCACAGTCGGAGACTGAGCAAACTAGCCACCCACTCGAAAGCAGAAGCTGCATCTGCAAACACCAATCCTTTTTTTTAAACAGTGTACCCTATCCTCCTGCTAAATGAAGGCTACACCAGTTGATAAGAGACTCGTGTGGCGTGTTGGTTTTAATGGCACCAAAGGTCTAGTGGTTGCTCTCTTGCGTGTAGGACATGCTTCACTGCGCTATTACTATGCGCACAATTAAACTGGTGTGCGTGTGCTTATCAGCTTGTCAATACAATGACCTTAATAGATAGGCCATCAAGGGTGACAGATGTTCCCCCTCATAAATCCACTGACTTCCAGACAATAAGCCTATATTGGTTTGGTAATACAGCTATCAAAAAGAGAGCACAGTGCTACTGAAAACTGAAGATACGCTTAACTGACACAGTCATCTTAATGTAGACATTTGGATTCTTCCATACAGGTACACTTTATAGTCAACCAAGATTCATCATTCCTCGACAGTCATTGTATTATAGAACACAAGTGAAGCAGATATTGCTAAGGGAGAGAGAGAGAGAGAGACAGAAAGAGAGAGAGAGAGAGAGAGAGAGAGACACACACACAGAGCATCGCAAGCTATCTTTCAATCTGCTCCATCTGTGTGACCTATGCCCCCAGCTGTTCTGCTACAGAATCTTAATCAGAGTATTTTGTCGAAAAAAGACCTTTTTGTGTTTGACTCTTCACGATAGCTCCTTCTCCATAATTGTCCTTTCCACCCTCTCCATTCACTTTGGAAAAACCCAACCCCTCACACACAGCACACACCAATGGTATAACTAAAACTCAAAGTATTTAACATTCAACAGTGTATTCATCCCCGAGCGGAATGTAAGGCCACCGTTTTATTTTTTCCGGTACATTCATTTTTTTCTCCGTAAAATTTTCCCGCGCCACAGACAGCCTTCACGACGGGGGCCCCTGGGGGGCCTCTGGCTGAGTGGAATGGAGGGGACTGATTTGTGTTGTGGGGTTCCCAGGAAACGCTGTGAGGCGATGTAAGCATTAGTGCAGTGGGATTGACTCTACCGGCTCTTCGTCTGTGGGCGGGTGCACCACAAAGCACAAGAGACAGAGAGGGATAGAGAGGGAGAGAGAGAGAGTGAGATGGAGAGAGAGAGAGAGTCAGGGAAAAAGAGAAAGGGATGGAGGGGAGGGGGAGACAGGCAGGAAGAGGGGGAGCGAGTGATAGGGAAGGAGGAAGAGAAAGAGAGAGGGAGGGAGAATCAAGACAGAAATAGGAAAGAAAGAGAAAGAACAAATTACCACGAGAAAGAGAAAGATAGAAAGAAAAAATGAAACAGAGAAACAGAAGAAAGAAAGAAAGAAAAAACATTGCTCAGACTAACATCTGTGAGTGTGTGGGTGTGTGCTTGCATATTTGTGTTTGTGCATCTGTGTGTGCGTGTATGTTTATACCAGTTTACATCTGGTCAGTAATAATGTATTCAAGCATGTGCAGCACCGCATATCATAATGGTGTATATTTGTTACTGTAATGTGTGCTGTTGTTTGCACTGCACCACAATATGCATGGAAGTTATGCGTAAGATAATATGTTGTGGGGTGCTACTATGTAATATAGTATGTGATTTGCTATTGTGTACGTTTCCATTTGTGTGTGTGTCTTTGTGTGTGTGTGTGTCTGTGCCCACATATGCGTGTGTGTGTGTGTGTGTGTCTATGCCCACATATGTGTATGTGTGTGTCTGTGCCCACATATGCGTGTGTGCATGTGTGCGTCTGTGCCCACATATGCGAATGTTTGTGCGTGCGTGTGTATGTCTGTGTGTGTGTGTGTGTGTGTGTGTGTGTGTGTGTGTGTGTGTGTGTGCGTGTGTTTGTGTGTGTGTGTGTATGTGCTTGTTGGTCGTATCCTATTCAGATTTATATTAAGTACCTTTTCATTTGCCTTCAGCAGTGGGAGCCCTTCATTCTTTTTTTCCCCATAACAACAATATTGTTTCTCATATCCAAATAACAGCAGCTATAATACAGCCATATAGCACAGAGCTGGGAGCGCCTCAGTGTTTTGCTGCATGTATCAAGTTCTGCTTATTTGCATTCAGTGGCCGTTGTCACAGCCTGGAGCTTTTTTTATTTTTCACTCCGTCCGTGGTGGTTGGAAAGGCAGCTTCACGCCCAGATGCTCTTTGGAGGCACTAGCTCGCCCCTGGCCCCTGCCTGTCTCCCCCCCCCCCCCCCCCCGCCTGTCCCCCCCCCCCCCCCCCCCGCTTCTGGAGCTGTGGATATCCACAAGGTGCTGTTTCTCTGTGGCGTCGAGCCCTTCAGAAAGGCTGATGTTGATGCTGATGGTGGTGCTGATGCTGTTGAAGTGCTTCTGATTGACTTTAATCCTTGGTGTTGAGATCACGCAGGCCGATCAATCACTGCAGGGGGAGGGTCAAGACTTTGTCCAAACAACAAACATCCATCAGTGTATGTTAGATATGTATGTGAAAACGATGAGCTCACTGGTTCCCCGAGAATAAAGGGTACAAATGGTATTGTGTTGCGTCTAACAATAGGCCTGGATTACCAACTGACACAGGACAGGAAAAACTGCCCGGACAATACATCTCTGTCCATCATCATACATGAGAGTCAGTTATTATTGTCCTACTACAAATGTGGTATTCAGGGAACATTCAGCATCTCTCGAGTATTTGCTCCATCCTCCTCTGCGTTCTGTCGTCTCTGTTATGACAAGACAAAATGGGATCTTATCGATCGGTTTTTTGGTACATCTTTAGGTTTGTGTAGGTGTGTGTGTGTGTGTGTCAGTCATAATGTCCAGGTCGTCAAAAACCCACCCAGGGAACCCTTGGAATGACTGACACTCAAACTGAGGCATGGCTCTTCCCACGATTCTGCTTCTATGGTTACTTGTTTTTATTGTGCATCCTTTGAGTGCCTTAACTTATACCCCCGTCGCCAGTGGGAACTGCAAAAGTATCAGGGTGCTAATTGCTTTTTGCAGTTCCACGTTTCTTTATTGTCTGCATTGAAGAAACGTGTGTTTGTGTGTGTGTCTGAAACATACACGATGCAGACATTATATCTTAGCACGGAAGAAAAAAGGCAAAATTACAGTTGGCCTCGTCTTTAACTGGAGAATAGGCTGTGAGTCACAGGACTCCACTGTCCACTCGCTATTCTGTTCACCCCCCTGCAATGTTTTCCACCAACAGTCTGTCTGTCTGTCTGTCTGTCTGTCTGTCTGTCTGTCTGTCTGTCTGTCTGTCTCTCTGTCTCTCTCTCTCTCTCTCTCTCTCTCTCTCTCTCTCTCTCTCTCTCTCTCTCTCTCTCCCTCCTCCCCAACCACTTTAATACTCTCTCTGCCTTTTTTTCCCTCTAGAGCTTATCACTCTGTCAGGTTTTAATATTAAGTACTGCTGATTGGTCAGCTCCCACAATGCATTAGCACACACAATGAGGCACACCCACAAAAAAAAAACACAACAACAACACTAGTCATATTTTTTTGGGTGTTTACGTTCGCAGACTCTGCAAGGAATGGATTCAACCAAATAAACTCAGACGACATGCTGGATTCAATTAACGAAATACTCTCAACGAGTATGCTGTTGTTTCTTTCTTTTTTTTTCAAACACTCACGAAGAAACATTAAGCCTCATTTGTTGTTGTGTAACCATCTGGTTAAGATACAGCTTGTGCCAGCTCTGTGACTACAGCCTTGTGTTTCATCCCTGAGCTCTAATTAGTAACCGGAGGCAGTGCATGAGCTGGAACAGTGCACAACAGCCAGCGCTTTGGCTCCTGCAGATCCCGGGATCTCAGGTTGTAGCCTTGCAGGTATTTATCCACTGACACTAAACCCTGTTTGTCTGGTGCTCCGAGATCCGTAGCCCCTGGCTTTTGTCTGGGTCAAAAAATAAAATAAAAAGACCCTTGTTTGAGATCGAGGCCTTGCCGGAGACTCAAGGCGTAGACAATGCTTCCGTTGTTTTGTCCAATCACCATCCACCACGGGCGTCTCATTAGGTTAAGTGTCGTGATGAGGCTTAGTCATTGGTGGGGCTCTTTCTATTTTTGTGATTTTCTTCGCTCCACTTGACCTCTAGCCACAGCAACTTGATCTGGAGGGAGAAGAAGAGCAAGAAAAGAGCAGCGATGTCAACAAGAGTCACAAAAAGAAATACCACTCTCTGACAGATGCTTCCGTGTGATTAGAACAACCGCTGCATTGTGGTATTTTGCTCGGTATTCACACAAATTCATGCTTGTGTGGGGGAAAAAAAGCAATAAGTCTAAGCCTACCTTATCTGTTGTCTGAAAGTGTTTCAAATGGCCAATGAGCTCATGTATAATGTACAATTGACCAGCAGTCGATGACCTTTTGTGGTCCTAGCCATTCACTTCTCTCTGCGGCCTTTTCATGGCCTTTTTGGTAAGAGGAGCTGTCAATGATTCTTCCATTCTGATAAGTTCATGCTGCTTTTCCATTACTCCTTATCTAATAAATGTTGATCATATCAATCTTTTGTCTGTTGAAATTACATGCTTTCAACGTCGCCTGTCTCCCCGCAGTAGTCCAGTCTCTCATCATATTATTCCTCACCACTATAAATGGCTGAATATTGATTCCATCTTTAATGTATTCTATGCTCGCTTTGTCTCTATTGTTAGGGCCTCTCTCGTTAGTCCCGTGAAGACTCCCCCAAAGAAATGCTTTTTTGAAAGTCTTGTTCTTGCTTACAGTCACATGACTTCGCTATCATAAATCTATCATTATAAGTCTAGCCCCCGCCCGCCATCCATCCATCCACAGTCTTGCTGTCCCGGTTCTCTCTCTCTCTCTCTCTCTCTCTCTCTCTCTCTCTCTCTCTCTCTCTCTCTCTCTCTCTCTCTCTCACACCCAAGTCCTATCTGAATCTCAGATCTTTGTGGTGAGAATGAATTGGCCAGTGCTCAGAGGCTGCGGTATGTATTGTTTTGCCATGAAGACGATTCAGGGGCCCTCCAATTAAAAGAAGAAAGGCCTAAGTGTGCTACAGTTTCAATTATCTATTTCAATTCCCAGCCTTACTGTTTTACAAAACATGTAGGAGAGCGAGACGGACTAAAGAGAAACTCCCCTGCTGAGAAATTCATAATGGACTCTTTGCTATTTTATGGCTATTTACCAAGAAATCATATTTTTCTATGCTTTTATTTTCTTACAATTGCAGTTCAATATACTTCCTGTGCTCTCTGATTGATGGAGTCCGTGCTGTTTCACATCAGAGAGACTAGGGATGGAATATGTTTTAGAAGCCACTGGTAAACGCTATTTCATAATGACTCACACTGGCACAGTTTGATAGACAAAAGAATGCGGTGTTCCCCTCCAATCATGAAAATAGTATTTTAGAAATTCACACACAGCCTCACTTTAAATCGCCAAAGGATCGCAATCTTTCACGAAATTGCCCCAATCCAAAGGCATTTTCTCGAGATAGAGCTCATTGTTATGATTCCCACTTGGATATTCTTTCTGCCGTTCAATTATGTGAGCTGTGGAGTAAGCTGTCTGCATCTATTCTATAATTCAGCTGTTGCCACGGAACCCCACCATCCACCCAGTCGCTAATAGCCCCCCAAAACCCCATTTTCACATTGTAATGCCTGAGCGCAGAGCGAGGCCGTTGGAGGAGACGCCCCACCGCTACCCGCCCCCCAGCCCAGACTCCCCGTCTCTCTCCCCCATCCCCCTCCTCCCCAGTATCACGATTCTGCCTGCTGTCACTCCTGAGATCAATCCGATACGACTGGGACAGTCGTACCTCAGTCAGCTAGCCGTCAACACCAGCCATCACGAATCCATCCATGGGAGGGGGGAGGAGGGGTAGAGGGAGGGGGAGATGCCAAAAAAGCCGGAGCACAAAGCTAATGCAAGCTACCGTAATACGAACCAACACAAGGTAGGGTTACTTGTCTAAATAGAGGTACCACGCAAACGACACTCTTATTTTTAGTGGATGACATGACTTATTACACTCAAGAGATCCAACGCGCCATGGGCAGAAAGAAAGAGAGAGGAGGGAACACTATATGGTTGTGTCTATCGCCAGCCCCGGCAGTGCCAATATCTCGCACAACAGAGTGCTGCTTTCCTGCCCGATGCAAGACTCCCATATAGGAACAATATCCTCAGCCAGTATGGCTGGCAGAGAATCAAGCCTTTCTGGATGATTATGAAAGACTGTAAGAAGTCCTGCTTATAGAGAGAGAGACGAAGAGAGAGAGGGAGAGAGTGAGAGAGGGAGACGGAGAGAGGGAGAGAGAGAGAGAGAGAGAGAGAGGACAGATGGTGGAGAGGAGAATATGTCACAGACAAGCCCGGCCACATATTCTGGGCCCCGTACCAGGAAGTGCAGAGCCGGACAAGGGAAAGAATGGAACCTCCATCCAGTATCTGACATATGATCCGGGCACTAAACAAAGCGATGACGCTTGAAACAGAGAGTCTATTTTCCGCCGTCGGAACTGTCGTGCCTTCACTGTTCTTGCTCAACTCTAGTTGTTTGCCCTGAACCGAATAAGCCGTATAAACACCCGAATAGCAATCGTTTTGGGTGCTATAAAAGACGAAACGATGGCAAAGATGATTTGCCTCAGTAATCTTTACTTCTGTTCAATAATGTAAAAGTTTGTATTGAAGAGCTTGTCGTGTCTAATATGGGATACAGTGATGAACTTTTTTTGTTAGAGAATATTACAGTATAGAACTGCAAGGGAGGCGTGTGTGTGTGTCTGTGTGTGTATGCACAGTTCCCGAGCATGTTTGCATTCATACGGTTTGTGTACACAATTGTTTTTATTGGACTGCTGTTTATGAATGTCGTGTGCACTTTGCCTGATGTCTGCAAGCGAAAAGAAAATGTTGCTCTTGTTATTGCGTCAACCCAAGAAAAACAAAAAGCAAAGAAAGCAACGCCTGCAGAAATATAAAGAACATCGGCGGCATCGCACACTCAGTGAGGTTATGAGGGATTCTTACATTATGGATGAAGCACCTTGTGATTAATAGTCACTGCTAACAGGAATCACTCACTTAGTTACAGTAATACATACCCCCGTTTTCTCCCGACGCAAAGAGACCCACTTATGTTGTTCTTGACCTCGGTTCACCCAAGAGTGTAAATGCAGGCTGGCTTGTCAGAGACGATTTCCCTGTTGCATAGGTCAGGTGCACACGTTTAGCGGGATTAAAGCAGAACGCAGGAGGACCTGGCCTGAGAGGGCCTTAGAAGGATATTTTCCTTTGATGCTAAGGTGGTCTATATCGGACAGGAAGCAGACCTCTGATAACAACAAAACAGACTGGTGACTGCATTTTACCCAGACAAAAATTTATAATTCATATAATAATATGTTCTCTCTCTCTTTGCCCTATTCTTACCACACTTTCTCTGTTTCTTTTTCTTTCTTTCGTTTTTTCTTGCTATTAGTAGTTGATTTTTTTTTTTAACAAATAAAAACCCTAACCCTGGAGAGACATTGTTACATTGATTACATTTGCATGCAGAATAATAAACTAACAAACTGATTTTTGGAGGGTTTGATTTGTTTTGGCATACTTTGTTGAATAACTGAACAAATCACTGTGGAAATTACCTGACAGGGAAATAAATATACAAAAATAAATAGTTTTTCCTTTTGTGGTGTATTTAAAAACAGCCCCACCTGAAATCTCCTGTCACCAGTGGTTTCAGTACACATATACATACACACACACACTGTCTGAGTCACATTGTAGCAGATAAAGAAGGCAGTGGTGGCGGCTAAAGACAGAGAGAGAGAGAGAGTGAGAGAGAGAGAGAGAGCCGTGGTTCTTTCATAGACGGCAGCGATGACCCCTGAACCTGGGCGACTCGGAGTAAAGCAGGTGGAAAAGGAGAAGCGACACAAGCGATGGAGGGTATGAAAATAGGAGCACAGTGACGAAAAGAAGGAACGTACGACGAAAGCGCCCAGCGAGCATGTGTCTCGAGAGCAGAGGAGAAGCAGGAGGAGGAGGAGCGGCTGACACTGTACACTTCACTGGCGTTTTGTCATGTTGCATTTGTATCAACTGCGCAGTGATGGTGATCTTATGTAATACGATTAAAACCAAACCAGTTCCAGTTCCGTGCTTTATTAACCTTCATTCCAGTATTCGGTCTCTTTATCTAAAGAGGGAGACAGAGAGGGAGGAGGAGAGAGGGAATGTTCAAGATGATTGTGGATGTATGTGGCGTCCCAGTCTTCCTAAAGATCATTATATGATGATGGTAACGCATTTGCACCATAGCGTTGTGCGGTCACAGGGCTTCGACCATGGTCCTCTCATTTATATTTTTCCTATCTTTTCCTTTATCCCTGCAGCTAGCATGTTGCATATGTTGAGGTGCCAGAGCAAAACGTGGGGATTTCTGCAGTGCAAAGGCTTTCTGTTGTGCTTCCATTGTTGAATGCTGGTCCATGAAAGCCAAGCAAAGATCCGTTCTGGCAAAGCTTTTGTGGCTGAACGTGTGTTTGTATGTTTGTGTGTGTTTGTGTGTGTGTGTGTGTGTGTGTGTGTGTGTGTGTGCGTGCGTGCGTGCACTTGTGTGTAAGTGTGTTCCTGTGCACGCGACCATTTGCATGTGTGAGCTGCTTGTGTAAATCCTTTTGTGAGACAGAATGCGTCTGGAGACACGCGGAGTGGGAGACATCCATTCTGTTTGGACATACTGCTGATTCACCCCCCCCCCCCCCATCCCCTTTCTCTCCAAAGTGTTGGTACAGTCTGTTACTACATTCTTACGGCTATTCCCGCCGCATCTAGCAGGCTTCATTTAACCAATCACACTTCATTTCTCCATCATCATTCTGTGCCTTCAATTAGGGTGAGGTTGGTTTCCCCGACTTCAAGCGCTCCCTGTTGAGGAAATCTCTTTATCCCTCTCTCTCTCTCTTTCTCTCTCTTTCTCTCTCTCTCTCTCATTATATTTATTACCGTGAACCTAAAATTGTCAATTGAAAACCGTGAACGCAGAATTGAATCAGCGACTCACCTTCGTCTCATCGCCAGGAAACATCTTTACAGCAGTTTGATGATGGATAGAAACTGTAGGAAAGGGAAAATAGCTTGCCAGGCAGTCAGGCAACCGCTCAGGTTCAATGGGGGAGGGACAAGCAGTGGAGCGTTCTTACGTTCTCAATACATAATCATAACAATGACATTGAGACAGCGATGTTGGTTCTGAAGCGACACTGTGATGCCAGTTGTTATTTTCTAAACACATGCTCTGAGAGGAAGTATGTACAGTCGAACGCTGACCCTATTCTGGGAACAACTGCTGTTAAAGACAAACAAACTGCTTGTTTTCCTACATGTGCATCTTTAACGGGATGCTGATTTTGGTGAGAGTAAGGGATAGGGTTTGTGATTTTTATTTGAGTCTCACAAGCGTGTAATGCCTGCATGAAAACAGACAGATGTTGGATGTTGCTTTCAATCGCTGGCACTCTGTTGACTGGGAATGGGGCAGATTCTGCATCTGAATTAAGAGCTAGATAGATAGACAAGCAGATAGCTAGATAGATATAAATACAGATAGATAGACAAACAGATAGATTGATTGATATAAATACATATTGATAGTAGACAAACAGATAGATGAATAGATAGAAGACATATTGATAGATCGACAAACAGATAGCTGAATAGATAGATAGAAATACAGATAGACAAACAGATAGATGGATAGATAGAAATACAAACAGATAGATAGACAAAGAGATAGATGGATAGATAGAAATACAGATACATAGATAGACAAACAGATAGATATAAATAAAGATATATAGATAGATAGACAAACAGATAGATAGAGAGAGAGATAGATAGATAGATAGATAGATAGATAGATAGATAGATAGATAGATAGATAGATAGATAGATAGATAGATAGATAGATAGAGAGATAGACAGACACACGGACAGACGGATGAATGGACAGACAGACAGACAGATAGATAGCTAGATGGATAGATAGACAAACAAGATAGATAAATATAGAAACAGATAGATAGACAGATAGATAGATTTATGTGTCTATAGCTAAGACGAACCGCTGCCAGTTAAGACTCACCAGCAAGCTTTGTCGCATGCTCAACCTGTTCGGCTCCAAGACAGTCAATAATCCCCACAGATAATCTCACACTTCCTCCACTAATAACTATTTCACTGCTCTGTAGATGAACAGCTCTGATCTCTGTATTATTCTGCCAATAATACCATTCTCCTCATGGTTCAAACCTCTAATCACATACATTGGTAAGTAGTTTGTGTCGCACATTGTTCTGCTCATAATAATGGCTGATATGCTAATTCTTACCTGCAGTAATAGTATACATTTAGCAAGGGGACAATTTAATTGCTTTATTCATTCACAATACACACACATTCAAAAGCGTGGATACGAGGAATTCAATCGACAAGCGACGCTTCACAATGCCTGCAAATCCACCATGCTGGCTTTCTTGGAAATTATGCATTATATTAGTCATTATATAATTTCTGATTAATAACCAGCAACCATCTTTTATACAATATAATATGTACGCCGAATTGAGATGCACAGACTACCTATTATTAGATTATTCCGTATGTGATGTAATTCACAATTACAGTCGGGGCAGAATTTGTCATAATCCAAAGATACAAAGAACACACAAGCTATACAAACAGACGCACAGTCAGACATAAAGAAAGACAGACAGACAGACAGGTATGTGTGAATATGCAGTGCAGCTGAAAAATAAAAAGGAGTAGAAAGACAGATGGAGCAAAAGATGGAGCGAGCGAGGAGGAACAGAGCCACAGTGACACAAAGGTAGCTCTAGATGACTCACACTTATATCTCTCTCTCCCGCTCTCTCTCTCTAACTCCCTCTCTCTCCCACTCTCTCTTTACATCTCTCTCTCTTTACATCTCTTTACATATCTCTCTCTCTCTCTCTGGATCTATATACACATATTTCTCTCTAGATCTATTGACATATTTCTCTCTCAAGATCTATCGACACATCTCTCTCTCTAGATCTATCTACATCTCTCTCTCTCTATCGTTCTCTTTCTGTTGCTCTATCTACATGTCTCTTTCTCTCTCTACATCCATCTACATCTCCTTCTCTCCAGTCTGGATTAAAATAAAAGAGGCCCGGCAGCGAAGCCTGCAGAGAGGGGAGTTACGCACTCCATCTCAGAGATAGGCTGATGTGCTAAAAATACCTCTCCCTGTGTGGGCTTGCTGGGCATGGATGGAGGCATAGAGGAAGGGAGGGATAATGATGGTGGTGGTGGTGGTGTTGGTGTTGGTGGGGGGTGTATCAGATGGCGAGGGAGATTGGTCTACAGATTCGGTCGGCTCGGTGCGTTTGGGTAGCGTCGCGGGTGCTATGCTAGCCAGGCTGCTCCTATGGCTTGAGATTGATCGTGTTTCAAGTGTTCCTTTAAATCAAGCTGTAGTTTCAGAGTCATGTGTTCCAAACAGACCACAGAGCGAAGATGCAGTGTTCAATCATTTATTTGCAGGCTCTAGCAGGAAACCCAAACAACCAGTCCCATCTTGCTACATGGTTGACTTTCTTGTTTACGATGTACAACGGTTCACAAACACATGACACGGTCGGTCCTGTCAGAGGCCTTCCAATCGTTACCTGTTCTCTAGGTTATACAATACAACAAGGTTCAGACCCCTGTACTTTCTATTGGGTAACTGTTCTTTGAAGAAGCCAATCACAAACTGCCAATGCCCTCTATATTTCGACAACAGGCGGGATGTGATGTGCTGATCTGTGGAGAATCTATGGTTATGATTGTTACATGAGAGAAAAGCCATTTAGTGCTAATCCCAACCCCTCAAGAGCTTCCAGAGAGGACATAACAGTTATAAGGCATAGGATATTTTGAAGTATACGTATAATAATTTAATAATACAATAAAATACTTATAATAATACATTGTTCTTGACCTCCTCATCATCTAAATGCTACACTGTAAGCTAATTAGGCTTTCCACAAAACCTTCCTCCCTCTCTCTCTCTCTCTCTCTCTCTCTCTCTCTCTCTCTCTCTCTCTCTCTCTCTCTCACTCTTTCCAGGAAGGCTGGTCATTGCTGTTACGTTGAACAGTTAATTCCAGGGAGTAGATGATTTTGTCATATTTTCTTCTTATTATATTGTGGACCTTGGCAGGCCTCCTCCCCTCTCCTCTCTAGTCCGTCTCTCCTGCCCCCCCCCCCCCCCCCCCCCCCCCCCACACACACACGCACACTTATTTTGTCTGATGACTTCCATTTACAGAGAGAGAGATACATAGAAAAAAATGGTGTAAGATGAAGTATAGTGCTTCTCCTTTTCATCTCTCTAGCTTGTTCTCCATGTCGGCTAATCAATCTGTTGTTGTGCCATCTCAGTCTGAAGGACTAGGCGACAGATCGAAGGGAGTAGAGGGAGAGTGGGGGAGACAAGAAGAAGAGAGGGGGGGGGGGGGGAGTGGGGAGGAGGTGGTTCTCAGCTAGTTTAATGTCCCAGAACTTAATGTGGCACTTCTTCAAAAAGACAAAACACTCTTTGAGTCAACACTCCTTGCTCCCTTGAAGATTTGCAGAATGGGAATATGGGTTATGAAAATGTGTAAAAGATGTTGCCAGTTTGCTAGTTTTTTGGGCAGGTTTTCTTTGGATTTCTCGGATGCTTTTCGAGACTAAATGACACTGGGGCCCTTGGAGGTAATTTACATGCTACACGCCAGCTCAGCGCACAAGAAATTTGAAAAGGTGCAGCGAGGGGGAAAAAGAGTCAATTGTAGTCAGTGGATAATATGAACGTCAACCTTATTGGGTTTGGGAATCTCAGCTAAAGTTTGAGCTGTGTGAGATAGGCAATAAATAACATGTTCAGTAAAAACAAAAAGTGTAGTCAATTTAACCCTTATTATTGTATATTTCTTGTTGTTGATTTGAAACATAATGAAATACATAATTACGTTATTTCGTTATTAATTATGGTAAAACACTGATGTGATTGATAACATTTGACTTTAAACCGTGCAATGAGGATTATTCATGGTAATAATATGACCAAACAGAACGAGCTGTACACACGCACATTTACATTTGTATTGCCGATGTCATAGCTTGTAACAAAAATATCTTATTTGTTATGTTAAAATAAAAGTCAAATGAGTCACCATTGAAGTGTTTTGCCAATTTGCATAGAAACACCATTTTGAGTATGAGCTAATTGATGGAGCATACATTTGAAATTCTCACCACATGGATGTTTTATTTGAAGCACACATTTTTTAGAACAATAATATTACAAGAACATCAAGCAAGAGAACAGCAGATTACTGTTACTTGTATGTTTTTATGGTTGTTTCTTTACACAGTTTAATGATTTGTACTTTTCTGCACTGCAGACATTTGATACAAATTGTGTATGCTTATATACACAAAAACAATCAATATAGATCAACATTTAATTTAAAATGACTAAGTTATTCAACCCCATTAAACATTGTTCGGTGCATATTTGTGCGTTTGTGTGTGTGTGTATGTGTGTGCGCGTGTGTGTGTTTCCCTGTGCATTGTGGTAGTGTGAGAAGGTAATGATTGGCACGGACGGTCGAGTACACACAGTAAAACAGTAAAACAACAATAAACAAACAACAAAAGGATTTTTCCAAAGTGCTCGCGATTTGTTTCCACGATGCAGTAATGATACCCCGTGACCGCCAGTCACTGTGATGGTCACAGTAAAAAAGCTTCATTAATCCTCTTAACGCACCTGGACTACAATGCTTCCAGCTCCTCGTACTCTTCCTCTTCCTCCTCCTTATCTTCTTCATCTTCCTCCTCCTCCTTAATCTTCTCCTCCTACTCCTCCTCCTATTTCTTCTCCTAAACATCCTTTTCCTTCTCCTCCTCCCTCCTCCTCCCTCCTCATCCTCCTCTTCCTTAACCTCTTCTTCCTTCTCCTCCTCCTCTTCCTCCTCCTTTTAATCTTCATCTTCCTCCTCCCCCTCCTCCTCCTCCTATGCTTCTTCCTCCTTCATATCCTTAACCTCCTCCTCCTATTATTCCTCCTCCTCCTCCTCCTCCTCACCCTTAACCTCCTCCTCCTCCTTAACCTCCTCCTCCTCCTCCTCCTCCTCCTCCTCCTCTCAAACTATTCTAGCACTGGCCTTTAAACACGGACCTCCCCCCTTCCATCTCTCTTTTTAAATGCTGTTCCTCCTCTGCCTTTCCTCCTGCTCCTCCATCTTTTCTTCCCCTTCTTCTTGCTGTCCGGGTGTCTTAGCACTGATGATCCATCAGCCAGATTCCAACATGGCTTGTGTAGCCTGTGTGGTGGCTCCCCGCCCCAGGCTACCAGGCTGAGCCCCGGGGGCATTGTACTGTAAAAGTCACCATTAATATGCCAGCAAGACCCGAGAGCGTGACTGTAGCGTCTTCATATTGCATCGGCCACAGGGAGAGAGAGATACAGAGATAGAGAGAGAGAGAGAGAGAGAGAGAAAGAGAGAGAGAGAGAGAGAGAGAGAGAAAGAGAGAGAGAGAGAACCGGGAGAGCAAGAGAGAGAAGCAGAGTTAGCAAATCAACCATCCTCGATTAATTTTATGAGTCAGTGTCTACATACACACACTTATGCCCACGCGCACACACAAACACACACACACACACCCATACGCACATACATACATACATCATATATACGTACATACATACATATATACATATATACGTACTGTACATATATACATATATACGTACATATATACATATACATACATACATACATACATACATACATACATACATACATACATACATACATACGTACGTACGTATATACGTACCTACATACATACATGCATACATACATACATAGATACATACATACCTACATACATACCTACATACATACATACATACGTACATACGTACATACGTACATACATACATACATATAAACAAAGTAGTAGAATACACAAACACCGTGGAAACACAGTTGTATCCAGCCCCCCCCCCCCCCACCTGCCTCCATCTCTCACTGACCCAGCCTCAGTCTCCCTGTAGCAATCAGCCAGGTGCTAAATGACTGGGTGAGGCACCCAATATACTGCTGGGAGAGAGGGAGGGAGAGAGAGATAGAGAGAGGGAGGGAGAGAGAGAGACAGAGGGAGATAGGGAGAGAGACCGAGAAAGAGAGAGAGAGGGAGAGGGAGAGAGAGAACAAGAGTGCGAGAGATGGAAAGGGAGAGAGAGAGATTACACGTGGAAATAAGCATCTGTGCTTGCTTGGCAGAAGAGGAAGCGGGGGCAGGAAATAACTGTCATCCTCCACTGAGACTGGGAGCATGGACAATGTGTATGTGTGTGTGTAAGATAGAGTGTGTATGTGTGTGTGTGTGTGTGTGTGTGTGTGTGTGTGTGTGCCTGCATATGTATGTGTGTGTGTGTGTGCGTGTACATGTGTGTGTGTGAAGAGCGAGCGGGGAGGGCAATGGACTGAGTCAGATTAATCATTAACTATGAAAGAGAGGAAATAAGAGAGAGCCAGAGATAGAGAGAGAGAGTGTGTGAGAGAGCGAGAGAAAGAGAGAGAGAGAGAGAGAGAGAGAGAGAGAGAGAGAGAGAGAGAGAGAGAGAGAGAGAGAGAGAGAGAGAGAGAGAGAGAGAGAGAGAGAGAGTGAGTGAGAGAGAGAGAGAGAGAGAGAGAGAGAACATGCTTCAGGGGAAGGAGTAAGAGTTATGGTGTGAGTATTCTAGAAAACACTCTTAAATGAATAACAGCTCATTTAAGAGGCTGTGACTGTGAGCTGTGATGAATTGCAGCAGGGGGGCCAGAGCGAGAGATAGAGAGAGAGAGAGAGAGAGAGAGAGAGAGAGAGAGAGAGAGAGAGAGAGAGAGAGAGAGAGAGAGAGAGAGAGAGAAGAGAGAGAGAGAGAAAGCTGTTTGGCTGTTTGGACCAAGCAGAGAAAAACGCTGACTTGGCAAACAGCCCCCTAAAACAAAACGCGCCCCTGTGATGATGGTTGATGAAAAATCAATAGGAAGACAGGGCAGGAGAGGAGGATTGGGGGGGGGGGGGGGGGGGGGGGTTGGCGGAGGGGGTCATTATAAGTAAGGAATAATAGTAAATCCCCTCCACGGCCCTGTATGGACTCACAGGTTTAATTAAACTGATCGGTGCACTGACTCTGACTTCAAAGCCTACTGTATTAATGACATGTAATCAGGCTCTGTTAAAGGATCGTGCGCACGAGGACCAAATTAAATGTCACTGCAAAAAAAGTCAATTTCTTCCTGGTTTATTCACTGTGCAAGGGGTTTCCCATCCCCCAAAGTAGAGGGAGTCATAGGGCTAATTCAATAATGTTGTCGTCGTCTAGAGATGAATACCTGGTCGGCCTTGGCATTCTATAGCTCAAAAGAGAGAGAGAGTGAGAGGGAGAGAGGGACTGAGAGAGAGTAAGAGTGAGAGAGAGAGCAAGCAAGAGAGAAAGAGATGGAAAGGGAGAGAGAGAGAGAATGGCAGAGAGAGAGTGAGAGAGATAGAGAAAGTGAGAGAGAGAGAGAGAAAGAGAGAGAGACTGAGAGAGAAAGTGAGAGAGAGAGCAAGAGAGAGATGGAAAAGGAGAGAGGCAGAGAGAGAGAGAGAGTGAGAGAGAGGCAGTGAGAGAGAGAGTGAGAGAGGAAGAGAGAGAGATAGAGAGAGAGATACAGAGAGAGAGAGATTATATTTTGGTAAGCGGTCACGCCAGGCTAGCTTTCTAGATGTTCTAAAGAGCTTTACTTTTTCAGCTCCTGAGACCTGAATGCATGCGGTGTGAGTCAGAGTCACGCCCGCTCATACCTCCATTTACCAGGCCTTTTATTTTTACAACCCCCCCCATCTACCTCCTTGTGCATCATTCATGTGAGGCCTCTCAGGTAGCGTTAGGGGGACCATGGGGGGGGGGGGGGGGGGGGGGGGGGGGGGGGGGGGGGTAACACAGGGGCTATTAATGTGTGTCTCTTCATCATGACAGGGATGCTTTGTTATCTCAGCGTGGCAGGGGTCGCTCCGCAGTCACACACACCCCTCTCCTCCTCCCTATCATCCCTTTGATTATCACGTCCTGCTCCACACTTCAACTCTACAGGGACCTTGTTGTCCAATAATGAGAGAGAGAGAGAGAGAGAGAGAGAGAGAGAGAGAGTGACAGAGAGAGAGAGACAGAGAGAGAGAGAGAGAGAGAGACAGAGAGAGAGAGAGAGAGAGAGAGAGAGAGAGAGAGAGAGAGAGAGAGAGAGAGAGAGAGAGAGAGAGAGAGAGAGAGAGACTCATAGCATGTCCTGTAATTACAGTCTAAACCTGTGTGGGTGTGTGTCTGTGTCTGTTTGTGTGTATGTGGGTGTGTGAGAGAGAGTGTGAGTATGTATGTGTGAGAGAGAGCGTGTGTGTGTGTGTTTATTATTGTGTTTGTGTGGGTGTGTGTGTGGGTGTGTGAGAGAGAGTGTGAGTGTAAGGGAGAGAGAGTGGGTGTGTGTGTGCAAGAGAAAGTGTTTGTGTGTGTGAGAGAGACAGAGAGAATGTGAGTATGTGTGTGTGTGCGTATCCTTGGGTTTGTGTGTGTGTATGTGTGTGTCTGTGTGTGTGTGATAGTGTATGTCAGAGAGAGTTTTTGTGTGTGTCTGTGTGTGTGTGTGTTTGTGTGTGTGAGAGAGAATGTGTGTGTGTGTGTGGGTGAGTAAATATGTGTGTGTGTGTTTTTGTGTGTGTGTGTGTATGTGAGAGAGAGTGTGAGTGCAAAGGTGTGTGCATGTGTGTGTGTGTGTGAGAAAATTTGCGTCTGTCTGTTTATGCATGCTAATGCCTGTGCTTATGTATGTGAGTGTGTGTGTGTGTGTGTGTGTGTGTGTGTTGTTTACGGTTGTTTCGTATTTGGAATGAACACAGAGGAGGTGGCGTGATTGCTCATCTCTTGTGTCGACAGTTTAGAGTGCGAGCGAGTGTGCACTCTGTGAGTGCGAGCGAGCCCACGTGTGACTGGAAAGAGTAACCTTGGGCTTCTGTTGTTGCTGGTATTATTATTATTATTATTAATAACATTAAATGTTATTAACGTTAAATGTGTTGACAGTGGCCTTTGTAAAGCAATACATGACGAGCAAGAATCCCAAAATCCAAAATGTTTTTCAGAATTGAAGCGACTTGAGGGCCTTTCAAAGGGGAACTCCTCCATGGGTAGATTCCATTAGCAAAAAGTTCCTCCTTCCTCTCACCAAGGAGATAAGAGAGGGGAAGAGGGAGAATAAAGGGGATCCAGGAGTCGACTTGAAAACGGAGGGATCTTATCTGCTCCACATTCGTTGTTACTGTGTTTGTGTGTGTGTTAGTATTAGTGTTTGTGTGTGCTTGTGTGTCTGCATGTGATTGTGTGTGTGTGTGTGTGTGTGTGTGTGTGTGTGTGTGTGTGTGTGTGTCGAGAACAGAAAAAATAACTAGTGCTTACCAGTTTCCTCTACCCCATTTTTTTCCTATTTGCATATTAAAGGTTGTTTAGAATGTTGACTTTGTACTCAATGTCTCAATATATATACTATATTGTGTAGAGGTGGACTGTGGATCTCAAGAACAACTCAAACAAAGAAAATACCCGCACTCATACACACAGGCACAGACATGCACTATGACACACACACAAACCTTGTTTGTGTGTGTGTCAGAAGGATTGTGCTGTGACTAAAAATAACCACATGGCAGATTTACAAAGAGTTTTTGGAAATATATGTGTGAGTGCATATTGCTGCTGGAGAATAATTTCTACAGATTGCTAAGGTAAAAGCAAAGGTAGCCATCCGAGGCAATCTATTGGAAGACTTACGTTACTCCTTTACGTTTGGAATCACTATCTTTCGCACGACATCCCAGGATTCTGGATGAAAGTACAAAATAAAATGACCATCATGTGTGCGTCATGGATGCCTTGTGTTTCACATTTATTTCATGAACTGTGTAATATGACCCCCGTTGAGGTCATGTAACACAGTGAAGAGGCGCGTCGCTGGCAGGAGTCACGTCATACAGGGGCCTCGTCAACTTCCAGTAAGGGCCGCGCCAAACGGTGCCTGGTTCCCATGGCCATGAGACACGCGGTTGATGTCAAAACACTGACCGTGTTTTGACCGTAAACCTCGCACGCATGTGTTTGATGGAACAGTCAAATATTTACACAGGGTTATTATGAGGAGCTCTGCCCATAAAGCACGTTTTTGCCCTTCAGCACGTCAACTTTCCTTCCCTCTTTTCCTTTTTGGAGTGGTGATTTTTCCTCTCAGCCCCTTTCTTTTTCTTTCTTCTCTCGGTGAAACCTCATTACAGCGTTTCTTTCGTTCTCAGCGCTTCGCTCGTTGGCCTGTTTCCTGTGACTGATCAGCTCTGCTCCCCCCCCCCCCCCCCCCCCCCCCCCCCCCCCCCCCCCCCCCGCAAGAGAAACTGTGCACCTTGCGATAAGGGCCAGAGGAAAACGCTCAAGATTTTGCAATATTGGGAAAGACAAACCTAGGTGGGGAAGGAGAGAGACAGAGAACGGCCCTGATGCAAAGACAACAGAACGATCCGTCAGACAAGACGAGCCGAGGGTGGAAAAATAATGAATTAAGGGGAAATTGAAATCGGATCTGGATGGGTTCGTTCGGTTTGTTATGCCTGCCCCCCCCCCCCCCCCCCCAAAAAAAAGGGGGGGGGGGGGCGAAAAAGGGGGAGCGAGGGGAGACAGTTTGCCGACGGGAAGGGGAGGTTGCAGGAGGTGGGCAGGTCCCTGGAGCGATGTGGCAGAGCTGAGATGGTGAAATATCAGACGGTCCCTCACCAGGAGAGTGGAGGAATGCCAGCCAGCTCTCTGCGAAACGGATTGCTTAACCAACCAACTGACAGCACAGGAAAAGGAAGGGACCCGACAGAAAGGGTTGTCGTAATGTCAGAACCACACAACTAAGAGAGAGAGAGAGAGAGAGAGAGAGAGAGAGAGAGAAATAAAGAGAGACAGGAGTAGGAGAAGAAAGACATAGCTTCGCCAGACATCGACAGCATTGAAAACATTCATGAGTCGGCCCCTGAGGTTTGGCCCTCCCATTCTTGGTTGTTGGAACTTGATTGAGGAACAATTGTGTCTGAATGAGACATGAGCGAAAGCTTCTGAAAAGCAGATGAAAAGGGATAGCATAGGAGAGGGAGAGAGAGATAAAGAGTGACCGGCAGACAGAGAGAGAGGGTCCTTTATGTTGAAGACAGCAAGAGAGACAGAAATAGACAGCGGGTTTTAAGTGAAGCCCTGTGGAGTTTTCTTTTTTGTTGTTGTTTTGTTTAAGTGGTCTCGGCGCTCCATCGGTGGGGGGTGCGGTGGGTGGTGCTTGGGAAGTGGGTGGGGAGGGCAGGAGTTCAGACATGAGTCACCGGAAGCTGACGCGACAGCTGGGGCTGTGGGAGACCCTAGAGGGTCCCACCTCCACCTCTGCCTCCTCCTCCACCACCTCGCCATGCGTCACCTCACCCCTGTCGCCGGACCAGTGCCGGGCCAACGCTGGCTGCACGCTCTTCCGCCGTATGAAGCTCAACCGCAGCATCCAGGAGCGCAGACGCTCAGCCTCTCGCTGCCCTCACAGGTAACCCCTTCCCCGCCCCCACCATCCCCACCCCCACCCTCTGGCCAAGAGGGGCGATGGGTGATGGGTGATCGCTCACCTGGGTGCCTCTGATCCACCACCTCCCCCAATCTAATCTCTCTGTAACTTTTAACCTATAGCGCTGTGTACCTGTGTGTGTGTGTGTGTGTGTGTGTGTGTGTGTGTGTGTTTATGTGTGTGTGCATGTGAATGACATCTTATATATATGTTTTTGAATGCATGCACATCACACATTTTACTGTGAGTGTGTTTGTGTGTGTGTGAGTCTGTTTGTCCAGATGGACTGACTGACAGACAGAAAAATGGCTAATAAATTGTGTGGGTGTGTGTGCGTGTGTGTGTGAAAGACAGCTAATAAAGTTTTTGAATGTGTGAATGTGTGCACAGCACACATTTTCTTGTAAGTATATGTGTGTGTGTGCGTGCGTGTATTTGTGTGAATGACAGCTATGTTTGCAAAAGTGTGAATGTGTGGACACATTTGTGTGTATATGTGTGTATCTGTGTGTGTGTGTGTGTATGTGTGTGTGTGTGTGTGTGTGTGTGTGTGTGTGTGTGTGTGTGTGTGTGTCCAGACCTACTGACAGACCAATGGAGAGACAGACTGATAGGAATGTTAGCAGGAAAGTTCCTTGAACGGATTCGATTAGTAAATGCTACGTCTTGTAATAATTATTCCGAAGGTCTTCTTGGGGAGATATAAGGAGGCATTATGGGATGTAGCTGGCAGAGTCCTCCCCTGATACCAATGGGTTAGGATTTTCTTATCCCTGAGGAAACTGGATGTGGTCTCTTTGATCAGAGAGTGTTTTCACAGGATACTTCCAAGTTACCGAGATCAGAGTCTAATTAGCAAACGTAGAACCTTTAGTGAATTATAAAATATGAAACACAGCTGCATTTGAAGCTAAACCAAAACAATTTGTGTGCGTTTAGTATTAAGGTAACAAAAAAACTGAAGCTGGGATTATCATTCTCTCAGGCTAAAACAAAACTGCTGCAGCTGCTTGGCATTCCCCATATCAAGCCGTTAAAGTTGTCTCCTTGACTGCGTCATCATTTAGAATGAGGAAGGATGTGGATGAATAACGTTACCCATCCACGTGTCAAGGTACATCCGTATATTTGACCCATTTCATGTCTCAAAAATGTTCTGCATTCGTGAATATTAACATCGATCCAATCCTATCGGAGGATTGGGGAATATTTTGACGTTGAAAGAATAATAATCCTTGCTTCATTAACCATTTAACGTCACAATTTGCGGTAAATAATATCGTGGATGTCCACTAAGTACTGCTTTTTTGTGTGTTTGGGGCATTGAGGCCGCTGTGTCTGTAGCTGTGGTCATATGGACAGAGACACCATGTGTGAGACCAGCCCGGTCGTTCCATGTCTCGCACATCAGACCCTATGCCCAGCCCTGCCCTTCTTGTCCATCACTGGAGGAGAATTCAATAAAAATGTCCACCATGAAACTCATTGCAGCTTTATGAAGTTTAATCTCTGTTATTGATGTCATGTCCATAAAATTGTTGTTGATGTTGTTGTTGTTGCTGCTGTGTTCTGATCTTCCGCCTTTGCGCATTTACTGTTTTCTACATATTGACTTTTAAACCATCATTGGTCTTATCGAGAACACAACAAATGATATTAATGAAATTATGAAACATTTAATTGGAATTATCATTATTTTAGATATATTTAATTATCTAAATAAAATAACTACCTACTCACCATGAATAACTTAATAATAGTATTCTACATTCAATCAACCTAAGTTAAATCACTATACGTCCTTTTTAAACAAATACAAAAATCCCACTACAACCATCGTCCACTTCATCCCTCTCAAGAGATGAAAGCCTGATGCCCGGATGAGACGAAATGGTTGAGTGTTTTGTGTGTGTGTGTGTGTGTGTGTGTGAGAGAGAGAGAGAGAGAGAGAGAGAGAGAGAGAGAGAGAGAGAGAGAGAGAGAGAGAGAGAGAGAGAGAGAGAGAGAGAGAGAGAGAGAGAGAGAGAGAGAGAGAGAGAGAGAGAGAGAGAGAGAGAGAGACACACACACACACACTAACTGATGTCTCTCTCTCCATGGTCGTCCCTCCACAGCTTCGACTCGGAGAATGGACCGTCGCCGGGCCGCAGCCCCCTGGACCCGCAGGGCCCCCCGGGGCTGGTGCTCCACCCTTCCTTCCCGCAGAGCCAGCGGCGCGAGTCCTTCCTCTACCGCTCTGACTCAGACTATGACATGTCCCCTAAGACCATGTCTCGCAACTCCTCCGTCAACAGCGAGGGGTGAGTGCCAGGTCAAAACTCCCTCTCCCCTCCCCACACACTCACACACACACATACACACACACACACACACACACATACACAGACACACACACACACACACACACACACACACATACCCCATAGCCGCCTGTTACCTTGGACTGCTGCACCGGAGACAACTGTGTTGTTTGTATTGACCTGTGTGTCCTTTGGTAAATAGTACACTTTCAGGGAGGGAGTTGTCATGACCGTTGATTAATTGCGATCACTCTGGCGGTATGTTAATATAAACCGTGGGGGATTCCTGTTTTCACAAACTGTTCTCCCCGCACTTCTTTGGCCTGTTTCTGTGGCGGTGGCTTGAGTTTTTCCGTCACTGAGCGTTTCAAGATCAACACATGGAGGGGCCATGTAAACACATATTTGGTCCTCATCACACACACATACACACACACACAATGTAAACACTGATCATGTGGGACTGATCGCTGTGTTATCCCCTCCGATAAATCCAATAAATGTTTCTCCTTTTTTACTTTTCCTTTCTTTTTATCTCTTGCTCTTCAGGCATGCAGAAGACATGATAGTCACCCCTTTCGCTCAGGTACGTCCTCAGTCATCCACTCTGGAGCTGGTTAATTGCCATGAATTACTTACTGAAAGGTGGCTAATTAGTACTGAGAATTAGTCTGGCTTTCTGAGCTGATCCCTGCACCTCCTCATCAGCTCCTCCTCTTCTTCCTCCTTCCTGCCATCTTTCCTTCCTTCATTCCTTCCTTCCTTGCTTCCATCTTTCTTTCCTTCCTTCCTTCCTTCCATCCTTCCATCCTTCCATCCTTCCATCCTTCCATCCTTACTTACTTCCATCATTCTTCTTTCCTCTCTTTCCTTCATTTCTCTGCCTTCTTCCTTGCATCCTTCTTTCTCTCCTTCCTTCTTTCCTTCCTTCCTTCCTCTCCTTTCTTCCTTCCATCCTTCCTTCCTTCCTTCCTTACTACCTCTCCCTCCTTCCTTCTTTCCAACCTTCCTTACTTACTTCCATCATTCTTCTTTCCTCTTTCCTTCATTTCTCTGCCTCCTTCCTTGCATCCTTATTTCTCTCCTTCCTTCTTTCCTTCCTTCCTTCCTCTCCTTTCTTCCTTCCATCCTTCCTTCCTTCCTTACTACCTCTCCCTCCTTCCTTCCTTCCAACCATCCTGTATTCCTTTCGTCCTACCTTCCTTACATTATTCGTTCCTTCCTCTCCCTCCCTCCTACCTCTCCCTCCTGTCTCCTTTGTGTGTCTCTACTGCAGGTGTTGGCCAGTCTACGAACTGTAAGAAGCAACTTCACCATCCTCGCCAATGTTGCAACACCCACTAACAAGTCAGTATCTTGCCGCCCACCACCCTCTCCTCTCAGTGTGTATGTGTGTGTGTGTGTTTATGCCTGTGATATTGTCACACTGTCCTTGCTACCAACATTTTATTTTTGCCTTTATTATCTTGAGATGTTATTTTTCGTTTATTTTTATCTGCTCTTATTTCCTAGCTGTCGGTTTCCTTGCAAAGACTCTTTTTTACTGGCTCGGTACTGCATGTACCATTTGTCCAATGCTTGTCCCTGAGTCTGTACAGAACAAGGAGAGGATCAATAATGCTATTTAAATGATTCACCTCTGGAGTTGACAGTGGAAACATGAGTTGGCATGCCTTTAGCCCCACATCAATACCACACTAATTACACTCCAGATTAATCCATGTTTATAAAATATGTAAGACCTTAAACAGAAACAGCAAGGCTATGTCAGAAAGCCAACTTTGTTTTCCGCTGTTTACATTTAAAACAGTCAAGTGGCAGATTTTTTATTATGATTGAACCGATAAAGTACTCTTAGTAGTCTTTGATTTGATTCATACATACCCTTTATACTTTGCTTGTTATATTGCTCAAACACGCATGTATTTTCAGTTAAAGACGTTGCCATCATGTCAACTTGTGCAGACAGTATGCGCCGGAAGAGGATGGAAGCGTATTGTTCCCCGGCTAATATAGTAACACATTTGTCCACAGGAGGTCGCCAGTGACAACTCAACCCACTATTCCTCAGGCTACACTTTCTGGTATGTTGGTAAATTTGTAAAGCATAATAATAATTAATCTACAATTATATTCCTATCATTAGACAAGTAGTCATCAAGTCACAGCTATTTTTTTTAAGTTGTATGCATTTTTCTTAAGAATAATTTATAGCATTGACTCAAACAGGCTTCATGAGCTACAGTATATAGGCCTACTGCAAAATTAACTAATATGAAAATGGTGCAGAGTGTTTTCCAAAAACTCCTGTTGACTAAATTCCATAATTATAACAGCCATTAAATGAATGAACAATACTGTGACAAAGTGAAAAAGTGAGACAAAATACAGATATAATAAATTATTATGAAATGTATCTTATCTTAGCTTCACCTATTTCATTGTTAAGCATGTAACCTGATTCCAGTGGAAATGTCTTTATTTACAAAAGGTTTTGAATTAATATATGCAAAAACATTATTGCTTTTTTTTGTACAACTACAACAATCACCTTATTACGAAAAAACAAAGGTAGTCTCTTGTCTTTGTGATGTCATTATTTCACTATGACAATACAAAGGTATTCTATATCTTCCTGAACAAAAGTAGTCTCTTGTAGCATAACAATGATAACGATGATGATACAAATAGCTCAAAGGATTTGACCCAGGTAAATTGTTGACATTGTCTATGTTGAGAAGTAAATCAGCCATGATTTTTGTTCAACTCCCCCCGTCTCGCGGTGTACCTGCGTCCCCAAATTGGGCAGTTGGTGAACCATCCATTCTTTTCCAAACTAATGGAACAACTTGGCCGTTTTGTTGATACAGTGGCTTCCTACAATAGCCTATATTTCCTGCATTTTCTGCATGGGATTAATAAAGTAAATTTTATATTAACTTATAATGCATACTCACAACTACAACAACTTGGATAGATGTATATTAATGAAGATACTGTTGTTGTGGTTTGTTTTATTAATAAGGTCCTGCAGTCTAGACATTTGTGTTTTTTTCCTTCACAATTTGTTTATTTTGTACTAAATTTTAAACGGTTATAAATGACATTCTATACAGGATTCTAACAGTTCTTGGTAAATCTAGACAAAGGATTGTGTTATTCCCTCCATCACTGACAGGGGGTGCTGCTGTGTTTATCTGATTTGCTTGTGTTTTTTTTTTTTTTGCGCTACAGACGAGACCTACCAGCAGATGGCGCAAGAGACACTCGATGAGCTGGACTGGTGTCTGGACCAACTCGAGACCATCCAGACCCACCGTTCAGTCAGCGACATGGCCTCCAATAAGGTGTGCACACATAAACAGACAGATACACACACATAGCCCACGTACATGCACATGCACACGGACACGCACACCCCCCCCCCACACACACCCACAAAAATACACCCACACACACTCTCACACACACACACACACACACACACACACACACACACACACACACACACACACACACACACACACACACACACACACACAAACACACACAGCCTGAAATGCAAATTATGTCAACAGTGTCTACATTGTTGTGGTAATATTACCATCTTAGCTCCAATTCCTTTAACATTGACTGCAACCTATGAGGACTCTGCAGGCAAGCAGATGACAGTGTGTAGCTTAGAATGTCTATTGACTGTGCAGGATGGCGCTCATTGTATGCAAGCACTAGTCAGATAGCAGATAATAGTGATGTGTATGTCTATGTGTGTGTGTGTGTGTGTGTGTGTGTGTGTGTGTGTGTGACGTGTGTTGATGCTAGTATATTTGTCAATTGCCTTATACTTGTATACATTGCAGAGAAGAGAGGGAGTGAAGGAGGTGGAGAAACAATGCAAGAGAGAGGGAGGGAGAGAGAGGGAGAGCGAGAGAAAGGGAGAGAGAGAGGAGAGAGAAAGGTAGTGAGAGAGAGGAGAGAAAGAGAGAGAGGGAGAGGGAGAGGGAGGAAGAGAAAGAAAAAGAGAGAGAGGAGAGACAAAGGGAGAGAGATGAGCGATAAAGGGAGAGAGAGAGAGAAAGGGAGAGAGAAAGTCAGTGGGTATTGGTCTGTGGGTGGTGAGGACATCGGAGGGAGGGGGAAAGGGTCCTGATGCTGATGTCTCTGCTGTAACCTTGGTTGCTATCGAACGGCAGCAGGGTCTGCCCTTTCCTTTTATTCATTGGCTTGCCACTCTGTCCACAAGCCATGTGGTTTTGGCATCAACCAATGAAATAGAGGCAATGCCCCTTCACTACTGTTCTGTTTAAAGAGACAGTAACTTGTACCTTGTGTGTGTGTTTTTTGTTGTTGTTCTGGAAATCCTTGATGCGCTTGAATATCGGATATTAATGAAAATACAATGAGAGTATGAAGGAAATATATCAGATCAAAGATGCACCAGTGCCGTGTTTTTCTGCGTACAGTCTCAAGGGGAAATAAGAGGCTTTGAAAAAGCTGTAGTCGCACATAGCCATCACTGCTAACTTGCAGCATTCCCTCCATGCTGTCTCAGTTACGTGGATGCTGTAGCGCTGTCGCACACAAACGCTCCCACTCAGTCTCTCACTCCTATTCACAGCCTCGCTCACACACACACACACACACACACACACACACACACACACGCACACACACATTCCTACCGACAGACCTACATGCTGACTGTAGCACATGCGCAGTCGGCGGTGAGTGAGCGAACGCGAGCCTCAGACACACACGCACTCTCTCTCTCTCTCACACACACACACACATATGCACACTCGCACGCAGCCACACAGGAACCGATTGGCTTTGCGAGGGCTGTCTGCAACATCCAGGGAAACGAGAGGCAGTTCACTGGAGGAGGAGGAGGAGGCAGAAGAGCAGCCCCAAAGCAGCAGTATTAGACCTTGGACATCCAGGCCAGCTGAGCCATGGATTGACTCAGAAGAGGAGGAGGAGGAGGAGGAGGAGGTTGCAGGAGGACTTTTGGTTGCTGGGGCTACCAGGAGCCAGCCATCCTGACTGACGGAGTGGACTGACTGACTGACTGACTGACTGACTGACTGACTGCGGACTGTGGTGTGTGTTGCTGGGACCGGTGAAGCGCTACAGCAGACGGGGGGGACCCTGATGCACCGAGAGGACCGGGCCGGGCCTGAAGACCCGTGCTGTGGGGGAGGGGCGGCAGACGCAGGGGAACAGGCAGCCTGTTTTGTTTTTTTCCTCCACGCCGCGGCTTTCACGTGAATCGCTCAGCCCTCAACGTCTGCCAAGAGAGCGGGGAGCCTGCCCGCATCTCTCTCCCTCGCTCTCTCTCCCTACTGCCCTCACTCCCTCCGTCATATCTCTCTCTCTCTCTCTCTCTCTCTCTCTCTCTCTCCTCTTGCGCTCCTGCTCTTATTCTAGTTGTTGTGTGTTTGTGTGTCTCGCTCTTTCCCTCCTGCACTCGCTGTCTTCGTCACATCTCTCTCTGTCTCTGTCTCTCTCTCTCATTCTTTCTCTCTTTCGCTCTCTCTCTCTCTGTTGTCATTCGCCTTTTTCTGGCTTTGGTCCCTCTAAATTTCGATCATCTCTCTCTCTCTCTCTCTCTCTCTCTCTCTCTCTCTCTCTCTCTCTCTCTCTCTCTCTCTCTCTCTCTCTCTCTCTCTCTCTCTCTCTCTCTCTCTCTCTCTCTCTCTCTCTCTCTCTCTCTGTGTCTCTCTCTCTCCCGCTTTGTGTTTGTGTCGTCACTGTCACCCCCACCACCCCCTCCATACTTCCTCCGCCCGTCTGTTGTCAGTAGCTGCTCCTCGTGTTCCTCAAGTTGCCTGAGCCCCTTTATTGGCTTCCCACCTCCACCTGCACCTCCACCTCCACCACCTCTCTTCTAGCCTTCATTGGCTCTTCTCTGTGCCCTTCAGGCGCGCCCCTCGCCTCCTATTCCTCCTCCTCCTCCTCCTCCTCCTCCTCTTCTTCGTCTCCTCGCCTCTCCGTCTTTCCCAAACCGGCGCGCCGCTAGCTCGCTCTGGATTTGCCTTGGCTGCGTTCCGCCGGACCAATGGGATGAGATGTAGCCTCCACAGCCACCCAATCACCGGAGGCTCCTGGTCTGAGAGGGTGTGTGTGTGTGTGTGTGTGTGGGGGGGTGGGGGGGGGCGGGCGGTGGTGACGGCGGTGGTGGTGGTGGTGGTGCTGCTGCTGCTCTCACCGAGAGCTCTTCTATCTGGACCTCCGACCACAAGGCTGGAGGAGCGCCTTACTCTTGGCCCACGGGGGTGGCCTGCTCCAGGGAGCTGCATGTAGGGGCGGGCGGTCAGCGCCAGCAGCACCAGCCTCTGCCCTCCTCCCCCATCCCCTCACCCTTCATCCCTCCACCCCCCCCTCGGCTGCGGGACCGGCCGTCGGGCTGGAGTGTCCCGGCCTGGCCGGCTGCGGCCTCTCCACACGCACCCTGACGACGCCCTCATGCCACTGGGGCCCTGGCAGTGGCCCCGTCCCCATCGTCTACCACGCCTCTTCCTCGTCCTCCTCCACCTCCTCCTCCTTGTCCTCCTGCCGGTGTCAGAGGCCCGCGCCGCCCGTCAGCCTCAACATGGGCATGTCAGAGGCCATTGACCCGGCGCCCCTCTCCTGCCCCTCTCCGGTGCCCGGGGGCTACCGTCTGCCCCGGCGCGCCTCCAGCTACAGCCCGCAGCAGGGGAGCGTGGGAGTGGAGCTGGACCTGGGTGCAGCCGCAGGTGGGGTGCTGGAAGGGGGGGGTACCACGGCTGAGCGGAGGACCCCGTTAGTGGACCTGTTCTGTGAGACCTGCTCCAGGCCGTGGTTCATTGGCTGGTGGGACCAGGTAGGGCCAAAAGGGGCACGCTAGCGGCCATCTTGGATTGATGTTTTGTTTGGGGAAAATAGTTTTTCCCCTCCCCTCTAGTGTTTGTAGTGGAGAAATGATTTTCCTCATGTCTTCCTGTATGGTTGTACTTCTACTACTTTCCTTAGACGATTGTGTATCAGGTTATTTTTTTAGATATTTTTTTACAAATGGTGCACAGTGTATGCATGTGTGTGTGTGTGTGTGTGTGTGCGTGTGCGTGTGTTTGTGCGTGTGTGTATGTATGTATGTGTGTGTGTCTGGACGGTAGCAAGAGATCTGAGCCTCTGCTGATGTGAGGCAGAGAGATGTGAGAGATCATTTGAGAGATGTTCTTTGACATTTCTGCTTTCATCCAATATTGATTCATGTACACACTGAAGAGAAACAAGCAAAGGCATGGCCATCCCCACTCTGCAGGAAAAATGTTAATCTCTTGCATGTATGTAGAAAACAGCCACATAACTGAGATGAACAGGGCTGGTTTGCTTTGACTGCAGGTAGCTTTCACTGTCACATGATACCTACGCCTCCCTTCCAGACCTTGGGCTCCTTGTTGCTCTCTCGCTCTCTATCTCTCTAACTTCAGACTCCAGGTGGCCATACCAAGGGCAGTGCTTAGTGCCCGCGTATCAAGGGAATGTACTGAATATGTTTACTTTTTGTTTGAGAAGCGGCTTCTCTACTCAGTAGCCATTTTCTTAATCGTACACTGCCTGTATAAACATTAACTACAACATGAGATGGCACTCATGAACACATTTGTGAGCCAGGTGAGTGTTAGCCAGTTATGTATTGTGCATGTTAGCCAGGTGTGTGTTATCCATGTGTGTTAGCCAGGTGTGTGTTTGTCAGGTGTGTGTGTGTGTGTGTTAGCCAGGTGTGTGTTTGTCAGTTGTGTTAGCCAGCTGTGTGTGTGTGTGTGTGTGTGTGTGTGTGTGTGTGTGTATTAACCAGGTGTTTGTGTTTTCCACCAGTTGTGTTTTTGCCAAATGCATGTTTACCAAGGTGTGTGTGTGTGTGTGTGTGTGCCAATTGCTGGTTAATCAAGATGTGTGCTAGCCAGGTGTGCATTAGTTAGGTGTGTTAGCCAGGTGTATGTTAGGCTGTCTAGTTGGATAGGCTGAATCATGTTATGATAAAGTTGGTTAATGTGTTATGATATAGCCTGTAGACTAGGGCACAAGGCTTTGTCATTTGGATTTAACACTGTATAACATATGTATGAATTCTTTTGCAATATGAGATGAGCAAGGTGAAAAGACTTGTTATCCATGGAAGTATTCATGAACTGAGCTGGGTAAATGGATGGATCATCAATATCAATATTCATATTGCGCTGGAGCTCAAATGTAGTAGCCACATAATTGTGACCAGTATTAACACTATGGCCACACAAAGCATTTTACATGAAATTACAACAACTACAACAACAATAATTATAACAATTGTATTAGTATAATATATACTGTATTTTTACCGTATATCTTATTAAAGATGTACTACTACTACTACTACTACTACTACTACTACTACTACTTCTAATAATCATAATAACTGCATTGCTACAACAATTTCCATACATGGGATACATCTGAAAAAGCATTACATTCAATTAAATAAACCAAGAAACAACAATAGACAGTTAACAGTCATACGAGTATTGTGAATCTTTTTTGATGATTGTGATTAACTATAATACATAGTATCTCCCATTCAAACACACGGCTGCCACACTTGTTGTTTTTGTTGATCAATAACCAAAAAGGCACCAACCAGCTAGTTAGCAGCTAGATTCTGGAAGCTAGTTGGACTAGCTCTGGACTCTACAGCAGCAAGAAGGCATCCTCTTGCTACTGAGGGTTCATCCTCCAGACTACTGCATCGTCTTTTTAATACAAAGACTTGTGTTTACCCTGTGAAAACACTTGTGTGAAAAGAGTATCCATTGGCGGGACTATGTGGTGTTTCCTGTGATGTTTTGTGATTAGCAATATAGATTATTCTCTGCGGCATTGTGCTTAGCAGTTTATTATTTTACTAGATGAAAGGATTCTGTACCCATTCTCTGATGACTTGCGTGCGTTTTCAGAATGAAATGTGTGTCAATATTTTTGTGCGTATGCAACACGTGATCAAATAGTTCTCTACTGGGTCACTCACAAATGTACACAACTATGGATACTTCTGTCATGTGTGGCCGTCATGTGTGTATGTGTGTGTGTGCGTGTGTGCGTGTGTGTATGTGTGTGTTGTTTGTCCTGGCACTAGGGCTGGCACTGTACAAGTGTTGGTTGGCAGCTATGACTCAGCATTGCTGCTTTAGGAAGAATGAGAGAGCATTGCTGTGGAAGAGAGAGAGAAAGAGCAAGAGAGAGAGAGAGAGCTAGAGAGAGAGAGAAAGAGCTAGAGAGAGAGAGAGAGAGAGAGAGAGAGAGAGAGAGAGAGAGAGAGAGAGAGAGAGAGAGAGAGAGAGAGAGAGAGAGAGAGAGAGAGAGATTCTGCGCCCACTGGGCCCACTGGGCTTCACAAGGTTATCTACTTACTTATTCTGTCTGAGCGGCCCCTTCTTTAAGATTATTTTTCTTAATTGGATGGCCATATTGAGAGACCAATCAGAATCCTCTAAAAAACAAAACAAAGTGAACCCAAAATATACAAAACGTATTAAAGCACTGCACAGAAATCAACAACTGCAACAACAACAACACGGTACATACATACAGCAAACCTGCATGTGAGTCAGTGAAATGCACTGCAGATAGAGATGTGATAGTAACAGCGGCGTGCTGTTTGTCTAAAGAGAGAAGGAGGAGCCGACATAAGACAGAAAGAAGGGATGAGAGCAGAGGAGAGAAGAGGAGACGAGAGACGAGGGGAGGGGAGGCTTTGACCTTGGTAAAGGTCAGAGACACCTGCCGACTCTCTCAGATTGTCACCCAAGCAGCCACTGCTCTCACTCGAGCTGAAGGACTGACTGTGAGGACGCAGTTGCCACGGCAACCCATCCGGTTGCCATGGAGATTATTATATGTGTGAAGGATCAGTCAGTAGGACACAGACTGGGAGGGGGCTGTGTCCAAAATACTTCGCCGTGATTGGCTTGCTTGGGAAACGGCTGAAGGCTCTTACTCGCCAATATAAAATATATGAAATGTCTTGTCATCTCAGATAACGTTTAACCTTGAGGACAATCGATGTGTTCACACGCCCGCAACCTGCACACAAACCGTTCAAGTGCGCTGCCTCTTGATGTATGATATGGGGGGAACAAGAGGAGTGCAAATATGCCACAGCTGGCGATGGATGTATGACATAAATGACGTGCATGACAATCTGAAGCTGGACATTATGGCCATGTGCACATTAGTATCCAAGAGAAAGAATATGTGTATGATGAAAACACTTATTTTCCCAGCCACACCTAATGAACGATATCAGAATAAATAAATAAATATTATATATATATATATATATATATACCATATTTATAAATATATATATTTATATATCACATGTTTTATTGATTTCAAAAGCGTAGCAAATAACAAGCCAACAATACCAACTATACAATACCAGCCGATCTTCAATGAATATCATAATGTATCTACATGACTCCTGTTACTTCTTTCTACCAAGCATAACCAATATGCAGTGTGTGTGTGTGTATGTGTGTGTGTGTGTGTATGTTCTGACCGTCCGCTCAAATCTCTCATTTTCCCTTCCCTTCCAGTTCAAGAGGATGTTGAACCGCGAGCTATCCCATTTGTCTGAGATGAGTCGCTCAGGGAACCAGGTGTCAGAATACATCTCCACAACTTTCCTAGGTAAAGCAATGCAGCAGCCAGCAACACCATCAGAGCATAAATGATCTCCTGTAGAAACCCACCCCAGCCCTGCCTCACTGTACTGCACTGTCCTCTCCCCGCTCCCCTCTTGTGTGTGTGTGTGTGTGTGTGTGGATCTCTACAGATAAGCAAAACGAGGTGGAGATACCATCGCCCACCCTGAGGGAGCAGGAGAAGCCCATGTGTCACATCAGCGGGGTGAAGAAGCTAACGCACAGCTCCAGCCTCTCCAACTCTGCCCTGCCTCGCTTCGGCGTCAAGACCGAACAAGAGGACGCGTTGGCTCGGGTAGGCGGACCACCCACTCCCATACTTACTCCATGATGATACCCATATGTAGAGTATAGATCCATATGGGGGACGAACTCATGGAGTACTGGGGGGGAAATTGTGATATTGTTGTAGTGATTTGTATATGTTTTTTCTTGCACTGGCAGGAGCTGGACGACTTGAATAAGTGGGGCCTTAATATATTCAGTGTGGCTGAGTTCTCCAATAACCGACCTCTTAGCTGCATGATGTTTGCAGTCTTCCAGGTAACCTATACTATATATCTGCTCTGATATCATAGTGACGATTGTTATCTTTGATCATTAACCTCTCAAATAAAGACATATTTATGTTCATGTAGCCCCGTTATCACTGTCGCAGGCTCTATAGTTTCAGGTCTTAACTGAAAACCCTCAAAACATTCGAGAAAACAGTTAATATTTGACTTAAGTAGTGATAGCTTTATCAAGGATGTAGAAGCCAAAACTAGAACGCAGGAGTCATTCAAACCGGGAGGTCCACAGCAGCCCAGCACCAGTCTGATGTGGCTCTCATCTCTTCCACCTTTCTTCCAGGAGAGAGATCTAATGAAGACCTTTCGGATCCCCATGGATACCTTTGTCACCTACGTGATGACCCTCGAAGACCACTATCACGCCAACGTGGCCTACCACAATAGCCTCCACGCTGCTGATGTCACACAATCTACACATGTACTGCTGTCCACACCGGCTCTAGATGTAAGGTCATGATCTACTGGGCTTCACTAGCCTGATAATACTAGCTTAATGCTAGCTAGCTTAACTGTAGCCATCAAATATTATACTATATATATATGGAATGCAGGATAAACCAAAGTGTAGAGTGTAGTGGCCAGAGTGTTTGACCTGTAGGCAACTTTGACTAAGAAGCCTAAACCCTATGTGCGCCTTAATGGTGCCGATCTATAATGTTGGTGGACTAACAATATTCCATCTCCTCGTCCATGTTAGGCTGTTTTCACCGACCTAGAGATCCTTGCCGCATTGTTCGCTGCTGCCATTCATGATGTGGACCATCCGGGCGTGTCAAACCAATTCCTCATCAATACAAGTTAGTAAAAGATGAATTAATTTGAGGTGAGATAGAGGTAGAAAACAAGGGGGTCATTTGACAACCAGCAATTTGGTGATAAATCAGGTGAATACAGACATTGAATACAGATTATATTGCAATATTATATTTATCCTCTAAGCTTCTATCCATCACTATTGGTGATGGAATGAGAAGGAAGTTGTTTGCTTTGTAACATCTCCTGTGTGTGATGCTTCCTCCCATAGACTCAGAGCTAGCCCTGATGTACAACGATGAGTCTGTGCTGGAGAACCATCACCTGGCTGTGGGATTCAAGCTGCTCCACGAGGAGAACTGTGACATCTTTCAAAACCTGAGCAAGAGGCAGAGACAAAGCCTCAGAAAACTGGTCATTGATATGGTGAGTTCTAGACACGAGTTCATAGTCTGTCCTTCTATCCTTCTGTCCTTCCTTCCTTCACACCTTCGTTACTTTCCCCCTTCCTTCCTTCCTTCCTTTCTTCCCCCTTCCTTCCTTCCTTCCTTTCTTCCTTTTTCCTTTCATCCTTACTTTCTTCCTTCCTTCTTTCCTCCTTTCCTTCCTTACTTTCATCCTTGTTTCTTTTGTCCTTTGTTTCCTAACTTTCTTCCTTCCTTACTTCCTTTTTCCTTTCTTCCTTTACTTTCTTCCAACCTTCTTTCCATCCTTCCTACCTTCCTTCCTTTTTCCTTTCTCCTTACTTTCTTCTTTCCTTCCTTCTATCCTTCCTTCCTTCCTTATTTCCTCATTTCCTTCCTTATGTTCTTCCTTCCTTCTTCTTTCCATCCATCCTTCCATCTGTGCCTCAGTCCTGTTTCTCTTTATTTGTTCCGTCATGAGAAGGTAACTCAAACATTTCTTTTACAGGTTTTGGCAACAGACATGTCCAAACACATGAGTTTGCTGGCAGACCTGAAAACGATGGTGGAGACCAAGAAAGTGACAAGTTCTGGGGTGTTGCTGCTGGACCATTACACAGACCGGATACAGGTGAGATGAGACCCTCCACCTTAACATTTGCAATTATACATGTTATTTTTGCATATCGTAAATATCGGGAAGAGAATGTAGACAGTAGTGGTTACGGGAAGTTCTTTAACTACAAACTCTCCACGTAGAAGCAAGAAAATATATATTTATTTTTGCAACATGTGGGACTGCCAACATGCTTCTACACAGATTCAGTATAAGTCTTACATAATTGTGTCTGCTGCGTTTTAATATCGTTGGATGATCAGATGTTAAATATGTCTTGCAAATGTTGTAGGACACATTTTCAGGAAAGGTTGTATTAAATATTAACATCAACAATAATAATAATAATACATGTATTTGAAGTGCTTTTCATGGTACACAAAGACATTTAAAATACATTTAAGACAAAATATATACCAAATGCATTTTAAATTGAAGTGTGTTACAATCATTTACATACAAAGGTATCTGCGAAAGTAGGTCTGCATTAGAAATATTCTGTTCTACATGGGTCTACTATATTTGCAACAGTATCTGTGTCAAATCTCTTGGAAGTCATCTAATGTGATGAACCATAAATGTGACAACCTGGGGGGTGTTTTCTGCAGGTGCTGAGGAATATGGTGCACTGTGCAGACCTGAGCAATCCTACCAAGCCTCTGGCTGTGTACAGACAATGGACGGAGAGAATAATGGAAGAGTTCTTCAGACAGGGAGACAAGGAGAGAGAACGAGGGATGGAGATCAGTCCCATGTGTGATAAACACACTGCATCAGTGGAAAAGAGCCAGGTAACTGCCAGTCATATACAAATATATATCAGCTACAATCATGTTTAATCATATACAAATCAGATCCTCAAATGGGGTCACATGAACTGGATTTTGGGTTTATGTTTGGGTTCCTGGTTACTAATTTGGTATACAATATTATTGTTTTATGAATTATTTAAAGAGCCACTACTTTACATTCACGTCAAACACTTGCGACATCACAAGTGGTAATGCCCCCCCATATGTATGTTGTATGGGAGTTGAATCATCCATCTTACATATGGGAGGACACTACCACTTTTGGGGTCAAAATCTATTTGTTTATGACATCACAAGAGGTAATTTCCACCCTGATGTATGATAGATCGGAGTTGCTCTTGACATTATACATCTGGGCAAATACTACCACTTTGTATAATATATAATCACTAGTGGTTATGTCCATCTAGCTGTATGATGGCTGGGAGTTCATCTATCCTTCATCCATCTGAGTGAAAACTACCAGTTGTGATGTCAGAAACTGATATGTTTTGAAATTATGGTACTATATATAACTATATGTTACTATTATTTAGATCAATGATCGAACAGAGATAATCTCCTTAAAGTCTACCACCTGCAACCGCAACGATATTCCCACACCTCTGCTGATCTCAGCATTACTAATACTGCCCTTATCTATTGTGAGACTCCCTGATTGTTTCAAATACACCAAATACACACTCATTTCAAGAAACCAATCTAGAAAAAAGAAGAAAAAAAACGCTGCTTGGAAAAGATTCGATAAATTATTTTCCGAATAATCTCAATTTATTATTCCTCTCCAAGTTGTACAAAATACCAAATTCCTACCTGCACCTGCCAAAAAGACTGGTGGTTTTGGGTATTCTAACACCCAGGCAGAAGTCCCCTGTCTCAACAACAGTTAGTATCTTACATCTGTCTGATGCCCTTCTCCATGGTGCAGGTGGGCTTCATCGACTACATCGTCCACCCGTTGTGGGAGACGTGGGGGGACCTGGTGCACCCCGATGCCCAGGACATCCTGGACACTCTGGAGGACAACCGGGACTGGTACCAGAGTACCATCCCCCAAAGCCCCTCCCCACCTCCCGTGTGCCAGGACAAGGACCTGAACACCTGCATTGATAAGTTCCAGTTTGAACTGACCCTGGAGGACGACCCCCAGAGTGAACAGAGGGAGTTAGAGGACGGCGGGCAGCCCACCCCCAATCACGTTACGCAGGACTGTGGGCGGCCTCCGGACGAGGGGAGAACCCAGGAAGCGGCGCCGGAAGGAATCGCAGAAGAGGAAGAGGAGGAGGAGGAGGAGGAGAATGAGGACATTATCGAAGAGGAGACAGAGGTGGCGATGGAGGAGGAGGAGGAACAAGGAGACAATGAGCGGAAAGCCCACCTGGAAGTGACCTGCCAGAAGGAAAGCCTTTTAGACACAAGCCCTGTAGAGGAAGAGGAGGATGAGGAGGACTCGTCCTCGCCGGCAGAGGATACATGACTTCTCCTGCTGTGTTTCCCTCCTCACTTGCACATATGCTACTATTGCTCCTTCGTTCAACGGGGCGAACCAAGAACAAATAAGACTGCATTGACAATACAGACCTTTAAATCTATTTTTCAAAAAGGGAATTAATTATTATTGCTTAAAGAAAAATTAGTTACACAGCAACTGTAGATTATGAGTGGTGACAAGTCCTTCCTGTTAATTTCGATAGGAACATCGGAACGTAACGAGTAAAGTTGAGCATTAACATTGGGGACGCGGAAGACATTGTAGCACTCTGGAAGAGCCATGCACATTTATAAACACACATGAACTCACCAATAAAATACATGCTAGGTCGCTGTGAAATTCCAATAACTGTATACTCGAGAAGTACCATGAACATTTGTACACTTCAACATCCACATATACAGTATGTATACAAGATACACACACATTTCAACACATTCGCCATGTAGACACCCACACACACACACAGACACACACCCAAAGCAACACAACATGTGTATGCACACCCATACAGGTACCGGTAACACACCTGAGCGTGTGTTTGTATGTGTGCATATACAGCAAGTGAAGGACAAGGATAAATAACAAATCTCTTTGGAAAAAGCCATCTCTTATTGGAATTATTAAACAGTGTCAGTCAGTATTAGAAATCCATGTTTGCCATACGAAACTCAGAAAAGCTACACATCCAGGTGACAATTTTTTCCATTTCTGTCGGAAAGAAAAATATAAATATCCACAGAATTGGAAGAGGAGAAGAGAGGAAGCTAAGGAAAGGAAGATGCTGCGACACGGGGGGGCCCTACGTCCCGTACTCCCCCTTTTTCCCTTTATGAGGAGTGCTACTGGTGCAAGATGGCTCTGTGCCTTTCTGAAACACCAGCTTCCTGAATGGAGCTGTCGTGAAGCAATGCATTGTGGGACAGGAGTGTCTGCATTTCTTATCTTTTTTTTGTTGGTTGTCTCTAGTTAAGGATTTAACTGTTCATGGTGTTATTGTGGTGTGTCTGTCACACTTGGAGTTTCTGTGGTGATATTTAATTTTTAGGCTGTAGGTCTTCCTTTGCTGCTCTCCTGGTAATATAATAACTTAGATACAGACTAATCACACACACTCGTTTTGAGTACATCTTTTCTTATTGATTTTCATTTTTTACTTTCTGAGAATAAGCCATGAGATGATTTGACGCCTATGTTTTGCCTATTTTCTATTTACCACATTTGCAATGTACGTATGTTGCTACTAAATGTCTATGGAATCGTTTCATTTAGCAGATCCCCATGCACCATCTAGCATTCACTTAGCTCACTTTGTTTGCTAATGTCTAATCATAACTCACCAAACCAAAGGATTGGCATGGGAGAAGGGGATGCGGTGATTTCAAAGAACACGGATGTTAGAGGAATCAGAGTGATAAATGTTCAGGGAGAGAAGCGTTGACCTAATGAGGGTTGTCTCTAATCATGTTTTTCATGTTTATAGCTTTTTTGCCTTAATGTATGATTGCAGGACACAATATCTGCTTGTATTTCGATTTATATGATATCAAAATGAATATAATAGTATATTTATATCATCACGATGGTATAGTCTTCGGTGAGTTTTAGTTTGTCTTTACAAAATGTTGGCAGTGGTCATGTTTAAACCAACAAAGCAGCCAATCAGTTGTTGTTTTGTTGCATTGCAGTGGTCACAACGAATGTGTTGTTCGAATCAGGAAGGTGCAATGACTTTACTTTATAGCTAGATAAAGACATGCAAGTAAATGAGCAGATTCCATGAAGTCTACATTGGCTTGAGGCGTTTTCTCGTTTCAATAGGAATACACACCAGGCTGTGCAATCGGACAAGAGACTGAATGAGTGAAGAATAAACAGTGTTATAGGTCTAAATATTGTCATGGGTCATTCACTGACGTCACCTATATCCCTATGAATGGTGTTAAAGGATTTCAACAGCACATGCCTCACAAGGTCACGGTTTGTTTGTGACTTTTTCACAGGGTAAAAAAACTGAAAACTAAAAATTAAAAAGAAGACAATTATAAAGTCAAGAGGTAGTTTCTGCTGGTCAGTAACTGTGCTTATCTTGAGACACTTTTGCATGGTGCAACCGAAGTTTGCGTGCATGACCTGCACTGTCACAAGACGGAGTGGAGGCCACCACACAGGACTTCATCTGGTCCAATGGGAACCCAATATTACTATCACGTCTTTCTTTTTCAAACCACGATTCCCATATGGGTTGGCCTTTTTCTTTGAAGATGTTTCCTGTTTGTTTTTGGGCTTGGTTTTATTTAATAAGCTATGAAACATTAATATTTAATTGCCATAAAAACACGATACTGTAGCAAATGTTTCTTATTATGAAATTATTCAATTGATTAATTGCTGCCATTCTTTTTAAACGAAGTAAAGGAAACCACGGGATATATATCCTGTATGTTTTCTTTTCAACAGTCTGTGTACAGTTTATTTTTGTATTGTTCTGGTGGATGGTCTAGAAATTGAAATCACCTAATGATGATATCTGCTATAAGCATTATCAGCAATGTACATACTGTAATATTGCATTGTAAATTATCAATTTAGTCAATCCATGAAGGAGGGCAAATAATCACATGTACGTATGTTTGTTGAAATTAACCACTGAAACACTTCAGGACACAATCCCGCCATCTTCTCCTCCTTGTTCTGTTTCATTTATGTTAACGTGCACAATCTCCTACTGTCACATTCTAAACGTGCACATTCATCAGTAGTTAGCTTAAGCGGCACTTTATTTTCAGTAGGTTCTGGCCTGTGCTTTTAGGTGGAGCACAAACTGTGCTGGAATTCTGGTATTTACTGAATAATATGTTGATTATATTCCACCAAGTCAAGTCCCAACCATTCATTGTGCAGTAGAGGCATAACTGACCTCAGTAGTCATGCTATAATAATAATAATTATAACAATGCTCCTTGTGAATGAGTTTTGACTTATTGGTCAATTATATGTGAATTAAGTTTAAAAAAGGGATGTGACTCATTTATTGAAAGTAAGTAATAAGTGGTGTGTTCTTTGATGACTTGGCCATTTCTAGAATGATCTCCACCCCTTCTTCTTAGTAACTTGTCTTAGCCTAATAAGCCTGAATGTCAGTCTCACGGTGTCCTACCTAGCCGGTTCCCTTTGGGATTGCTATCAGGTTACGTTGTCAAAAACTGACTCCCTCTGAGAATAATTATCTGGGCTTTAATCATGTGTTTGTTCACAACTTTTAAAAAGATTAAACAACTGAAGAAAAAAAAACACCATGAAATGATTGTAATATTTGTAAATGATCTTGCTGTAATGTGTAAAATGTGTCTAAGTTATTTTTATTATATTATTTTTATGAAAGGTTTTCCTTTTGACAGAGGCTGATGTGTCATTTTGTGAATAAATGCATTTAATAAGCAAACATCTATATATAAAACAATATCATATATATCAGTATATTTTTCTTTTATTTCACTGTTCAGTACTGTAAAGTGTGTTGAAAATACAAATAAAGGACGATTTTTGTAGTAAATGTAATATGTGTAATATTTGAGCAGTTAGGGAAGATTCAAGATGCCTCTGATCCCCTCATGTTGACATGTTGACTTTTTGCGCAATGTGACAGCACTGAGATATTTAACTTATAAAATCATTGTACAGAATGTCAACTTCTAGCTGTTACTACTCACACATTTAAAATACAAAATTTAACATATAGCAAATACATGTCAAGCTTTCAAAACGGTATAATTTAAAGCCAGTGAAAGATAAGACCTACATATTATAATACAAATGCACGACATGGACGTATCTCCCAGGATGCTCTATTTGGGACGCCTGCGCTTTCCACCAATCATTTAGTGTGGAATAATTGTACTGTCCAATCAAAACAAACCACCTCTCGCGAGGGTCCGCACATGCGCAATTCAGCAACGAAACAAGGAAAGGTAATGAATGATAAGCTATTTGTTCGTTTCACTAGAAATAATCGATATTTTATTGATAAAGAAGTCATTTTCTGTCATTATTGCAATGTAAGACATACAGTTAATAGTCAACTATATACAATTTAAACTACAGGCGTTGAAGGAGTCGCCCTTTTCCTTCAGTTGTACTTCCTTGCTACCATCACGCTGTAGTCGCTTTCCTCTTTGCTACAGTAATCATCGGGGGGTGCAATGTATTTTATGTTGTTTTAACAATTATAAAGTATAGCATGTCCGTCCGCGTAATCCACATAATATATAATAATATAAGTAGTCAGTAGTTTAATTCGATTTATCGGTGTAGTTAAATGCTCTGTTGTCAAAAGTTAAGCACCTCATTGTTTGCCACCACTACACGGATAGCATTTTCTCCTCGTCCCATCCCTGTATTTAATTTTGATGTGGACATGCTATACTTTATGATGTCCCAGTTCCCACGATGTACTATAATGCGTTTCATCCAGTTTAGTTCTAATGTTGTTAAAACCCTTCTGCTTTGCCTAGAGCATCGCTATGGCCTATTCGTACCTGTTTTTTATGTTTCTGGGGGCGGTCACAGCGGTGGAGGTGTTGCGGCCGCGCGGAGTTCCTCTGTCAAGTGAGAATGATATAGTCACTCATTAATCATTTAGTATTTAATCTGCATTAAGCTGCCCATGTATCACATCTTGTCTTTTGCTGATCCTCAGAGAGACAGTTCTATGAAGAGAATCGACCATTCACTTGTTTAGACGGCTCGGGGACCATACCGTTTGATAGAGTCAATGATGATTACTGTGACTGCAAGGATGGCTCTGATGAACCGGGTGTGTATGGCTCACGTATTGTCAAGAAAACCATTGGCGATACCAATTAATCAAATTTGTTGTCTGCAAGAATAACACATATTTGGTTCTTTCAGGCACTGCTGCTTGTCCCAACGGCAGTTTCCATTGCACAAACGCAGGCTTCCGCCCAGCTTTCATTCCATCCTCGCGAATCAATGACGGCATTTGTGGTAAGAAATGCACCACCCCCCCCCCCAAAACCCTATACTGGTCACACTAATTGTGTGTCTATTGTCAATTAAAAGCCTACATTTTTTTAAATGTGTGCTTCCCTCACAGATTGCTGTGACACAACGGATGAGTATAACAGCGGTGCTACATGTCAAAACACCTGCAGGTAAACCACACAAACCTTTCCTCAACAAGTAGTTCTGTCAAATCTTGTTGTTTATGTCCATTTATTTAAATCTTTGAGGCAAGGCTGTGTAAGGCCAACGTATACGTTGTAGTTTGATTATGCGCTTCCTGTGTGATTCTCAGGGAACTCGGCCGTAAGGAAAGGGAAAGCCTGCAGATGCTGGCAGAGGTGGCCAAGGAGGGCTTCCTGCTCAAACAGCAGCTCATACACGAGGCCAAGAGGGGCCTGGAGGAGAAGCAGGTGGGCATGGGGAAAATATATTCTGGAAGAAGATTGGTTTAGTTTACTGAAGGTTTATAATTCAGTAGAGCTAATACAATATCTATTAAGTGTGTATATATAAATATAACAAACACATCAGGAAATGCTCAAGAGTGTAACATAAATATAGTGCAAAACTATAATTTTGTAATGAATGAAGGGCTCAAAATACAGAGAGTGAAGGAAATAGATGGATAAAATATGGGAAACACAATTTTATTACCTACGTATCATGATCCCGGCCACTCCATTTATGATGTGGAATTATGAACCGTTCGATATCTAACACCAGAACCGTACATATCTTTTACTAAGAAGAACAAGATATTTGTATAAATTTTCTATATTTCTTGCTGGTTTGATATTTTCATATTTTAAGTGAATGTATAATGTCATGTTTAAACAGAGCAAAGTAACTGAACTCCAGCTCAGCAAGAAGGCATCAGAAGAGAAGGTGGAGGCCCTGAGGCTTGTGAAAGAGGCTGCAGAACAACCTGAAAAAGAAGCTAAAGATCGCCATCTAAAGGCCTGGGAAGGTACACCAACACAACATGGGTTGCTTTCTTCCGCTCTTCCTGGCTATGAGTGCAATGGCTATAAAGTCATTCATTTGAGGTTGTGTAATCCTTTGTATTCCCCACGTATTCCTGTTTCAGAACAACAAGCCGTTATCCGTGCAGAGAAGGACAAGACAAAAATGGCAGAGGCGTTTCTTAGACTTGATCTTGATGCCGATGGCCTGTAAGTGTTTGAGCCCCTAAAATGTATTGTTTATGTAGGTCATGTTTTTTAATTCCAAAAAATATAAAATGACTTGGATTACAAATGACATCATTACAAAAATCGCATCATTACACGTTTAAGGATAGTTCACAATATAGTTTGTTTCTATGGATAACCTCACACAAATAAATACTGTTTTTCTCATACATTTAGCCATTTGCAGTGAAACATAGAGTTGTTATTGCTTCTACTACCAGTACTACTGTGACTGGTGTATTCTTTTATCTGTTTATTTATTCATATTTTTGTCTGTTAGTGTTTCAGCGGTCGAGCTTCAGTCCCACACTGAGCTAGATCCCGATGCAGATGGTATGTTCACCGAAGAGGAGGCCCAGGTGAGACCTCTTCACACACGGAGCACCTCGGCTTGTTTGATTTCATACCAGCTCATCATGGAGCCATATTGTTGTTCATTCAAAATGTAATTAAGGAAAGACTTGACCTTTTTGCGTTTCAGGGGTTGTTGGGAGAAGTGGAAACAGTGGACACTGGAGCATTTGAAACCATTTGGAGCAACATCAAAGAAAAATATGTCTCTGAGGTAACAGTCTGAGTATTTGGTTGACACATCATGCCCTCTGAACATGGTTCATTGCAGTGTGCATTCTGTCTGCATGCACTTAACTCCGTAAATGGGGGGAAAACTGTGTAACAACCTATTGGACAAAATGGGATGTTGATCATGTTGTGACTGAGTACTTTGAGTGAGTATATCGAACATCAATTATGAAAGTGCTTTAGTATAATGGATGCCAGAACCTTTTTCAATATCATCTCCACAAATACTAACGACATTGACATTGTATAAATCAATTAAATATTTTAATCAACTTAAGTGGATTCTAGCCATTAAAGATGCCTTTATAGTCTGAGTTCTACCAATTCGACCAGTTTAAACCAACTTTGCCACAGATGGCACCATAGAACACAGTTACCTCATTTTACAGTAAAAACAATTAACCAAATTTGTTATTAAACAGTCAGGAGAATGCAGGGCAGAATGAGAATGAAAAGGCCAGACCACAGGCACGTGTGAACAGCCTTAGAGGTCCTGCTATTTCACCTGAAACCTCCGCTTGCGTCAGCCCCAGACAGACATCCCCACGCCGGAGGACCCCCAGACCCCCGAGGACACGAGGGAGCCGGCCCCCGACAGCGACTCAGAGCAGTACCCCGACGACGACATTCCTGAGGAGTACGAGGACGAGGACCAAGAGGACGAAGATGACGAAGAGGCGGACGACGAAGACGATAAAGTAGGATGCCCCGAGTTTGCTTTTTTTTTATCCCCTTCTGGCCTAAAGTGAAACTTTAATGATTATATTTGCAGTGGCTGACCCGATCTTGTGTTTGTTTGTTTATCAATTCTGCAGATCCCACCCACGGTGCGGCCCACTAAAACAACAGAGGAGGACGAGCAGGACGAGCAGGCGATGCCACCATATGAGCAAGGCACCCAGAGCCTCATCGATGGTGAGTGCTTGACTCAATGTATGTCTCTGGTGTATATGAGTGGCTTTTACCAACCCACCCCTCCATTCCCAGAGCTGATTGCCTGAGTAGGTGCTGACACTGCAGGGAAGTGCGGTGGTTTTCTGATAGCTCAGCACTTGTTTGATGGATGGAAGTTTTTGTTCAGTGTTTTGAAATACAGGGTGTATTCATCACTCTTTTTTTTTTAAGGTTGCGCTATTTTGTAGAACCAATTTCTTTGTTTTTGCTAAGTGCTGGGGTTATAGATGTATAAAAATGCTGAAGTCCATTAAGCTATTGCAACTACATTGGTATTAAATATACAAAATTGCCTGTGTTTTAAAAGCTATACCTTATGGCTATTTTAATGTATAACGGCAGATGCTTTATTTAATCTGTTTCAAAACAGCTAAATAAACAGTGACGAATGAAAACAACTTTACAAAGTTTAATGACATCACTTTGGAAGCTCTACGATACATAACTTTTTTTTGTGTGTGTGTGTGCGTAATACGTACATGTGCGCATACCTCAATGTAAATGGCTTTAATGGATGTTTGCTGTGATGGTATATCATATCATTAATTAAGTTATTCTGAATCCCAGTTGCCCAGAAAGCCAGGGATGAATTTGATGAGGCGGAAAGAGCTCTTCATGCAGTGGATGATCAAATCAAGTGAGTCTTCCTGGATGAATATGGATGGACTTGCTTCCCATAAATAATTATCGTCCTGCGATGTATCCACAAAGAACTGCCTACTACTCCGTTTTTATTCAAGTCACAATAGTATCTGCATTATTCACATCGCATTGTTTTCAATGGGGATTGGAACGTAAAGGATATTTCAGTTTTGGTTGTTAAATGACACTATTCTGACTTGGTTTGATTTGTGTTTCTGCAGGGGCCTGGAGAAAGAGATCTCCCTTGATTTCGGACCTAGTTTTGAATTTGCCTACCTCTATGGCCAATGTTACGACCTAACTACTAGCGAGTAAGTTCACAATACAGACTAGTGAAATCAATGATATCAGCATATCTGTCTAGTCAGAGGACACTCAGCTTTCTTCTTCATTTAAAGGTACATCTACAGATTATGTCCATTCAACCGAGTATCCCAGAAACCCAAGTTTGGGGGATCTGAAACCAACCTTGGGTAAGTAAATACTGCGGCGTCTTCATCACATATTGTAATGGTTGTTTTTGCTTTTCGTTCATCCCCTGCCTTTCCTTTTTAACTGTTTTTTCCTCCTCCTTCAGGTCCTGGGGCTCATGGTCCGGTTCAGAGGAAGACGTCTACTCCCTGATGAAGTACGACCATGGCACCGGGTGCTGGCAGGGCCCCAACAGATCCACCACGGTACGTCCCCTCCGCCCCCGCAACCCCCGTCTGGCTTCTTTACATAGGATTTCACTTAGCCCTTGTCGTCCATGTTGACAGCATTGGGGACACTGCTCTCGGCCGTTAATGGCGCCCTTGTCCCTTTCAGGTGAAGCTTACCTGTGGCAAGGAGACGGTGGTGATGTCCGTCTCTGAGCCCAGCCGCTGCGAGTACCTCATGGAGTTCACCACCCCTGCTGTGTGCCAGGAGCCGCCAAGCTTGGATTCAAACCCCCACGATCACACAGAGCTTTAGGCTCACTACGAGCGTAAGTTAAAGCATGCATTTTAAGTTACGCTGTCAGGATTAAATAAGGAGTAAAAAAAAAGACGAGTAGTGCTTCACTTTGTAAAAGTGTTAAGTATATAAGGAGTAATATGATCTCTATTCCTACACTTAAAATCATTCTAGTGGGTGGTTTTCTTTTCTACGCACCAACAAAATTGACCTTATTTCGAGGAAAGATCTCTTGTGATACTAGTCCCCCAGTTTAAGAAAAGCAGAGCAGGAAGTGTGAGGTAATGGTAACTTCATTTGAGTCCTTTCACAGGAATGATTTACAATTGAATCATGCTGTTAATGGATGTCGGATCTAGTTTTCCCTTTAAAAAAAAAAAAAGACAAACTAGCCAAGCTATTTATGTTTTGACACATGTCGTTAGAAATCGTGTGTTTAACATTGTTTTGTATGGTAAGGTGATACCGATAATGGATGTTAAGTAAAGGTTACCTGCCACAGTGGTAGGGGTTATAGTTAAGAATGTCATGCTAATATTTAATATGGTCTTAAACTATTTGTTGCATCAAATGCTTCATAGCAGATGCTATTGCTATGAAGGCCTTAAGAAAGCTACAAGATGAGCATGAATGATGACTGTAAGGGTAACAGGTTTATATGTATGCTCCCTTTCAGGTTGCTATTAAAGAGACCACTGGCAGCAACTTCTTCTGCAAGAAGCTGAGCAGAGATCCATGTGGGACTTTCTTTCTTTAGTTAAGAGTTTCTAGGCTGTCTACTTTGTTTTACCCCTGTGTAAAAGTATTTGTCATTCCATTAAAAAAAAAGTTAACATATTCCAAACCATTTCAAGTTTTTTGAAAAATGTGTATGCAAGTATATAGTATGGATCATTGTGCGTTATGTCTTATCTGTCTCTGAAATGATTTTCTATTCAAAACTAATAATAAAATATTAAGACTAAGAGAATGAGCTCTCCCATTTTCCTTTTAGTCTTTTGTCATAATTTCTTACAGCAAATTCATAGGCTGTGCATATAATATATAAATGTTGGCAACCTATAATGATATTGAAATTGACATGGTTGGTCATAGTATCAATTATAGTTATGACAAGCTGATCCATGAAAACAGTCACTCAGATTTGTAACTTTTATTTTTTTCTGGCATGTAAAGTACAAATAATTAAACAATTCCATGAAAAAGTCTTCAAGCGTCTTCAGCTGAAATCCCAGTAATAAATATCCTAGACTAAACTGACAGGTTTATTTTTTTTCTTTCGTAAATTTTGTCATCGTTTGTTTTGGTCATGTTTGGAAGTATGAGATTTTTTGTTCTTCCACTGACATTGGTGTCAGCAGATCGGTTTTGATCGTTTTTTAACCTTTTAGATTTTTCTACCATTGCAGGAAAATGTAAGAAAACATCACTATGTTACTGTGTCCCCTCTTCTAAATAAATAGACACAAAATACAGTTGGTTGAGAAACAAAGGACCACTCAACCCCCCTCACATACCCAACCTAACACCCAGCACTCCCAAAAAACGTTCCTGCTGCTGCCTCATGGTCTGAAATTGGAGCTGTGAGCTCAGCTCTCAGCTGGTATTCCCAATGCATTTAGCCTCATATGAAACACTATCTTTTTATTCAATCGATCGCAAAGAGGATCTCGGATCTATGCTGGAGTCTGGGGAAAAGCAGCCCTACTTTCACTGTATAAATATAAACCAAACAGCATAGACAGGAAGGCTTCTTGAGAGGTCATCGAGCGTTGGACATTACATATGTTTCTGGCTTGTAACTGGAGTCCTGCAATAGGCTTCAGCCACGCCCTTTGATTCCCTCCTTATGTCCCTTCGGATAACAATCGGGTTATTTGAGTGATTGGAAAAAACAAGACTGTGATTAGATTAAATAATCAAAAGATTTTCATTGAACAAGACAAACAGAACACAGGCAGTAAAGGCTTAACATCTAGCACACAGCATGTATGTTTATACACTTCAATTAGTTTAATATAGCAGTGCATTCTTTGACTATGGAGAACATTTCCAAATCGTACTTCTAAAGCGTTTTTTTTAATCTAGTTGTCCCCCTTTTTAAGAAACGAAATGGTGTAACCACAATTTTGGCAAACTTAAAATCTTTTAAACTTGCAAATATAATTAAATAAACAATAAATATACACAAAACATACTTTATACGAGGCAATAATAATAATCATAATAAATAGTTTTTAAGTTAACAATAAGTTAAAACTACAAGCTTAAAGTCGCCCAAATAATACAAGTTTGTTGGCGCTATCTTGAATTTTTTCTGTTTAAATTATTTTATGTTGCAACAAAAGCTACCACAGACTTTTACAAACACAATTAAACACAGTTTGATTGAAATAAAAATAAAATTCTAACTAAGTCTAAAATCTGCATACACTTTAAGAACGGCAACTAATTAAATAATGGTATAAAAAATAACAAATTGTACCCAACCAAAGCAACCAAACAAAATCTTTGACCAATGTGTCTCCTCTATGGTAACATCAACAACACAAAAATGCTAATTTAACAAGTGAGTCTTGATATGTAAAGTAAATCGATAAATCACAGGAAAATAAATGATATTTGAAACTGACACGGGCTAAAACAAATGATATATTAGACAGTATTCCTTTCAAGGTCAGCCAAATATGCAGTTTCTATTAGCTTGCCTGGTCTGAGCAACAAATCGGGGCATAGGAAGGGGATTATGGACATTTAAAAATGAATCGATTAGATCAAAGCTTTCATTACTTGTTAGATGCCCTTAATAATCTGGCTTTTTTCTTGTATATTTGATCGTTTTTGCTCTTCTGCAAACCACTTCAGTGTGACGTTTAATTTGTTTTTTAAAAAATATATATCATTTGTTCTCAGTCAATATAAAAACAAAGCACATTGCACTTACTGTTCCATAGGAAAGGTTGTTGTTTTTTTTGTCTTTTTTGTTTAAATGATTATTGTTGCTGTTCAAGCGGTGTCGTTGGGTGATCTCCTGCCATTATCCTGGCTTTCTACTGTTTTATATAATGTTAGTGATGAGGGTCTGTTTGGACTGTGTGTGATGGCTCCATGTTGCACTGATTTGGTTCTTGTTTGACTATAGTAGACTGGACATGGCTAGGTCAACAGCTCTAGTTAACATTGCCTATTGTCTATTTCCATTTCAAGGTCTGGCCAAATGCTCTCGTCCCCTGTGCTACCTATTCTCTTGCATGGCCTGAACTTAAAATAGCTACTATTCGTCCTTTCATGTGATTAGCACTGCTCACACCACCAATAATCATTTGGATATAATAGAGAATGAAATGGTATGATTTATAATAATAATTTTGAAAAAAGTCCATGGTACATTTTTATCATGGTGTAATATTTCCACCTAATTAATTAATTAAAAAGAATGAAGCACACACTATCAATATTGGGGGATCGTACGCTTGATTTTAAATGTTTGTTTTGTCAAGAGGTGATCTGATTCATCACACAATAATTTTTGATATGCCTTTTTATTTATCTCTAAGCCTATATGAAACGTGCAAATGGGGTTTGTTGCTACTTCACATTTTATTTGATTGATATTAGTTTTGGTATATGCACAACTGTGATGCTCAAAAATATTAACATAAATTATAGAGGGTCCATATTCAATAAAGAGTTACGTTTAGTGGAACAGTTGCAGTCAGGATAATATAGTAAGTCTTAATTTTGGCCGTGGTACTGGCTTGCTATGTAATTCTTTGGCGAAAATTTAATTTACCCAATTGCGATGAATATGAATCAATGTTATTATGAATCTGCCTTTTTAACCTTTCTTTTTGCAAGCTGCCATTATATATTTTCCAGCTGGTCAATGAAACTGTCTCACTGCAGCTTAGTCTGGGATTCTCAAGTCAAAGCACTTTTAGCTCACTGCACCATCATTGTAGCAACACTGTACACAACCTAGAGATGAGAGAATTGAGTGTGAATGCACACTGTAAATTAAAGATGTAGAAACATCTATCAGGTTTTAACCCTAACTGTTTAACTTGTATACATCAATTTTGTTTTTTGTTGCTAAGTCTCAATTGTTTTGATATGGTTGAACAGTTAAGTTTGAGATACAACTTTCCTTTGCCCCTTCCCTAACTCCCACCCATACACCGCATGCCTTTTCCCCCCATCGTTCTGTAAAGATCCGAGGGATTAAAATAAAAGCCATGCGATCGCCCCAATTTTTCCAAGCTTAAGAATCTGTAAAAATTCAGCACAAGGTCTTGTTCTTTTGTATGTATAAAAATAGATTTATCTCTAATGTAATCCTTTCAAAGAGATCGTCATCCTCTTTGGCTAACACAGCGTCATTTAGAAAAGCAAAAATGTCTTGAATATAGTTGACCTTATTTCTATTCTCATGTGCAGACAACTTGGTATTTGAAGACAATACCTCTTCCCTCTGGTAAATCCTAAATTAGGTTTCTTAACACATAGTTCAGCATGACAGGTTGTAGTTGGCATAATGTTCCATCAGTGATACCACCATAGATCATTTCCATGCTGTTGGTTTTTTTTGGGAGGGGGGGGGGGGGGGGGGGGGATACACTATATTGGTGGTAGTGCATGAACACAAGCATATTTTATGACACTTTTTTAAATTCTAGGCCTGATTTGTCTTTGTCCTTCCAATTCTTTCAGAGCGAGAATTTTAATCTGAGAAGCTTTTGAAGGGTTAAAACAAAACTGTTTGGAGAAGCCTGAGGAGCTGGCAACAAGCTGTTTTCTCTAGGGTTCCCTAGTGCTAATACGATTATTGTCAGGTGGTCATTGTTCAGATCCAGGGTGTTGGAACAGCAGGGATTTTCATTTGCTGTATGCATTTTAGTTTTAAGAGAGGTTTTCTTATTCCACATATAGATATATAAAACTATTGCCTCGTCTACGAGAAAAGATTGTTTTTGAGCATCAGTTTAAAGACAAATACCGGTGTTCTTGAGTTTTGAATATTTGTTTTGGCAAATTGAAATCTACCCATTTCATTTTTGTTTCATACAAATGATCAGATGCCTGTTTAATCTGGAAATCATTACATATTCTGTTGACATATATTTATGTCCATTTCATGCTGTAATCTCTTCACAAATGTAAATGTTTTTGTACTATACATGGAACTTTTAAAAAATGTATTCGAAAATTGGAAAACCGGTATTTTTCTTTAAATTGTCTTGCGGTGGAAGAGGTTTTCCCTGCCTTGCTTATTGTAATTATAAAAACAAATGATCATTATCATCTGACACAATGCAGAGTCTGCTTGTGTTTGAATTCCATATGTGAATAGATAACATTGCTTTGATGGGCAAACATTTGCAAATCCTTGTCAATCTGTTTAAATGTGTGATAAATTGTGTGATTAGTGAACTGTTGTAGTTGGGAGATTTTCGAAGGGAAGAGCATTCTAATGGCTAATCAGGCTAATCATTTCAGTGACCAGTATCCATTTGTTCGCCTCTGTATTGGGTCTGAGCAAAAGCTCTCATATGGTAGAGAAACTGTCTATACACTAGGCACCACCTAATGCAGACTCTGGAAACAGCAGTCAAAGATTCTAGAAAATGCTTACATACTCGGCTATTATAACCACCTTAAATATTGAATATATAGTTATATTTTAATATACGTATATAAGAGAACACTGTTTTTTAAATTTATTTTACTTTGATCTAAAAAGAATCGCTGATTCAAAATGCCCAAGTGTAAAAAAGTGACAACTTCCTCTCCAGCAAGATGACAGGAGAGATGGTGGGGGTAAGAGTTTGGGTAAATTGCACATAATCGTTCATTTAGAATTTTGATCGTTTTGTTCAGCAGTTATTTCATTATTTGCCTGAATTCAATCAAAGCACTCCGCACACATTCTCTGTCACATTCTTTAGACTGTCTCCTTTATATATTCCTCTCATACCCACCCCCAATAAAGACCACTCACGCCTACTAATTCAATCCAGGCAAATATGGGGAAAGGCTAGCATGTTGTGTAGAAAGAGAAAAAAAAAGAACAACTTCACTATTGAGTGTGTTTTGAAACTCTGACTTCTGTATCTTTGACTTGAGATATGTCTCATTGCCTGGTGTGTATGTTCTCGTGTGTGTGTTGCTAGAGCATGTCAGAATTTGAAGGGCTATTATGAATGTGTGTCAGAGAGAGAGAGAGAGAGAGAGAGAGAGACCCAGTCGAGGCCCATGTAGTAGTGAGCTAGCTCAAGTACCATAAGCAGAATGGAGGAGATGATGTTGGTGGTGGTGGCAACCCATCTGTCTCAGGCCTTGTGCTGCTTGCTGGTCTTGAAAGACACCTGCAGCACGCGGTCACCCAGGCGGTAGCCGTTCAAGCTAGCGATGGCCATAGCCGCCTCGTCGTAATTGGTCATAGTGACAAAGCCGAAGCCCTTACACTTGTTGGTGGTGAAGTCACGGATGACCTTGACGTTAGTGACGGCACCGAAGGGCCCGAAGAGCTGCCACAGAACGCTCTCATCCGCTTCTGGGGACAGGTTGTACACGAAGATGCACCAGCCGGCACCGGTGGGGCCTGTGAGGTTGACCCCCGCCAGGCTGGTCATGCTGTCAATGGTGATGGGGGAGAATCTGGGAAGGAGAGAAGGAGAACTACCATGGGTGTCATTCTGAAGTTCTACACAGCATCCAGCACTCTATACTGTCTCTTATGGGGCGTGTAGCTGGGATACACGATAAGGCTTTGTAGTCGTGTATGGAGTCAGGGGACCCCCGGCTCCAGCCCCCTCGGCTGTATAAAGTAGATAAATATATGTGTGTGGGCACCACAGTGGCTGCAAACTACCTGCTTGCATATAAAATAACACTGTGCACTGGCACATGGACACCCACACAAACTGCATATTTATTAGTCAATGTCTCTGCTGACCAAAGCCTCTGTAAAAATCAGACACATAATAAATCACTATGTTGAACAGAAACCACAATATTGAACAAAACACAGAAACCTAGAGAGGGATGAAAAGCAAATCAGAATCAAATCATACGAAAAACTGGAGCAAACAGAGGAGACGCAAACGGAATCTGGTATGTATCCATGCTGGTGGAAAAAAGGGACATTAAAGCAACTGAAATTGACAATGTTAGTTCAGAAAGAAATACAGGAAGAAATCTGTTCCATTCATCAAAACAAAAAGGAACAAAAGGGTTTAAACAAAGCCATGCCAGAATACCCTGCTGTCAGGTGCCTGTCTGAGATGCTACTCTGCTTAGCCATCATAGCTTCACATAGGCACCGACTAGAGTGAATAGGAAATTAGGGTCTATTGTCTTGCATTTTAAAAGGAGGTCAGCAGGTGGTCTTCCAGGCACTTTGTTTGAGGCTTGATTCTATTTTTTTGTCTTTTATGTGGATGCTTTTGATAGTACACCTTTGGCATTTACCTCTTGACTCCGTAGCTGGCGTTTAGTAAATTGTCGAGTCTGCAATGCAAAAAAGGAGAATGAAGGGGATGGAGAAGTTAGTGGTGAGCTCTACAAGGACGGGGGACTTTCACTTCACATGCAGTTCCCTCACCAAGCTCTAGAGGGCACTCTTTACATTGCAGCAGTTATGGCATAATGCCTTCCTAAACATCCAATCATCAAACTGATGGCGTGGCAACGGCAGTAACTGCATTTGAGTATGCATCTGGTTTGGTATTCATCTTTCAGCGTGAATTTAAAATCGTCTCTTTGTTTGAATTGTCTTTACCCTGAAATAGTTTTGCATATGGTCTTTGGATCACTCCACTTGCTCTCTGCCAGCTAATTTTCTGAGGCAGATCTAGCTGAAGTGATGATCTAGCTCAAACTGATGAGAAGTCATTTTGTTGTGTCGATTTGTAAATCCTCTACTTTTCAAACTGTGCACGTTGAACAAATCCTGACCACAAAATGCCTACATTTTAAAAAGTAATACACCAGTTAGCTTTAATTAAATTTGAAAGAGGTCAACATGATGTTATTTTAAACCAAGATTTGCGGTCCTTTTATTGTTATTGTGCTTATGCCAAAATCTGGTCTCTTACATTGGTTTTGTGCTGTTATTTGGATCTGGTCCCTTTCCAAATGGAGGGATGATGCTGCAGTTTAAAAGAAAGTCGGAGAGAAAGAGTAAGAGGGAAACAGGATGAGCACCATTAACCTCCCTCTACATTGAAAAATGTCATACTGTATATTTAATACTTCAGTAATTTGGTTGTGTTCATTTAAAAAACTCCTCATTTGGTCGTGATTGCCAGACTTAGTTATGCCATTTTCATCCATTGAAGATATATTACCAAAAACATAAAAATATTTTCCTGTGTTACATGACGCCATAGGGAATTGGTTGGATGGTGATTTGTCTTAAAAGTATCCCAACGGTTACCGTTATTTATTATCAAGTGCAATCATAGGGTTTTTCCCACAGTGATGTTTATTAGTAGCAATGGCGTTGAGGTAATGTCTCTCAAAGGTGGCGGCAGGGGGTTCAGTACCTGAAACGCTGGGTCTGGTGGTGAAGTGGGCCTGTGTAGCGGCGGGCGGCGGTCTGATACAGTTGGGTCAGCAGGGCCTGGCCCCGTCTTCTGACTGGGGTTGTTTGCGAACTTGACGGTGATGGGTTCCGCCGCACCCAGGGGTTTCTGCCCGTTCAGGCCCTTGATGGCTTCCTCTGCCTCGTTCCGTTTGTCAAACCGGATGAAACCTACTCCCCGCGATATGCCTGCTCCGGGTTACGAAGAACAAGCCACGTTAGTACCTGTGGGGTGAGGACTCTGCCTGGCCACAACAGCCGGCCAGGTCACATGCTCTACCGTAGTGGCTAGTTAAGACTTCAAGACAGGAATGAAGACTATAGGCTAGACCGGGACAGGAAGTTCATGAAGTAAGTCTGTACCTGTAACTTGGTCCACTAGAATGCGGGACGTGATGATGCGTCCGTACTGGGAGAAGAGCTGTTCCATGTCCTTCTGGCTCATGGTCTTTGGGAGACCACTGACATAGAGGTTGGCATCACGGATGGAAGCCGAGCTTGGCCGGGCATATGAAACCTACAACACATGAATCATAATTAAGAAAAGTGAAACATAAAACTAAACACCCAAGACTCATGTTTGCTTTATACAGTATATGTGGTTTTATTTGGATTAATAACAATTTCTCACTTTTGTTATTTACCCCCTAGTCTTAATTAAAATACTGCTCTGTCTTTTCTCAAACTACTTGTACTGACAGCATTTATATATCTTACAGAAACTACTCTCAACTATAAAGCAACAGACATTGACCATTCGATTTTAGCTTGTCTTTCAATGCCTAGCCATTTTTAGTCTCTCCCTTTTGTCTTTCAGTCCCTTTGTTGAGTGTCCACATTGGGCATCCCTGTGGGAAACGGTGTGATAGTGACTGATAGCTAAAGTTATACATTTATATGTGTTGGTGTGTGTGTGTATGAGAGCCAGAAGGTGTGTGTCTATGAGAGATAAAATGAGTCGGTGTATTGTGAGGGTGTTTGTGTGTTGTGTGTGAATACAGTGCGAGGGTGTGAATGTTGCCTGAGATAGGCCGATCTGCACCTCCCTCTCCCTGCCTTTTTCCTTTGTCTCTATCCTCTCGGGGAGAGCGGCTCCACTGGCAACCAGCAAACAACCTACATTGATCACACTATGTGTGCCGTTTTCCTGCTCCCCTTATAAATGCACCAACATGCACACACTGTAGACACGTTTAATTGTGTACCGATACCAATCATTTTAAATATTGAATTAAATCTTTTGTGACTAGGATGTTTGATTTTAAATATAATTAGTAAATCGCTCATGCCCTAAAAGTGTATATAATCTACTATTATATAGGATATACATATAGCATATAATAGCTATAGTATTACTATTAATAATAATACTATTAAATATATATATATATATATATATATATATATATATATATATACTCTTATTGCATTATGTGTTCAAACAGCTTTCTTTCGCTGTCACATATTTTACTTTATTTTAGTTGTTTTTTCTGTATTACTCCTCAGTACACCCAGCTGTGCTGCTTGTGTCCGTCAGGGCTAAGCAGCAGCCTGCGTGGCGGAGATAGACAGGCTGTGCATCAGAGAGAGGGGATGTGTGGTGGACTGATTAGGGTGCTGTGGAGGATCAGGGGGGAGTTGCTGCATTTGGGGAGCAGAAGACTGCCCTATAATTAACCCTCTCCCTGTCGCTTCCACAGTACAGATGGTGCCTGCAGCCCATATGGCTCTAATCCTGTCATTGACATTCTGCTCCCCATGCACCCCCCCCCCCCCCATACTTTCTCCTGCAACCCCCACTCGTCCGTAGACCTCTGCTGATGCCTTTTGATGGGGAGTCTGATATTTGCTTTGTCATTGAGCTATAGTCTATCATATTATTTGTAGATCCTTTTTTTTTGTAAGCCCTTCGTTAGGTTGATGATCAGTTGGTCTTTGTTTAATAAATTGTAACATCAAACAAGTAATGTTACTCAATTCCCATCTTTACTTTTTGTACACTGAAGTAACCAATAGTCTTTTCAAGATCGTAATACTTGAAAATATCATTTTTCAGAATCGGTATACATATTTGTTGTGTATTTATTTGTATTGCTATGCCAGAATGATATTAGTCAACCTTACCTTATCATGCCTATATGTACATTGTTTTTAAAGAATATCATCTATTCCTGTAGTCCTACATTGTGGAGAGCTTTTGTGTGATTAGCCAGAAGTCAAAAGGTTCACTTTGTACAGCTGGGGCTTGATTTCCTGGTCGGCTATATTTATCAGACATTCAATCCCTCCATCCTGCTCCTGCTTCTCAATCTTTGATGCACTTTGATCAGGTGGTGGGAGAGGGACTTATGTAGAATATTCTGCACCCCCCTTCCCATTCTTCTCCTCATCACATTTTGGGGGACAAAGGAACCCCCTAATTAGCTCAGATTGGTGGCAGATGGGGTAACCTGGACTGACCCGCTATGCCCCACCGTCGGCCTTTCTAATTACATTTCCATCACAATCATCTCTGCGTGCCGCCTGCCCTCTTGCTTTCTGACCTCCACTCTCTCCCTCTCTCCTTCACTCTTTCGCTTGCCTCTCATTTCCTTTGTTCTTGCCCACCACTCCCCTCTGACTCCTGCTTGTTTTATCCCCTCCTCCATCCCTCCTTCCCTCCCTCACGTCTGTCACTGCCTTTCTCTGCACACACCTCTTCACCGTACTTTCCTCTCCAATCGAATGAGGCGTGAATAAAAAGCATGTAGATGGAAGCGCTTACCTTTATTGTTTTGGTCTGCAGTTTTAGACCATTTAATGTGTTTATGGCCTTGTCCGCGTCGTTGGGGTCCACATAGTTTACAAATCCGTAGCCCAAACTCTGTCCTGGAGACAATGATGCGTAACATGTCAATATGAGCGATTCTCCAAACCCTCAAAGCTGTAGCACTAAAACATACCAAGAGAGTTGTTGAAATGGTCAAGTGATCAGCACCTGTTATCTTGTCTCTGACTAGCTTGCAGGATTCGATTTCTCCGATGCTGCCGAACAGACTCTTGAACTCCTCCTGGGTCATGTTCTGGGGCAGGTAGTTGACAATCAGGTTGGTTTTGCTGTCATCCGTGGCACCGTTGGTGCTGATGACTGGACCATTGGGTAGGCTAGTTCCGCTCGGACCGTTGGACACCTGGGTTTCCATGGTGCTGATTATCTGCTGATGGAGAGCGTGCCATTAGTTCCAATTCACATTGGAAACATTGATGGAAAGGTTTTTTATATCCATAGTGCCGTGGTAGTTATTTTGCTGCATTAATGTACATGAAACGGATATCCTTAATGTATTAGCGCAAACATTTAAATCACACTCAGCAGTAGCATTTTGCCACAGCATTTTGAGTGATGGGTTAACAGTGTTGCTAACAGGGAGCCGGATATGTACAAATCTGATTTGCTATTTACACAGCCCACTCACCCCCCACCCTCCACCCCCACCCCCCTCCACAGCTTTCTTTCTTCCCTCCTTCCTTGCCGCCTGCCTCTAGTGCTGCAGATGTCACAGTCCTTTGCCTTCCTTACTACTCCCCTCCCCCAACTCCTCTTCCAGGGTCAAACACCATTACGTCATTGGACAGTTAGATGATGTGGATGGGGGGAGGGTATTCACTGGCTGAGTTAACAGACAAAAGAGATGGTGACATTTGTCGTCTAGCCTCAATCTTCTGATTGGAGTTCTTTCATGGTCAACTGTTGTGGGGTTTTTGTGTTTTTTGTTTTGGTCTGTGTATTTTGAATTACTGCGCCACGGTAATGTGTTTGTCGCTCTTGTATTTTTTGTTAGCTTTTTATTTTTCAGGACAATGCTTCTTATTGTGATCCAGATGGGATCTTTTAAGAAACCTCAGTGTTGGTCAAAAAACTACACATTCTCCCTAGTTTCTCTGACTCTTATAACTGATAACCTATGTTTATGGTAAACATGTTAATCATACAGACAACATAACAGAGCTAAAGAAACTAGTAGATGTGTATCAGCTTTGAGCATCTTCTTTAACCAAATGGTAGCTAATTTAAAATGATCTGTGTTGTCTCTTGACTTTCATCAAAACATAATATAAATTATTTTACAAAAACAATGATTAATTGTTGATTTAAAATACAGTAGCGCTGTGTTTCAATAACAAATTCAAAGGAACAACTGACTGCCAATATTCACTGCTTCAGGTAAGTTCACAAGCTTCTGTATGTGTGAATAATACTATCAACTGTCAATAGTATTCTACTCTCAAGTATTTATTTTTGTTTAAACCTAGAAATGATCCTGCACACTTTGAAGACACAAGTTAGAGAAATATACATATCAGGGTGTGGCCTGGTTCTAGTCCTGATAATTAAATTCCATTTAATCATTTTAGGGAAGGTATGTTTATAGTGGGGTTTTTTTTGTATTGTTTCTGCGCTTTTATCATGCGGTACAATTTAACATTGCTCAGATTTTCCTCTCTTCTCTCCTTGCTTTCTTGCTTTGAGCCTTGACTCTATCCAGGTTGCCCAGGTAACATACACTCAAAGATGCCATTGTTTTTAATGGCATTACTACTTTAGGCTGTGTGTGTGCTTGTGTTACATCCATCTAGGAAAATATTAATGCTAGGCAATACTTCCTTTTGTGGTGTATTAAGGGTATGTGGGTTCGCATGCAATATCTTAAAATCAGATTGACATTGAGAAGTGAAAACATCTGATAGTTACTGGAGCTAGGGGAGAGGGAGGGGGGGAGATACACAGAGAGAGAGGGAGAGAGAGAGAAGACAAAGAGATATACACACAGAGCCACAGAGATGTATAGCAGTCTAAAAATAGCATCCAAGCTCAAAGGCAAGGCAATCTAGAATAGCAATGTATCATGTAAATATTATGATGCAGAGCTGAAATTCTGGATGATTAATGCACAACAATGCTACTGGAGTATTTACATTATTTATAATGTGTTGTATTGTCCAATTAATTAATGTTGACAATTTTGAAAAATTAGGACAAAAGTGTGCTATATTCATTGTAAAGAGGACAATATGTTGTACTGTGATCTGATTTCTGAGATAAAAACAGAATGTATGTATTTATGAGTCCATCCCAAATATGGCAAACTCATCATGGAGGAAAATCCCTTTCAGGACAAACTTGACTTTCCAACTGAAATATCTGCAGGGAAGCAGCCAATGTAGTTAAATGGATAGTTCCTGTATAGAGTATAAGGAATTATGTCAAAAAGGCAAATTTTCGCTGGGTGAGGGTGTTTTAAATTTTAAACTTTGTAAAAATGTGCTAATAGGTGTATAACAAACCTATATTGTGTAATTATATAATTGTAAAATTATATAATCACAACATTGCAAGGACCTTTTAATTATTATCTTTTATGATATAAAATGCCAATAGCCGTACTCACGTCATAAAATCGTCATTACTAAATGAGTGCTCATGCCAGGCTAAAATGTCCTGTGTTGGGGTCTGTAAGAACGCCCTCCATTTTTTATGTACTGCCTCAGCATCGCCTACACATGGGCCCAGACTTGCATGCAAACAAGAGTCCTGCCTTCCCTGCCAACCACACATACCACCTACACACTGTGTGCTTTTCAATTAGAAAACACTGAAGAAATGTCATTACTAAATGCTAATGTTTTTGGTGTCATACTTGTCGTCTGTTTCTGTTTTGAGCATTGTGTAGCCAAAATAAAAGCGGTGATAGAATTGATCTACATTGATGCAATACAGTGCATGTATAACAGTGGAATATAGGGTTAGCTTATTATCTTAGATTATAATGTAACCCAAATATTACACATACATGTGTAATAAGTGTACCAACTGCCATTTCAGGGCACTTTACACAAAGAGTCATGTTAAAAAAAAAATCTACAACCTCAATGATTGCATATTACCATTTGTGACGTAAAACGTAAATGTATTTGATTAATCAGACAACACTGTCTTTATATAGGGCATTGTTTCGGACTGAATACTGGTGTAGAGTGTAAATGAGCCTTCTAAATAAAACAGATTACAGGATTATCCCAAACAAAGGGCATTAGCCACACTGCAGTTTAAGGGATGACAATGGCATATGTCAAACAACACAGAGACAGGAATCACTACTGCCAGCTTTACCGGCATAGCGATTTTTTTCTGTTCTTTACATGAAATACGTTATTTGTGTGTGTAATATTTACTATAAAACATATATTTAAATGAATACATATCCATCGAATGCCACTATGAGTTGTTGTATTCGGGGCGCTACCCAGCGTGCTGAAAAGGGAGTGGCCTTCGGACAATTCCGTTTGAGGCCAGAGAGCCATTGATTCTGTTAAGACCATCGAGTCGTATCATTCTTCTTACATCTTAAAACTTTTCTGTAAAAAAAAAGTAAAAAAGACACTTATGTCTAGTTTCGGTATTTCATATATATATATATATATATATATATATATATATATATATATATATATATATATATATATATATATAAATGCTAGATTTATACAAATCAATCCCAAAACATAAATTGTTTTGTGTTACTTTTAAAGCAAGGCGTTCTGCTTTTCCACGACACGGAGCGCCTTTTCGCTGAATAAACGTATTGAAACAAGCAAACAAAAGAGCCACCCGTTCCTCCTCTTCTCGCGCGCCGAGACTATGGCAGCACTATGAATATTAATGTAAACAGTGGCGCTTTGTGTTGTGGCGGCCGGGGGGGTGCAGGACGCTCCGGGGACAATGAATGTTACAGTCGCCAGCGCTGCTTTCCTTCCTCGATAAAGTCAACATCTCGATAAAGGGCCACGTTTCAAATAGCCATTTCGATTTTTTTCTTTCAAATCACACTTTTCTTTCTAATCAGACGATGCCATTGTTTATTTCTCCCTTTGCCTTTTTCTGGTGGAATCGACGGCTGTAGACAACAAGAGGCCTGCAAATGAATGCTTACATAACTACACACAGCGTTTGGCTTAATTTGCTTCATGGCTTTCAGTGTAAACACGTCTTTGTCATTTCACTGCAGGTAAACTATAGGCCATCTATATAGCCTACTGTACAAATGTAATAGTGTTACCACAGGCCAATATGAACCACGCAATTCCTATAAACGGGGGATATAGCGTTCAGTTTACATGGATCGGGTCTACCGTTGTCCTTGAATTGTGTTAGTGACTCGGAAAGGTTATCTGACTCAACGGTTTTATTTGCTTGGCACTGCGGTATAGGCATGCTCACCGAGGACTGCAGACCATGTGGAAGCGGGGTTGAGCAAATGGGTTTTACTATGGGCCTGCTCGACAGACTTCTATTCGATTCACTTCATAAAATGAAAATATTATTGTAGGCCTACATGTGTACATTTTATTTGTCAAATGTTGATGGATTTTTTTTTTTACTTAACACCACCAACAAAGCCATTCAATGTTATTACATTTTCAATGCGTAGGCCTATAGGTTTTATTATTTACACCGCAATTCCTTTTTTTTTGTGCTATTTTACGCAACGCACGTGCTTTTTCTCCATATCACTCTTGAGGTGGGCTATAGGTCATTCACATTTCTGGATTTTCTTTTTTTTACGTGCATGAAGCAACCAATGGCCTACAACACCAGAGCACGAGGCGCACGCGTCCTGCCTGTTTCTAGTAAATAAACGGGCATTTGATCTAAGCTGTATTTCACGTGTAGCCTATCAGCAAGGTATGTTCCAACACACCTTCAATGTTTCTAACACATACTTTGTACACGGTTGCCTTCGCTGCACACTACCGTCTCAAAAAAAGAAAAAAAAGAAACCATTCCACCTGCTGGCAGCTGGAGACCGTCAATAGGCCCACCATGTCAAGTGCTAAACAAGCGCGGGGCATTTGTTCAGATGAAGGCTTTGAGGCCAATCGCCAGCGCGTGCCTGCTTAATTCTGTGTGCTCGAGACCAGCCGAGACACGCCCAGTTCGTCCGTCGGGCGGCTTCGATCAAAGCTCCTTTATCACCGTTCCCGTTGTCCTTCCATCTAACAGAAGGGGCGATTCAAAACAGCACGTATGCTATGCGCTAGGCTGTATGTGCTCAAAATGGACAGGCCACTGCACATAAACGTATATGCGCATGTCCTTTTCTAAGACTCCCAGACAACCATTTCCTTTGGTTGCATCGCAACGAGAACCCTTAGGAATTTTGACTTGCCTGATTCCATCCAAACCAATGGGTGCGTAATCGCTCTCCCCCCCCCCCCCCCCCTCCTGAAGTGACTCGACCCTTTTTCTCTTCCTAGCTCTCGATGGCCCTCAGCCTCCGAGGCATCTTGTTTTGTCTCAGAAAGCCCTTTTCGAGCATCCTTGCACTGCACAAGGCAAAGAAAGCCCCCCCCCCCCCCCCCCCCCCCCCGTCATTCGTGCGGCCTTAAAACCCTTATAACGCCCAGCTGCCTTTTAGCTCTCTCGTACCCTGCAGAATTCCTTAACCTTCAGCAGAGCATTGTTGCGTTAATCTCAGCCATACGCTTTAAAACAGCGACGCGTAGATTTACTATTCCATATTAGCCAAATATGTATGCTAACTAAAATGGCAGGACTAAGATTGAATTCGTCCTCGAGACGTAGGTTGAAGCGCAGTCGCGCATGGCGCATCTGTCAGTATTAGATTACTAATTGCCACTATCGATCATTAATCCGTTTAAAATAATAGCCCAGCTTTACACATTTAACAAAAGCATAGACCCCTAACCTTCAAAACGTTTTCACAATGAAAGCCACATTTAATGTTGATACTGATACTGATCTAAAGTGGTGTTATTATTTGCAATACATGTGAATGTTACAATGTATGTTTATACTGTATTATATATTATTCAACAACAATGGGACCGCAATGTATGTTGGCGATCAAGGATTTTGTGCATTTACTCCTAGCATGTGTTGCCTACAAATAGAAAATAAGAAATGAAGTCATACGTACAGTAACCATTCTTGACGTACAATAAAAGAGATATAGGTCCTTCTTTGCACTGGTCTTGAGGCTGGAGGTTGCGTGTGTATGTGTTCTATGGCCTTAATATTATATGGCTTTTAGTGTTTCTGGCTGGAGTTGCCGTGTCCAAATGAAAACAAAAAGAAAAAGAAAAAAGGAAAAAAATACAGTTCTTCGCCAGAGGGATCTCAGCCCTGGGGGATTGTAGATGTCCTCTGTATGGTAGAAATAGGGAGGTAGAGCTTCTCGTTCAGTCTGGAGACCAGGAAGAGCCTTCACTCCAAGTAGTGTGGACGGATCGGGGGGGAAGAAGGAAAAAAAAAGAGAAGCAGTGTTCCTCGGCAGGGTGTGTCCAGGGGAGGGTGCTCTGCTTTGGCTGCTTTTGTGTGTATTTCCCTGCTCCTCTCACAGTCTCCTTCTGTGCCTCTGCTGCAATGTTCTTCTTTTATGCATCCTTCTGGCTGGCAGAGCGCGCCGCTGATTGGCTAATTGCGCAAGAGGAGGGTACTACACGGCAGCCATTGCAATGCGCTCCTCTCGCATCACTCCCCTTCCCCCCCACTCCCCCCTTCAGGAGAGATCACCAAGAGCCCCCCCCTCCATCCTACACTCTCCACCCCTCCGCCACCACACCCCCTGCCCCCCATCCCTCCACTCCCTCCTTCTTTCTCTTTGCCCTTCCTTTCTTCCTGCCCCCCTCTTAACACACACATGCAGAGCTGAGTGAATAGGGCTCCACCTGCACTTTCAGAGCAGATGGGTGCAGCAGAAGACAACAGCCTTCTCTCTCTCTCTCTCTCTCTCACTCTCACTCTCTCTATTTTCCTCTCTTTCCCCACTCTTTTTCAATCCACATAGCCCTTCCCTTTGTGCCTTATCATCCCCTTGCTCTTTTTTGAATATATATATATATATATATATATAAGTATTTAAAGAGAGAGCGAGACACACACACACACACACACACTGTGTTTTATGTTTAGACAAACGTAAGAACAGCCCCCATTCCCCCATGTTTTCCATGAATGAAAGTTGTTTGTGTTATGATGACAACGCTGCATCTGAATCATGTTTTAGTCAGTGCACTGTAAAAATCACTACAGCGGTAAAGGAGAAGAAAGTGTATAATCAATCATGAAATCAGTTGGGTAGAATAACGCCATGAATGAGCGGAGGATTTCCTCACCTCTCATTGGCTCTCCTGCATCCCATGCAAGGCAGATGGCTTACTATAGGGTCAGGTGCAGACATGGAGAATAGCAAATTAGCTAACGTCCGAACGTATTTATGTCTATCCAATCCATTCATGTTCATTCGTGGCTAAGATACGAACAGTCGTTTTTAACACAGAAACTTTTTAGAAAAAAAGAAGTAAATTCTGGCAGTGATTTTGTGGGATTTCTTTTAGTCTAAGTATTCTTAGGCTGAGGAGTCCTCATCCTCTTACAGCTCCCTCCCTGTTTCGGTAGCTTTTTTCACTGAGTGCTCCCTGAGACAGGCTGTTTGGTCTCATCTATAATGCATACCCTGCCCCAGGACATCATGTGTGACAAATGACCTATTTCGGTGCAGCAGACCCCCAAAGGGCGGTGACCTGAGGGGGGGTCTCTGACGTCGCGTGCGTGCATGGGTGGGTGGGTGGGTGGCCAAAGCGTGTCAATGTAAAAGATAATAATAATCAGTGCATGTTTGATTTGTATTTGGCATATCGTGCTTGTGCATCTGTCCAGGTCGGTAGCTGCTGCCTCTTGTCCAATAACGAGAGACGGAGCACAAGTGACAGTGTCTCGCTACAGAATTGGGTGGCTGTGGAGAGGTTGATAACCGCACAGTTAATGCTGATCTCGATGCTCCCAGAAAGAATAGAAAAAGCAACCTTTTCCTTCCCCCCCCCCCCCCCCCCCCCCCTTCAGGCTGACCTTGAGAAGTCCTCTGGCTTCTCTGACTCTGAAAGGGCTGATGCTGGGAGCATTTATTTTCATTATTGGCACCCTCCAACTGCCAATAGTTGCCAGCAGTTAAAACCATGATACCATAAAGAAACACATAAAGTTACAGTTAAAACCATATTTGTGTACACTTCTTCATAATGTCCCAAGTGTCCTTATACTTCCCCCTTGTTTCCTGTATATCTCTCTTTTTATTTTGTTTTCCTCTCATTGTTTGCAGCTGTCAGTATCTGGATGTGGACCCTGTCTGATATTTTACATAATTGCCTTACATAAGTCGCTCGCATTGGCTCAGAACTTGGGATGATATTAGCGAAGATGAATATTGCATGAGCAAAGCACTCGTTAAGCGTTAATAAGAGGATGGAGATGGAGCCCCCACTGTCAGTCACCCTCTCTTAGCCCCGCCCCCACCAGCCTGTCAAGCAGTGACTCAACCCCGCCTGGATACATCAGGGCTTTTCAGCCAGTTTGGAGGGAGGGAGAGAGAGGAAGAGAGAGACGAGAGAGGGAGAGGGAGGTTGAGAGAGGAAAATTGAGAGAGGGACGAGAGATATTGAGAGAGAGAAAAACACAGAGAGAGAGAGGGGGACAGAATGTGTGTGTATTACTCAGAGTGTGCATGTATGCATGTCTAAAAGGACAGAGGGAAAGAGTGTGAGATTCACTCATTAGGTGCTTGTGTTTTTCCCTGCTTTGTTTGCTGAATAAAAGCAGCTTTTGTGATACAAAGCCGCCCGGGCCCATCGACTGACTGCAGCCCCACTTACAGTTCACACTTAGTGGGAATAAATGGGCTTAATTGTGACCTCTGATTAGAGTCTCGGTCGGTAGAAGAGCAGCTGAATCCTCCCTGTGCCATAAAAGGGGCGTCTGAAGCACCCATTGTGGTCCGCCAAATCAAAGGATCAAGTTTTGCTTTTTGTTTTTAAATCCTGTATTTTTTGGGGTGGTATTTTTCCTTCTGATTGTTTGTCCTGTTGCAATGGTTCTCCTGAGCCCCAACGAAACCCTGCTCAGGCGCCCCTTTATTTTGTATTGTTGTTGTCGTCCCAAGTGTTTAGTTTCACCTTTTCTTGGCACGTCCCAAATCTCCCCCTCGTCTTTGAGCCTTGACACACTTAGTCGACATACTTAAACGTTCATTAGCGCAAAGAGATTCCTTGTGTTAAGTAATGTTAATTGGACAATCAGCATGAAAGATGCAATCAGCAGACACAAAAAGTAATTGTGAAGTTATTTTGACAAACCAAGCAAAATATAATAAAAACTTTACGAGGATGGTGTCAAAAAACCATATTTATCAAAAAGGAAGTGGTATATTCAAGTTCTAATAGCTCATCATACTTCGGCTACTGTCAAGAGATTAGCGTGAACCAAATGCTTCCTACATCAAAGTAGATGCCTTCCTAGTTCTGCCAGGAATTGCCACAATTTAATATGGCGGCTTCTGTTGTTGTAGCATGTGCGTCTGTGCGCGCAGCGTGAGTGACACTATGAGTGTGTATTTGGGGGATGGGTAGGCAGAACATGTCCTAGGTTTTGCTTAGTACTCTTTCCAGTAGGCTTAGAAACCTCCCGGCGATTGGAGTTATACAGTCAATGAGGGTTTATTTCTCTTTTCAGGAGGATATCCAAAATGAAATGAGTCTACATTTTTTTAAGGGCATTTGTTGATAATGGCCACAGGCCTAGTTATGTTTAGTTTTTGTTTAGCAATTTATTTTTGTTCTGTGGGTCTGTCTCTATAATTCACGGTCACCCTCCCTCTCTCTCTCTCTCTCTCTCTCTCTCTGTCTATCTGAATATCTCTATCTCTCTCTCTCTGTCTGGGTGGGTTGTCTCATGGCTATTATTAGAGTGGAGCGGCGGGTGGGAGGAGGTCTGTAGAGTAGGCGCCTCTTGTCATCTTTTTACTTATTGATTATATCCTTTTTTCTTCTCCTCCATACATCTTCACTTGAATCATCCATTTTGCTTTCTGTTTTATTGTTTGACGAGGGCACCGTATGTATTGTGGGATGATTTTTGTCCTGTATTGGAAACCAAAATGTTTTGTTATTTGCAAATGTAACATTGCAACATTTCCAAATTCAACTTAAAACATTCACACAATGTCAACTCAACTCAAGTCGGCATTTGTGTGTGTGTGTGTGTGTGTGTGTGTGTGTGTGTGTGTGTGTGTGTGTGTTTGTGTGCCTGTGTGTGTGTGTGTGTGTGTGTGTGTGTGTTTGTGTGTGTGTGTCCTGTATTATATTGGGAACACCCTGCCTGGTACAGGCACCATGTGTTACTCCAAACCATGTTAGCTATTAATCTTTCATTTTGTCCTGTCTGAGTTGCTGTCGAGGGACCATAGACACACAACACTCTCAGACAACCCTAGTTTTTTCCACACTGAAATTTGTACCCCTTTTTTCCTGATCTGACTAAAAAAGACAATTCCAGAAATGTGTGAGTCGCAAACTCACACGGAATGATGAAAAGGAATTATAAATATCTTTCCAGCAAAGATTTAGGCTTCATGGATTATGTAATCGCTGAAATAGTGAATTGTAATAAATGATAAAGAACACAATTTATTGCTCTATTTATTATGGAATATCTTGCGTGGTGGTTATCTAAGACATTACTAGTCAAAGGAAAAAGATTGATCACCCGTATAGATAACATAGGCCGGAACAGAAAGAAAGAGTAATATTTCCTAGAAACATGCACTTGTTTTCCTAGTCACCTCCATTTTATATTTTCCCCCTGCCATCATCATCCTCCTCTTTCAATCTTTTGCTCTCACTCCCTCTCTCCTTTCCTTCTCCCCACCCCTACTCAGCCCTCCCCTGTCTCAGTAATAGGAGCCTTAAAATCAATAGCACATTAGTCCTGCCGGAAACTCCACTGGAATTAAATATGAATGACTGAGATTGCAGCTCTACCTGCTACTCAGAGAGAGATGCATGATGGCACATGGGAATAATAGTTATTTTCTCTCTCTTTCTCTCGCCCTCTCTCTCTGTCAGTGAACAGTTAGGCCATTTTGTTTGGTCCTTCTTGCCTACTAAATCATGGTATTAGTCTTTGTTGTGTTTAGTCAGAGGCTGTGTGTGGCATTGCAGGCGATGCAAGCTGCATTGTGGGAATTCTCTTTTTTTCCTTTTTGCCTGGTGCTGAGCAATGACCAGTCGCAAGGCGGTGTAATTTAACAGAACGAACGGATGCACGCGCGCATACGCCACATGCCCGCGACCGCTCAGGAGGCAAGCGGAATCAAGTGACCACACCCATGTTCTGAAGTCAGAGACAGGCGTTGATTTGAATATGAAAGAGACCTCTTTCCTTCCCTGTTATTTCCAGATTGCATTTCACCTTTTGTCACCACTTTCCTCCCGGCGCATTGTGTTTCATTAAAGCATTCTGTACATTAGAACGATTAAAACTGTTGACATGCAAATTCCCTTCTTTGCGCACTCCAATCCATTTGTATTAACAAATGGAATTGGCTGGCCATGCGTAGAGTGGAATAATTCTCCTTTTGAGTGCTATTTTGCTTAAAAGCATCATTTGCAGAAGGTGATTGCGAGAGCATGCTGGTAGATGTAATAAGAGACTGTACTGTGGATGCTATGAGGAATTGACGGTGTTTGATTGGTGGTGTTGGTGGTGACTATAGGGGCCCGTTACAGTAGTAAGCTAATATGCATGTATAGAGAGATATACAGGCGGTAGGTTGCATGAGCAGGCTATATTTTCCATCACATCAAAGATTAAGCTGTTTGTGACAGATGGACTGATATTGCTGCCCCCCCCCCCCCCCCCCCCCCCATGCTCACTCCTCCTCGACAGATGTAGGGGGAGGTCCACAGGATACTTCTCTTTCTTTCAATTGATTTGGGTGCCTGAACCCTTAGGGACTGCAGGGTGGTGGGAAGGGTGTGTGTGTGTGTGTGTGTGTGGGGGGGGTGTTGTTGGTAATAGCAATGTGGGCTGTAGGGGGAAAGGGAAGGAGGGGGGGAATCGGTGAGGTAGCTCATCCTGCAGACACATTGAATGCAACTCAAGGAGAGTAGAAGGAGAATGGTAAGCATGTTAGTTGTAGGCATATATCTGCATATATTCACAAACATGAAACATCTCTTTTTGTGTGTGTGTGTGTGTGAGTGCGGTGATGGTGATGTGAGCAGGGAGGAGAATACAGTATTTCCATAAATCCTAGTTAGTAACTGACAGCAGAGCGAGCACCCATCCATGTAATGTAAGCTGAGGGGAAAGTGTGGCTTGCTACTTCTTGTAGCTGTGGCTGCTCTTCTTCAAACCCATGTCTGCATCCCAAACACACTCACTCATTCTCTACCCAAACCCAAGCGAACGATACACCATAGACTCTCCAATATTTTTTTCATTTAGTCACGTATAAGATCATGATTTCCAAGGATTGGCAAGCTGAGAATTTTTTTTCTCCTTTTGACTGCTATGAATTGGAGGGGGCGGATAGTTAAAAACCATATATCCGGTCTTTCTAAAGTAATTAAGCAGGTTCTTTTTTCTTTTTAAACAATCCAGAAGTGATTACCTTAGTCGTCCCTTCCTATCCATTGGATAAATTACATTATGGGACCAACAGCTGTCCTGGAACAGATGCAGCTTGCTGCTGCTGCTACGGCTGCTCACCCTCTGTCCCTGGAGGGGAAAGGTCAAGCCAAGTGTGGAGGTTCAAATGGGGGGAAAAAACCTATCCTGAAGACGCTACATGTGGTGCGTCGAGGCGAACTAGCAAAAGAGCATCTGCCTGACCCCCTTCGTATAGGGGGCAACCACCACCACCTCCACCATCACCACCAGGAGATAGAAGGGCAGATTAGCATTAGCATTATTGATTACTATTGTCAGTCTAGCCCGAGGTAATTCCTCTATCCTCCATTGACACCAGCGGGAACAATGAGGATGAGCCCTGCAATCTTTTTTGTTTTAGTTCACTAAATTCCACTTTGTTGGTCTGAGACATTCTTATTCTTTTTCGACATTTACTTATTCTGTCTTCTGCTCAGACTTTCAATGGTGGCTAGTTTATGGGACTTTTATTGTGCCAAAAGACAAACCCTGCGGTTGGATTTGGTGCAACAGAGATTTTATTTTTCAAATGGGGTTGGGGGGTGGGGGGGGTACTAAATTGTGTTAAAGAGCAATGTCCCGGAACCAGTCCCTAGTGGAAAAGAGTGCTTAATGGCTTTAATAGGCCTCCCTGCCGGGGCGGGACCGCAAGCAGGCCTGCCCCTGGGTGCAGCCGACTCGTGGCGAGAGAGCAGGTGGATGACGGGCAGCTGAGGAGAGCAGGGGTAGGGGAGGTGGGGGTGGATGTGTAGGATGCAGGAGGAGGGGGGTGGAGGGGTGCAGGGTAGGAGGGGGGGGGGGTCCATTTTGGAGGACTCGGGCTTCGGGAGTAAACCTTGGAGAGAAAAAAAAAGAGGCAGACCCCATCTGGAACCGAGGCGTGAAAGAGATCTGGTGGGTGGTGTCTGACACCCTCTCTTTTGTTTCCTTGCTAACACAGCAGTGATGGGGGTGGGTTGGGGGGGGGGGGGGGGGGGGGGGCAGGCGTTGCTCAAACAATGGTGCCGATCCGGGGGAACTGAAAGGCTTCCATAAGCAGAAAGCCTAAGAGAGAGAGTGAAGGGTATGGAAGGCAAGGTGGGTTCTGTCCACATGTAGCAGACTGAGTGGTTGGGGGGGGGGGGGGGGGGGGGGGGGGGGGGGGGGGTGTTCTTAACAGTGCAAGGACACTGCAATGTCATAGCAAACAGAATCAGTGTCAGTAATTCATAGTGTTTGATAGTGTCTTTTATTCAAATGCATATCTATTTTAGATTACCATGACAAAATTGACTCGGAATTAGGTGTAAGAATAAGGTGTAAGACTTGAGGTATGAATGCCAGTGAAATACATAGATCAATTTCAAAAGACAGTAATGCATTATACACAACATTTTGTAGCAATTGGAATCAATTTGAATGACCATATTCTCACATGAAAATAATGAATCCCTTTCCTAGAATTGAATGTTATCCCCCTTTAGATACACACACTGGAAATTTGATTTATCAGTTTTAAAACCAATAAGACGTCTTCATCAGTCTCTTCAGAGACAATCCTAAGTAATGTGTTTAATTTCCCTGAAAACCCTGTTCTCTGTTGCATGAAGAACACAATGCATTTCAGTGCTCAGACATACTGTATGTAGAGCAAACTGAGAAAGTGAGCTTCATTTATCTTCATTAACACCGCCCGCGAGCCAGCAGCCTAGCCTATTGGAAGCTCCAACTCTGCTTCACTGTGTTCACTCTGACTCTATTGCTCCCTGCATGCAAACATACTCCCTCTCCCAATTCCCTCCCTCCCTCTCTCTTGCTCTCTCTCTCACTCTCTATCTCTCTCTATCTCTCTTGCACACTCTCTCTGTCACACAAGGTTAATTTATCCTCACTAACTCCCCCCCCCCCCACCCCTTGTCTCTCTCTCTCTCGCTCTCTCTGTCTCGCTCTCCCCATTTTTCATGTCTCCGATACGGTGCATGCCATTCATCAGCCATCTTGGAGTGGCTGGCCTGGATACCTGCAGCCTCTCTCCAGGGTGCTGAATACAGGGGGATTCTGGAGTGTCTGTGTGTGTGTGTGTGTGTGGGGGGGGGGGGGGGGGGGGGGGGGGGGGGGGCTGGGGGTTGGAGCATCTTTATTAGACAGTATTATTTACTGATATTGGACGCTGGGTGGGTGAGGGTGGGTTGGTAGACATTGATGAGGGATAGGGAAATATGGGGTAGTAAAATACACCGTTTATTGACTAGGTGTGGTCCGTCAATGATCCTATTGTATATGTAAGGAAACATATGTTTTATTGCAGTCTTTATTAGTAGTATTCTTATTATAATCATTATATGTCATCATACACCTTGAGCAATGCAAATAAATGTACTTACACATCCTTATATATGTATCCTAGCATGTTGTTCAATTATTGTTGGCTATTTGTTTATTCGTGTTATGTTGTTGACTTAGCAAAGTGATCCACGCTGTCGAGACAATAGGCCAATACACAAGAATACGCGCCGACAACACGGTCTAATTTAATGGTCATGGTGAACACCGCCATCTGCTGGTAAAACAATAGAAGAAAGAACGAGTCCATATGCTCGTTTGTCCGCTAAGTGGTGCTAAATTGCCTCAAGAAGATCCGAAAAACAAGTAGAGTATCCATAATTGCAAACTTGTAAAAAGGACAATATTTTAATATGTATTCATTTGTTAATCTATATTTATTTATTTCATTTGTTTTACGTGTTTTGGTTATGCAAGTGATTTAACGTTAACGTTACCTCATAAACAAGAGGTCAAATGCAGAGTCATGAGTGAGAACATTTGCTGGCTTTGACACTACTTCCTTCATTTCGCGCAGAAATGAAACCGGTGAAACCCAAAACGACTGAGGATGTGTTTCTTTGTTCCAAACCGGTCAGGTGAGAATACTCTCCCACACGGGAGAGCCGATGGCCACCGATAGACAACGCGCTGGTTCAGCTCCCATCCACTAGGAGGAACAAGGGGTTGCAGCGTCACTCGGAAACGGTTTGACTCCGCAGAAATCCAAACAGAAAGGACCGAGAGCTTACGGGGACTGCCTGTGCTCGGGAAAGAGAGATAAGTAGCCCCGAATTCAAAGTTGGAAGAGTCTGTTCTACATGGAGACACGCAATGTCATCTACAGCGAGCGAGAGACGGGCGTTTGCGCACAAAATTAACCGGTGAGGCTCGTTACTTGTTACGTTATTAATGAGTAGTCCTGGATCCCCGGGCTGGGGTGTCCTGCTGGACGGTAGCCTATGCTAGGATGTGTGGGGTAATCGATGAATGTTGATAATACAAGCCATGCTGAACCGAAACGAGACACGTTTCATCCGTGCATAACCTAGACATAAACGACCATAACGCCGAAAAGCACGATAAATCACGATCAACTAGAAGTGATTAAACGATTCCCTGTGTTGACATGGATGTAATATGTTGCTCAAGTTCCCCCAGATACTCTGATGTGGAACTGTTGTGTTCCCAGTCCTAAAACCACATGAAATAACGTTACACATCACGAACATGTTGTGTTGCATGGCAAGTTTGAGATTACTTCCACGTTTAGAAGGTTAATTAACGTTGTGATCAGCACCAACAGGATGCTGAGCTAATTGGGAGCCTGGATGCTTTATCGATTAGAGGCCATTCTGATTATCCTCTGTGACATCGTAATGACACATATGGTTTCCTAAATATAACAGTTTAATTGTTGTGATGTACTGGGGTATGCTATTTCAGCTCGGGTATACATTGGATTTGATGATTGTTCACCGTGACGTTGTCTAAGTATGTATTTATTCTCTAAATCAGACTTTTGATTGTTTAGCCTAAAGTTTGCCTAACACAAATACGTCATAGTTAGACACAACCTTGCCACTGTTACCTAGTGTTTGAGGAAACCTGAGTCGTTTAGAATCTTGCCAGGCTTCTCGACACCAAAATTGACTGTTGAAAGAGGAACATATATCAAATAATTGTGATCAAATCAAGTGGTTATTAGTCCTAGATCTAACTGTCACATTTGAGTGTTCTCAACAAGCTCGGCCAAACCATTGCCCAGCCAGCATTACAGGACAATGCTAATCAAATTGTGTGTTAAATTATGACACTGTTGCACGCTAGTGTAGGGCTGCATTATATTAACCGTGTTGCAGCATCACGTGCAATTGCAGAGAATAATAGGATCTATATTTAAAGTGTCTCGCACTACATTCCTGTAGATCACCTTGTGTTGACCAGAGTGAGACGCGCTCTATTGTTGAGTCCCGGATGCAGGAAAGGGTGTGTGTGTGTGTGTGTGTGTGTGTGTGTGCGTGGGGGGGTGGGGGGTCGCGATGTAGCCCCTGTCGAGCGCCTTCCTGTTTTCAAGTGAGATTTCTAGATGGTGTTTAGCAGTGTTCGGTTTTTCCACACTCATTTTGTGAATCTGTGGAGTAAATGTTTAATCCGCAGTGCAAGACAATCTGAGTGATCTGGCATAGCTAGACACCCGATGCAACTCCATGCATTCATACATCTTTCAATCCCGTAACCCGAGTATCTGTGCATATACAGTTACACAGGCGCAGTATATTCAACCATATGTGCTGTTATTTGAAAAGTTTCAAGGACTTACAGCTGCCTGTCCCTGTGAGAGGGATGCTGATGAAAAGAGCAGCTGCTTGCGGCTTCTGGCAGACGATTGGTCAATTGTTTGGCTTTTGTCATCTGCATAAGCCTTTCCATTTGCCGTTGGTCCATAAAGGGCCAAGCGTGAAGTTCTGGATCCGTGCCTGCTGCCTTACTACATGCCCGGAGGCAGGATAGTCTTGTAGTTATGGTGTTGGAATGGACCCCTAGCCGAAAGGGTCTTGGTTCACACCCCAGTGTCTGCAGGCTTACCTGTAGGCATTCTTGAGCTAATTGCCTAACTCCCGACCTCCTCATTAGTGGCCTGTATGTAAAATAAACCAACAAAGTTCACTGTATGTCACTTTGGATGAAAGACTCTGCTAAATGACTAAATAGTGAATAGTTAGGCCTTTCCTCTCACTGGGAGGCTTGCTGCAGGGCTCTCAAAGCAGTATAGTTGCGTAGCTCTAGATGTTGTTTTTGGGGATGGGGCAGAATGTAGCAGAGGACACAGTAATACCAGTAAGGCTAAGACTTGAGGTTTAGGGTTTGCAATGCATGTCCTTTTCCACTCAAGCCTTTACCACTGATCTACTCCCTGTTGTAATTGGAATGTAATTTGGCCTTGTTTGTGAACATGTTTTTAGTGATTTTGAAGATTTTAGTACCTGAACTTGGGTTGCAGTGATTTGAAACATAAATTCCAGGTCTCATGGAGAAGCACTTTAAATTTTCACCCACAAACTCTTCACTGTGTCCCGAAATTGAATAACCAAGTCAATCTGATAAGACTTCACACATGCACCCCTATCTCCAAGTCTTCTATAGAGCAGGGTGAAACTCCCCTTAAGCCCAATGGGAAGAAGCATTGAGAAGGAACGCAGAAGAAGGATCCCTCCTTCCAGGGATGGTTAGGAGTGCAGTAGCTTCTGAGCCAAATGGGCAGACATGTAAGGGTAGCACAAAATAAAGGGGGAAACAAAGATTATGTAAGAATAAAAAATAGTAGATTAGTACTGATTGTTACTTTTGTAGCTTCCGATGCATGTATCCATCATGACCTGCAAAGTCTGCACCTTTTTTTCTCCATTAACTAAATTCTCTATACTCCCCCCCCCCCCCCCCCCCCCCCCCCCCCCCCCCCCCCCCCCCCCCGCCCCCGCTCTCTCTGATGCACAGGACGGTGGCCTCAGAGGTCAGAAAGCAAGTGTCCAGAGAGTATGGCTCCCCGCAGCTTTCCAAGAAGAGAGGAGGAATCCACCAGCCTGTAAGTTAACTTTGCCCTACCTTAACCATAACCAGCCTTAACCCATAGGCCTTTCTAGCTGGGTGGCTAACACCAGCTAGCGTTAACAACTAAGATGGCCACTAGATAAATACTGTAACTACGCGAATATACACCGCATCGTACATAAGCCGCATTTGCTAACAATTAAGCTTGTGTAAAGGACGCCATAGCAAATGCCCAATTTAAAGTACATCAAATCATTTCCGAAGGCCCCCAAGTGTTGCAAAGACTCACAAAGACTTTTCACTTTTGATTTGAACTTTATTTAAAGTGTTTTGCATTGAAAAGCTGCAGCATAACAAATCAGCGAGTCCGTGAAAAGCCTTTGAAATTCGGAGATGTTTAAGTCTAAGGATTTAAGGACTACTAGCGTGGTTAATTACAATGTTTAACACTGACATTTCATCTTGTCACGTACATACACATGTAATTATAACTAAATGAACATAAACTCTTCTTCACTGCATGGCACCATTGCCTCTCTATGTGTGTGTGTGTGTGTCTCTCTCTCTCTCTCTCCATCACTCTCTCTCCCTGTCTCTCTCTTTCTCTGTCTCTCTCCCACTCGCTCTTTCTGGAGCTGGCAATTAGTCCCCTTAATCTCGTTAAACTGATGAGACGCGAGTGCGGTCTCCCCGTGTTGTTAAGCAGCAGTTTAATGTGGTATCATTTTGATTGGCAGGTCCCCTTGTCCGAGGTGGTAGAGCCCGTGGACTTTGAGGAGTATGTGAGTAGCCACGCTCCGGGGGCGGAGCCTGGTCCCCTCCGCCAACTGATGGAGTTTCCCCAGGACGACCTGGTGCTGGTGCAGCAGGAGAAGGAGTGCTCCACGCTGGAGCCCCCACTGCCTGAAGAGGAGTAAGTCCCACCCATATACCTAGGCAGTAGAACTATAGGCCTGAAGGTAAAGGCCTCAAACTAAAGGCCTTCGAAAATGCATCACGCACTCACGCACGCGCGCCAAGCCATGATTGTACTTGAATCAATAATAGACATCACATCAGAATGAGTACATCTTTCAGTCGTTCTTTTCCATTGACATGAATGTTAATGCACTGCTTCCCTTCGCTTAATTATTCATATATTTCTTTTCTTTCTTCCGTGTGTGTGTGTGTGTGTGTGTGTGTGTGTGTGTAGCTCACTGGACCCTAGAGTGAGAGACGCCCTGGCAGTCTACACAGATGACTGGCTCGTCATTCAGAGAAAGTAAGCCATGCATAATTCACCCAGACACACTGTACCGTAATTATTAATGTACAGCACGGTAAATTATTCAACGTATTCTTGTTTTTGGATGTGTTGTTACCTTTTTAACAATGGCACACTATTTCTGATGTGTTAGATATCAACACTACAGTACCACATACAGCCCTCACAACTCTGAAAGCCAGCGAGAGAGGCAGCGAGGTCTGGTCAAACAGACCTTTGAGCTCGATGAGGTGGCGGCCGCTGATCGCCATGACGACCAGGTAAGCCGTCGCAGAAATCATGGTTTAACTTATAGAAGAAGAAAAAAAGGAAGAAAATCCAACTCAGGTTTTAGACTCGTAAAATCATTTTATAGTGCCTTGCTTATCTCCGCCAGCTAGACAGAACACAGCAACACAAACACTAACAGCACGGATTCAGCTCTTATTTTAATGGCACAGATAAAACGGCTCTGTCCTGAATAATAATTTCATTGCGTAGGAAATGCATGTTGCATAGTGCACAGTGCACTTAGGGCCCTGCTGCAACCAACTCAATTTGCGACTTAAGATAATGGGATCTGGAATCTCCCCCCATTATCTCTTTTAAACATCTTAAATCTCCCTGGAGTGACTCACCAATTCACATTAAAGCCAATGTTGTACCCGTAAGAAGAAGAGGGGGAAAAAACAAGTAAACATCCACCCATGACCTCTGCTCAGCCCTGTGTGGGGGCAAGATAGCGTAGAAGCTAAGGTGTTCAACTCCCAACCAAATTAAAACAGCCATGAAGTCTATCGCCCCTCGTTGTTCACATCCTACCTGGAGGCGTCCCTCTCTTAATTCATGACATGAATCTGAATCCACTGCAAGTCGTCCATGCACGTAACCAAACAGTCAAATCAACAACATCAGCATGACATGTAACTGAATCCACTGTTACTCATCCCAGCATGACGTAACAGTCAAAGCAATAACGATAGCGTTGTCGTGGTTGCAGGACGACGCCAAAAGGCGCTCCGCCTCCCTGGACGACACGCCGCGCGGCAGCTGGGCCTCCAGCATTTTCGACCTGAAGAACTCCTCGCCGGACGTCCTGCTGCCGGCGGTACTGGAGCGCGCCGCCGCCGAGGACTTGGACCGCCGCAACACGGAGGCCCGGCTGCAGGGGCGCCACCCGGACCTGCTGGGGCTCTACCCCGCTCCCGACGAGGTCCGTCTTGCTCCTTGCGGGGTTAATCCGAGACACTGTAGACATCCGTGGTTAGGGCATGAACGAATATTGCCGGAAACGGTATGCCAGCCAGGTACTGTTGGTATACCGTTTTTTTTTTGCATACTATGTGATAGTAGGTTTTGGGACATGCTGCACGCCTTCCTCTGCATGCTGTTAGTATGCTAGTTAGGAGATTCGGACAGAGCCCTGGTCCGGCCTGCCAGCTAACAACCTCATGTGCGTAGTCTGGATCGGCTCCTTAAAAATAAAGAGAAAACAGTACAATTGAACCACCTTAATGCACAAGATAGTGTTCAACACATACAGGAAAAGTGAGTGCTACTCAGGTTTTGGATTGGTTGACTGTTTGTCCATTGGCTGCAGGATGCACCAATCACACGCATAGTATAGGCATGGAGTTATCAAGTGTGTTTTGAGTGTGTGTGTGTGTGTGTGTGTGTGTGTGCGTGTGTGCATGTGTGTGAGAAACAAAACCAAGTTTATATAACATCCATACCACCTTCAGATTGAAGGACAGAGTGCAGATAGTTTATTGGATGTTCCCATCAGATGATTGTTCATTACATGCATGGAGCTGCTCGCTGCCTGGGTAACCAAGCTTTAGTGTCCTTCTTGTTTCTCATTACCCCTGTCACTCATCACCTTTTCTTTTTTTTTTACTTGCATTTCTGTGTGTGCACTGAAATCCGGTTCTTCTGTCTTAATGTTACCATGGCATCCATGTAAATAGAGAGTGTGTATGTCTGGGTGCGGTTGTGTTTATATCTTTTCACTGACTTTCACTGTTTTGTTTTTCAGGATGAGGCGGTGGAGAGGTGCTCTATTCCCGAGGTGCCCAAGGAGCACTGTGGCCAGAGGATCATGGTTAAATGTCTGTCCCTCAAGTGCGTATCCTCAACCGTCATCCCACAACACTATTTGCTGCAGCATCCCATGAACAAGAGGCCTAACCTCAGCCTGCTCATTAATGACGTGTATCTAAAAATGCTTAATGATGAAATGGCACAGTAACAGTATGACTCCTTCTTCATTCTTGTCCTTTTTTCACCCAAACCGAAATGTCCTTTTCCCTTTTAATTGCACAGATTTGAAATTGAAATTGAGCCGATATTCGGGACACTTGCGTTGTACGACGTCAAGGAAAAAAAGAAGGTAATTGTGTCCTCGGCCACAAACATCACATAATGTGATTTGGTGACTCATCCTGCAGGGTGTCTCCCTCTCTCCCTCTCTCCCTCTCTCCCTCTCCCTCTCTCCCTCTCCCTCCCTCCCTTTGTGTCTCTCATGCCAAACCCTTGAAAGTAATGTTGAGCTCAGCTGCCCCTTAGCTCCCTCCCCTTAATTGAATTCCCTTTATTCTCAGAATTTAGTGTTCTTGCAGGTTCAATCACTGAAGTCTCCAAACTGCATTAAACCCCTCTTAACCCGGTGTGTTTCCTACTCATCAGTCCTCCCCCTCACCCTGCGCCTTGTTGTTGTTATTGTTTTCTTAGCTCAATTTCACCCCCCTCCTCCCACAGATCTCGGAGGACTTCCACTTTGACCTCAACTCTGATCAGACGAAGGGACTACTGAAACTCCACACCCCCAACACGGCCATCTCCACCCTGGCCCGGTCCGCCATCTTCTCCATCACCTACCCCTCCGCCGATATCTTCCTGGTCATTAAGGTATGCTTTTAATGGTCCTGAAATACATGGACTAACAAGACTCCTTTTGAAACTCTGGGAGTGCTTGTGAGTAATGCAGAAAATGCTTTGTAAATATTGGGTGCTTTTTAAGTTGATTTAGAAAGCACAACATGAAACCTACGCAATGTTCGCCGCAGCCATCCCTTAGATTAGTTTCATTCTTTCAACACCACATTTCACAACATTTTGAACAAAGGTCAAGGCTGCCGTAGAACAGTTTCATATTCCAACGATGGCAGCAGTCACAGTTACATAAATCAGGTTTAAGTAGGAATGCCCTCCTATATATCGTCCATAGGGCATGTGGATCTGTTGAATCAGTGAAACACTGTGATGGGATTGATTCACGGGGACGTAATGCGCTTGCTTGTGACTTTTTCCAGCTTGAGAAAGTGCTGCAACAGGGTGACATTGGCGAATGCTGTGAGCCCTACATGGTCATGAAGGAGTCGGATTCAGCCAAGGTACGTAGGCGATCAAGACATAAAACCGCTTTCGTTTTATGTATTTATAAAAGAAATTGCCATTGCAGTGCTCAAACTTGGCAGCATGATGTGCACAATTGCTGCCAGGTAGGTCTTGTCTGGGCACAAGGGGTTACTCAATTCTGTCTGGCGCACTTTGCAATATTTGCAGTTCTCCCTTAGCTGTGCACACTGCCAGCATTTCTTTTTTGGTCTCTGATAAATGTGATTTGAAGTTATTTTGTAATTTCCCTATTATGTAAATTACAAATAAATTATATTATAAGGTTCAGAATATATATTCTCAATTTATTTTTATATAGATAAACAATTTATATATAATATTATCTTTTTATCTTTTTATTTAAAAGTCAAATGTCCTTAGTCTTGGTGATAATGTTGGAGGGCTGATGGGGAGGTCCCCTTTCTATAAGATTTCCCCAGTGGAATTATTGTCACTTAATCAAATCCTCTCGTCCCGCATGCAGCACAAGGAGAAGCTGGAGAAGCTGCGCTCGCAGGCGGAGCAGTCGTGCACCCGTCTGGGCCGCTTTCGCATGCCCTTCGCCTGGACCGCCATCCACCTGCTCAACATCGTCAGCAGCGTGGGCGGACTGGATCGCACCGACCCCGACTCTGACTCCGGTACCCGTCCATGCCTCCCATTATCTCCATGTCTCTACTTATTACAGTTGCAATCAGAATGGGATTGTTTGTGGTTGTGTTATTAATATTTATATGCACAAGGAATATGTCTTGGTGACACAAAGACACACAATATACAAAGACACAAAATATACAAAATTCAACTGAACAGTGATTAAAAATAAATGTGTACACAAAATATTAAACAGGAAACAAACAAATAAATCGACAGCGTGAAAAGATATGGTCTTTATTTTTAATCCAAAGTGACATAATTGTGACTACAGTACCTACATAGAGATAGTGTCATGGCTCTTCTGTCGTTGATGTGACCTGCATGTGTCCGTGTCTGGCGGCGGCTTTCTCTCCCACCGCTAGAGAAAAAAAGCCATAGCGGCACGTGGAACGAGAGGAAGAAGAAGGGCTTTGAGCGCATGAGTGTGGGGGAGGACATGTGCAACTTTGCCACCTTTCGGCCTGCGACGCTGACCGTCACCAACTTCTTCAAGCAGGTCAGAGCGATGGGGAGGGACAGGGTGTCCTGCCTTCACGGATGATGAACTGTGTGTCTGTGCCCTCACCGTCTCCTTACTCACAGTTTGGTACACTGTACCAAACTGTGTGTGTGTGTGTTTGTCAATTTAGTTTTTCGTACAATATAGTTCTACTTTTTTGAATAAGCGCATTTCTGCTTGTTTTGTCATGTGCTGTTTATACTTATAATCAGTAACGCATACTAATAGACCCTTTTCACAAAGGCGTCATCGCAGAACAAACACAGGTGTCGCTCATAGCACTGATTATAATTACGGGTCTGCTACTATATGTAGACTAAACTAGTGAAGATGAGTCTACCCGTGCCCTGGTACATCAAAAGGAGCAGACCAAAAATAAGTATTATGAGCGACACCTGTGTTTGTCCTATGATGACACCTCTGTGAAAACATTCATTTATATGTGATGATTTAGTTATGCTTTAAAGTGTTACAAAACGCATTGTCAGTCAGATATGATATAACTGATTGACAATGCATTTAACAGTGTCAAATGTTTCTACAGTTGTTCCAGTCTATATTCTAGTTTCCTTTAACTAGAAAGCTTCTCCTTTTTAAATACAGTGTAAAGAGACGTTTCTGAAAGATACTTCCATGTTTTGTGCAAGCACTCAACCTGATGGTCTCTCCGTGTGTAGGAAGGAGACAGACTGAGTGATGAAGATCTGTATAAGTTTTTGGCCGACATGCGCAGACCATCTTCTGTCCTTCGACGACTTAGGCCTGTCACAGGTTAGTCAGGGCACATACACACACACACACACACACACACACCAACATATGTGCACACAAAGACAAATAATATACATATTACCTTTATTTAACCAGGTAATTTGTATTGTACCCTTGTTAAACATTCAAAGCACAAGCCTAAAAATAACAATTCAACAATTCAAACAAAATATAAGCCCAGTACAAGGCAGTGTCATAAATATAGTGTATCATATCCCATACAGAAAATCAACCAAAACATATATTTTAACATTCATAAAAAGTTGACACAAAGTATTTCCAACTTTATGATGCCTCTCTCTCTGCACTTTCCTCCCTCTACGACGCACGTGTCTCTCAGCCCAGCTCAAGATTGACATCTCCCCCGCGCCTGACTCCCCTCACTACTGTCTGTCCCCCGAGCTGCTTCACGTCAAGCCCTACCCGGACCTCCGTGTCCGGCCCACCAAGGACGTTCTGGAGTTCCCCGCGCGCTACGTGTACACGCCCCACACCACCTACAGGTAGCCAGCACCACCCGTCTTGCGCCTCCCACATCGCATCATACCTATGCCTCCACTGCTGGTTCCGCATTCACTCTGGAACATTCTGTCTCATTCATTCCTTCCTTCTCGCACTCTTTAATTCACTCTGATACATTAATCCACTCATCCATGCTCACTGTGTTCATGTTGGTGGTTTTATGTTTGTCTTTAAACCTCCATTTCAATACTTTCACCAGAGCAGCACATAATAACCAGTGTTTGTTTTAATAAACACTTAAAGCTTCTCACATAAGAAAATCCAATTGCTCAATTACAAAAATGCAACGATAACACAGTATTTACACATATTTACACATACTCGGACACACAGCATTGGAATAGGAAGCATTTATACAATACAAAGTGAACCGGGGGGAGTGAAATCACAGATGCACCATCAACGTGTTGTCGTTGTTGTTGAGGTGGAGGTGCTTCACTTAGTCTGGCGGCCCCGCACACATCCTGCCAGCTAATAGTCCACTCCGCTCTGAGATAAAGACAGGGTTGCGGTAAACACACACAAAACACAAACAAGAGATGCCACGTTAAGCTGTTGGTGTTGTGGTTTTGGAAAAGCCCGACCCACCATTTCCAGGAGTCTGGAGAGCTGTTTGTTCTGGCCGTCCAGGATCTCTTTCTGGTACTTGGTGAAAAGCTGGAGCATTCTGAAGATGTCTGAGTGTTCAGTTGTCTTCTCCTTAGAAACATAAAAAAAGGAAGTGTGGGGTGTTGGTTTGGCCTTTTCACGCACGGTTGATACCAAAATGTTGGTTGTTAGAAGTTTTAAAGGAAGTGGAATATTTTAGTCAAATTAGCGTAGCAACAGAAATCATCTGTGAAAACGCAAAAGAGTATATAAAGATTGACACTTGTTTTACAATGGAGTTATATCACCACATCCAAAGTCGTAGTTTATAACCTTGTTTCTCCATATTGTTTGGCCATAAAGCATTCATATTCAGGCTGGTTAATTCTGAGTCATTATCATTCATCATAAGGGCTAAAGTTGGGATGCGTGTGAAAAGCACCCTGAAGCAGGCTCAGCGCTCCCTGTACCTGTAGTTGTTCGATGTGGGATGCGAGGTTGGTGACCAGGGACTCCTCCACGTTCCCCACTCTGGTCCAGAGCTCGTGGTCCTCCCACTCCACCCGGGCCAGCGTGTCTTGGGTCACCCTGCTCTGGGCCTGCACCCCGGCCATCTGGACCTGTCAAAAGAGGCATCTGCCCACTTAATCCACCTCCCCCTCCACCTCCTCCCACCACCGCACACAGTGCAGCTGGCAGCTGCCTACGCTACAATATCACACACACACACACACACACACACACACACACACACACACACACACACACACACACACACACACACACACACACACACACACACACACACACACACACACACACACACACACACACACACACACCGGGTGGCTTTCTACTGCCATTCTGATACACATACACACACAAACTTAGCATGGCTCTTTACTGACATTCTGACACGCTCACACACAGCACACACACACACACACATTGCTCGGATAATGTGAGTCAGATCCAGCATTTTTTTTAACAAATACATTCAACTACGTGGATGAATAATAAAAATAAAAACAAGCAACGCAAATGGCCTCCCGCAGCCTCATTGTGTATTCACATCACACACACACACACACACACACACACACACACAACACACTTTGTTGTTTGTTTTGCATTTTGGCAGAGAAGGAAAATGTCTGCTTGATTATGTGTGTTCAGCTGTGGCGCGCCTCCATGCCCTGCAGCCCAGAGAGATGGGGGTGGGGGGGCTGCGATTATACTGTAGGATCTCGGCCACTTGGCACCGCGCCTGCGTCTTGCACCCGCCGTTCGAAACGGATCCACCGGTTGACAATATGAGCCGTACTGCCATATCGTGTCTGAGTCACCATCATGGAAGAGCTTGGGAAGGTTGTTGCTGTCACTTGCAGGATTCAGGCCATGGTTAGGCGGTTTTAACGGATGAAGTGGAGAGCGAGAACGAATGGGGTGTTCGTCATTTTCCATTTCATTTTATCTGTCCGTTTGGAATGTGAAATGAGGCACGCCAATTACTGGTATTGTTTTCTCGTAAGCCGCAGGTGGCTCAAATCTTTGCTGGCAAAGCCACAGCTTTAAGAGCGCTTGGGAACGTCCAGAGGATATCTACTCGTACCGCGGTCCGACAAAAGTTTGCATTCCATTTTGGCTTGCGTTTAAAGACCAACCGTATGTAAAAAAATAAAAATTACAAAATACATGCATACCTGCGTTCTCTCCTTCATCCACCAACAATCACTCCCATAGAGATCGCATTGTCTCCATCCATTTTAGGGACGCATAACCAAATCTCTCTGTGCAACCGCAGCCTTGCAGACTTACATAGGCTCCTCACCTGTAGCTGTCGCAGGGCTTCTTTAACCTGCTGCTGGGCCTCGGACGCCCGGGCCGCCTCCTCCACCAGCAGCCACAGCCAGCCGTCGTGGATCAACAGCGACCGACCGATCGCGTCCATCTTGATCTCGGTCTTGTCGTTCACCTCGCCGAGTGTATCGGTCAGCTGGATCATGCCAAACGCCAGCACGTTCATGTCCTCCTTGGTGGCGGCGGCGGCCCCGGCGGTCGTTTCGCGCTTCTGTACGGGGCCCGCGTAGCTTTCGGACAGGATGGCGGCGGAAAAACAAACTAGACGCCACCAAGTGCCCGTAGCCGGCTTCATGTTACCTGGCGGGGGGCCACGTATGTCCTTCTCTGGCTCAAAAGCCCGGGGATTGTGGTTATTGCGTATGAATCCACACAGCAGCACTGCTTTATAGAATGCTGGAATCTGCAACTGTCTTTGTCACTTTGAGGAGTCACACTTTTGCAGTGTTTTTTCAGTGCTCTAAAAAGTGGTTTCCTGAGCTTCGGTTTTGCAGAGGTTTGTTTCGATTTTAGTGTGTGCCCCTTTTTATAGATGGATGTATTGGTCTACTATGCGCAACACCATTGTGAAATATTAACTCGGCTCATGTCCAATCAGAGGTGGACATACTCTTCATGACCCTGGCTCGAGGTTCTGCCCACTTAAATGGATCACTTTTCCGACGTATTAAACCCCAAATACTATATATCTATATTGCAGCCATAATTTGTGCCTAATTATAAGATAATTGCCTAATGATGATGTGGAAGACTTCAACTCTTTAAATCAAAATTTGTAATGCAATAATGATAACAATTGAACAATAAATGCAGATCGTACATGGTCATCTCGTGAGTGATCAGCTCTTTCTCAATGACGTAGGATCACCCATGTACAAATGTGAAGTAGGGTTACCTTCTGTGTTTGACTTGGACAGACGGTGAGGTCGCTCTCACCGTGCTGTAGCCAGTGCCTTGCTGGGTCAGCCCTCGCTCTCATGATCCCATATGGAAACAAAGTCAGTATGACTTTTGGCTTTCTTCTCTGCCGTTGCCTATTCTGGGACAATTGGTGACAACAGTGTGAGTGTCTTGGCTCCTCCTTACAAATTGACAGTTGTGTATATTTATGGTTGAAATGGAATTGGTGAAATCCTCACTCCACAGGGAATAAGAATTTTGTTTAATTTTTTATCCAACCAGACAGCTTTCGATATTTGATACTGTTGAATATTTGCGTATTTTGATGTTTAATGTCCTGTATCTAGGGATTCAAGACACAAGCGATACATACATAAATAAGCAATGTTGGGTTTTGTTTTATTAATTGGGTGGAGGTTATTTTACATGGACATTTTTGTTTTAACTGTCTATTAATATCCCTATAGAGCATTTACACATGGTACACACTGTGCACTGTGTAGTTACACTGAGATGACGAAAGATTGAAATATAGTGTCATTCAACCAACTGTTTGGATTGGTTACCAATCAATGCTTAAGCTAGTGAAATGCCTTTCCGTCCACTAACTCCACCAACAAGACTAACCATGCATCTCCCTCTCTCCCTCCCTCCCTCCCTCCCTCCCTCCCTCCCTCCCTCCCTCCCTCCCTCAGGAACCTGCTGTACGTGTACCCACAGAGCCTGAACTTCAACAGTCGCCAGGGCTCGGTGCGCAACATTGCGGTGAAGGTTCAGTTCATGGCAGGGGAGGATCCCAGCCTGGCCATGCCTGTGAGTTACAGCCCCTCTCGACACGCACGCACGCACGCACGCACGCATGCACGCACACACGCACGTACAGACACCTGGCAGGGCTCTCAGGACAATGGCATCGCTCTCCTACAAGGACACTGCCAGAGGCCTGAAATACGATGTGCTGCGCTGAGATTTAAGCATGCACCACCGTTTTTTACGAGCTGCCTCTGCGTTATGTAAAGCCCCACGCCACCCCACCCCCTGATTGAAAAAGCTGCATTAGGCTGCATTGATTTGATGAATTTCAGAAACCAGACAGTGTATGGGAATATTTCAGTGAGGAAACGTATGCATTGTTATGATATACTTCCACCCACCAAGGTGCTTATGTGACAGCAGTTTGTGGGGGTTGAAGTTGAATTATTTTGGCATAGCTTTGTAGCATAGCATACGTTTTCACATATTAACTACGGACAATGAGAATCAGGTCCAGACGTTGTCCGGTTTTGCCCTTTCACACAACAGGAGAATGTCTGTGTCAGACATTCTGTTGTCAAATACTGGAAGTACTCCGTTTGGTTTAGGCGAGGGGTTGCATGGGTGTAGCGTGTAGGAGGCAGGACATGACGCAAAAAGTATGATGCAGAAATCTCAGTGTTTTGCTTATACCGCATCTAAGATGGCGGATGACACAACCTACTTATCCGTAATGATGTGTGTTTTTGCGTTGATATCAATACTACATGTATTTGGACATATTAGTGATAGAAATGTTGTAAACACTCTTATTTTTCTTTGAATTTACCCCCAACTACTGTACAGGAGTATGTAGAACAGGATCTAGTCCGGACAATGACCTGCTCTTTTCACACATGGGCTCAATCACACAGACTTTGTACTAGGGGTGCTGGCAGGGACAAATCTGTTTTATGACCGGTCCAACTGATTCAAACATTTGCGTTCTCATCTACAGCTCCTCCGGGTAATATCTAGATCAGTTCAGGGTGTAAAAGTGCTATAGATTTATTTGGCCAAACTTCTCATGTTATAAATTCTGAGCAAATCCTGATAAAATTGGTCAACAAATGTAAACATTCTTACTGAATGTTATGCATATTCCGTTACAAAAGGCAGGATCATTACAATATTGATAGTGCTGAATTATTATAAACCTAGCGATCGATTGAGCTACTTTTGGCCCAGGATGACTAACCTTCAACTTTTGCCCGCCATCTTGACAGGTGATCTTCGGAAAGTCCAGCTGTGCAGAGTTCATGAAAGAGGCATACACGCCCATCATCTACCACAACAAGTGAGACCCCCTGTCATTCTCTCTATCTCCGTCACACTCGCTCTACCTCGTATCTCTCCTCATCCTCTCCACCTCTCTTCCTCCCCCTCCCTCTAACACCGCCGTGCGTCTCGTGTGCCCCAAGGTCCCCAGAGTTCTACGAGGAGATGAAGATGAAGATTCCCGCCAACCTGACGGACAACCACCACCTGCTGTTCACCTTCTACCACATCAGCTGCCAGCCCAAGCAGAACACCCCCCTCGAGACCCCTGTGGGCTACACCGTGAGTACCCACCCGCTCCTCCACCTAAGGAGGACCAACGTCAACACAAATCCATTCAAATATGTATTTTGATCTTTAAAGTGGCAATCTCTGAAGATCTTCATATAAATAAATGTCTGTTCAGTCACTATCTATCTCTGAATGAGGTAACACAATGGTGATTGAGCTTATTGCCCAATGATGAAAGCCCTTGCATTTGCAGTATTATGAACGTTACAAACTGGGTGTCGGTGGCGACACTGTTTGTATCTCTGGGAAAAATGATCGCTTATCGCCAAGGTGTCCTCAAAGAAACAAAACTGAAATCTTTGAGATTGCCACTTTACATATAAATATGAATATGTATATATATTTGACGATAGTTAAGTCATTTATTCATTTTATAACTGTAAAAATTGGATCCAAAATGGCAGCATATGCCGCAGCATATGCTCGTGCGCCTGCCTGCTTGTAGTGCCTGTGTTTAGAGTGTATCTTTGATCCCCCACAGTGGATCCCTCTGATGCAACATGGCCGACTGCGCACCGGCTCCTTCAGTCTGCCCGTCTCTGTGGAGAAGCCCCCGCCCAGCTATTCCGTCCTTACCCCCGACGTAAGTAGAAGTAATAGTATACTCATTAGTACATAAAAGTATATAAAATATTTCAAACCTTGTGTATGGTAATCCTATAGTGCATATTATTTTCTCATAATTAATTGCTGTCATGATCTGACGAAATATCAGATTCCTAGTGTAAACACAATGGCAGTAAAAAGAAATTGGTTACAGTTTTACTATTTAGTCATTTACGGACACTTTTATCCCAAGCGACTTGAGTAGGTAGGGGTATCTTGCCTGCCTGTCTCCAGGCAGACTGCAGACATTGACTCCAGAACCAGAACTGTCCTGCCCCTTTAATTATCCCTCGGCCCCTAACCTAATGACAGGGGGCTATAATGTCTCCCTGTGTTGTTTATGGCGGTCGACCGTAGTGTGTGTGTTGAACGTCTCCTCTCTGCATGGCAGGTCCAGCTACCTGGCATGAAGTGGGTGGATAACCACAAGGGGGTGTTCAACGTCGTGGTGACTGCTGCCTCATCTGTTCACACGCAGGTAAAACACGTATGCATTCACACACACACACACACACACACAGGGAAATAAAACACACACACACTCCAGTCAATAAATAAAACACACACACACACACCACCCACTCAGCTAAATAAAGGTAAATAAAACACACATACACACAGACGCACACTCGGGTAAAAACAAAATAACAAAACACATGCGCACACCCACACACACACACACACACACAGTCCTTGCCCATGCTGTTCTTCTCCCCCCCCCCCCGTAGGACCCCCACCTGGACAAGTTCTTCACGCTGGTGTACGTGCTGGAGGAGTACTCGTTCCCCTTCCGCCTGAAGGACGTCATCATCACCGAGGCCAACATGGAGGGGGAGCTGAAGGCTAGCATGGCGGCGCTACGCGGCGCTCTGCTGGACACCTGCGTGCGCTTCCTGCACCAGCTGCTCAGCAAGCTCATCCTGCTCATCGTCTACCCGCCCGTCATCGCCGGCCAGATCGGTGGGGGTTTGCTTCTTCGTGTTTCGTTTCTTCGGTCATCGGTCCAGCACGAGTAGTCGAGAACGCCGCTTGGCTGAGCGTTATCATTGTGGTGGACATTTTGAAATCGTTTTTTTGGAAAGCCCTTTGCAATGTGATTTCCACAGGCATTCTCACTAGCACAATACGTTTAAAGAAAAGACACAAAAATTAACAAATGACTTACCTTTCATCTCAGATTCTTATAGCTACTTTGCACTTTGTCCAGTTGTATTTTTAGTAGGTATATACTATAGTTACAGTACTATTTTTACTAGCTGAAACCTATCTTGATCGTATGCTTTAACTGTTACTTATCATTTGCTTTGGATGAAAGCATCCGCTAAATGTCAATCTAACGATGACTCCCATGCAAACGAGATGTGAAGTGGCTCCGCCCTCATTCCTCCGTGTCTTCGCAGTGAACCTCGGCCGGGCGGCGTTCGAGGCCATGACGCTGCTCGTCAATCAGATCCACAAGAACCTGGAGGGGAACCAGGACCAACATGGCCGCAACAACCTGTTGGCCTCCTACATCCACTACTGCTTCCACCTACCCACCGTCGAGCCACACATGCCCCCCACAAGTGAGTGGTTTTATTTATTTCGTGGCTTTCAAGTGTGAATCGGGCCAACTTCGTAACTACAGGATGAAGAGCAATATTATATTATGCATACCTGCGATGTTGTACTACAATCATAAAAATAAGGATATCGTTTATTAACTACTGTCAAATCATTTTGTGCTGATGGCTGTCAAAGTGTCACAAAATGTTCAACTGTCCAAACGAAAACAATTTTGAAGCCATGTTTAAGCTAAAGCAGGAAGTTGGAGGTGGGGCAATTGGCAACCCGAAGGAGATCTATCTGGCGACAGGGCATTAATGGGCAAACAGGAAGTAGATGTACCTGGGGGGGCGGGGCTTTGATGGGCAAACAGGAAGTCGATCTGGCTGGAGGCGTGTCTTTGATGGGTAAACTCAAGGTAGATCTGGCAGGAGGCTGGGCTTCGATGTGCAAACAGGAAGTACATCGACTGGCGGCTGCAGTGTTTCATTCTGAGAGCAGTTTAGAAGTAAGGGCTGGCAGGGATCCTTTAAACGCCTTATCCTCTTCTTCTTCTCCTTCTCCTATCTACCGGCGCAGCGGGCACAGCGCCCTATGAGCTGCCCATGCAGTTTGCCACGCTGTCCAGGGCGACGGGCCGGCCCAGCAGCCTGCACCTGTCCCGCTCCAAGAGCATCAGCAACTCCAACCCCGACCTAGCCAGCACCCCTGCCACCCCCGACCAGGAGGTGCAGAGGATCATCGGCAGCAAGGTTAGCGGGGTACCTCCCTCTGTTGAGACTTAATGTTGTCAAGAGTATAATATCAAAGAGTATAAAGTTTATTTTTGAGAGTTGTGTGAAGCAATCGTGTGTAATAGGGAGATCCCACATGCACACTAATAAATCAATCTTAATCTGGTAATCAGTTGGTTATATTAACCGTCATTTATGGATTTTGTTCCCGGAGCATTACGCAGTTAAGGTCAACAGATAACTGGATCATCTTTCAATGCACTTTGTCATTCAAAATATGTTTTGATCTGTGTTTTCTGTTATATTGCACCAAAAGATCTGTGCATGTAAACGTACTAATTAACCGTTATATATTTCAAATGTTAGTTATTATTAGCCATGGATTCTTTTATTTGATAATCAACAACAGTGTTTTGAACATAAAATGTATTGGATTGCATTTTGAGTTAGTGAATGACTTGTAAAGAAGTTTAATCTGGCATCTGTTTCAGGAGATAGAAAGAGGAGCAGCAAAGGGATACGAAAATCTTGAGACCTTACCCCCTTCCTGTACATACTGTTCACACAATGCCTTGTTTGTTTCAGCTGAGAGAGGGAGGAAAAAAGGCATAACATAACGTGGTTTATAACTGGTGTGTTGACGTCGCCATTTGCTATCTTTAGAAACAGAGTTTTACAATTCAACACAATAGCATCGTTGTTCCTTGCCTCCCCTGGTTGAATGTTATGGCTACTCAAACTCCAGCACCCGTCTCTGGAGCTGACCTTGTTTTGGTGTTTTGTAGAAAATATGCTTATCTTGGGATGCGGGGAACTCAGCCAATGGATAGAATATTTGCTGATGTCTGTTGTGCTGTTATACCACTGTGTATGTTCCTTATTGCTTCTCCTCCTTGCTTCCCCGTTATCGTCCCCCCCACCCCCCCTTTCTTTCCCTCTGGTTCAAACTACCCTGATATATTCTCGCTTATTTCTTTCTCCTTACTTTCTCCCTCCTTTTCCTGCGCTGTGTGTGTGTGTGTGTGTGTGTGTGTGTGTGTGTGTGTGTGTGTGTGTGTGTGTGTGTGTGTGTGTGTGTGTGTGTGTGTGTGTGTGTGTGTGTGTGTGTGTGTGTGTGTGTGTGTGTGTGTGTGTGTGTGTGTGTGTGTGTGTGGTGGCGGCAGGGCATAGACCGCTCCCATTCTTGGGTAAATTCTGCTTATGGCCCCGGGGGCCCCCGATCGGTGCTGCGTCGGAATCCCAACTCCAGCTGTGATCTCAAGCAGGTGCCTCTCCTCCTCCTCCTTCTCCTCCATTAACCCCCCCCTCCACCACCTCCATCCACAGCAATGCATGTTGCCTGTCACCTTCCGCTACCATCTGTCTTCTGTTCTGTCTGCTTTTGTCCTGGCTGCTGTCAAAGCCTTTTTTTTTTTTTATCCAGGGCTGTGCTGTGCTGTGCTCAACTTTGACCGTGGAGCTCCTTGCTCTGGGCTGTATTTGCCAGCCTGCGGGCCTCAGCTGATGAGATAGGCATGTAGCTTCGCCTTCCATCAGAGTAGTTGAAAAGCTGAAGCATGAAGGCACACAGCGATGTCTGCTGTGTCGCCCCTTTTTCCACTCCCACGAGTCATTTTTCACTTGAACACTGTCTACGTTTTGGCTGATGTTCGCATGTTCTGCTGCAGGCAGGTAATCTTACCAGCCTCTGCACTCAGAAAGCACCGGGTTTATTTTCTCTGACTGTGTCACCATCACTTCACGTTCACTTTCCCTCACCCCTATTTATTATCTTCATGTTTGTTTTTGTTTTGTATTTATTTAAACGTCATCACTCATCGACGTATGCCAGGCAAGCGAGCGCAGCTGCAATCGCATGTCTGCCTTTTTGGACAGCACCGCCTTGTGCTCAGTACCCACAAGGCAGTTGGCCAAGAAGGTAAAACTGGCGTCCATTTTAACCCACTAACACATCGGACATCAATCATCACCATCTTCTTCATTTATTATGATATCTGTTGTACTTGTATCTGTTGCTACATAGCAGAGAGAGAGAGAGAGAGAGAGAGAGAGAGAGAGAGAGAGAGAGAGAGAGAGAGAGAGAGAGAGAGAGAGAGAGAGAGAGAGAGAGAGAGAGAGAGAGAGAGAGAGAGAGAGAGAGAGAGAGAGAGAGAGAGAGAGAGAGAGAGAGAGAGAGAGAGAGAGAGAGAGAACCGGGAGAGCAAGAGAGAGAGAGAGAGAGAGAGAGAGAGAGAGAGAGAGCAAGAGAGAGAGAGAGAGAGAGAGAGAGAGAGAGAGAGAGAGAGAGAGAGAGAGAGAGAGAGAGAGAGAGAGAGAGAGAGAGAGAGAGAGAGAGAGAGAGAGAGAGAGATCACAGTGGATGTTCCCTCGTTGCTAAAAAACAACTGCATTGTTATTATGTTCGTCCTGGTGTGGCCCGGCGATAACCACGTGTTGCTGCGTGTGGTTGGGGCGTGTTTGTCGGCGTGCGTTCAGCTGCTCCACGAGGAGCTGGCCCTACAGTGGGTAGTCAGCACCAGCGCTGTCCGGGAGGCCTCCCTGCAGCAGGCCTGGTTCTTCTTCCAGCTCATGGTACGCACCAGCACACACTCACTCACTCACTAACTCACTTTGGCACACTCACTCACTCACTCACTAACTCACTTTGGTACACATGCACACACTCACCCACTTTGGCACACTCACTCACTCACTCACTCACTAACTCACTTTGGTACACATGCACACACTCACCCACTTTGTCACTCACACTCACTTTGGCACACTCACTCACTCACTCACTCACTAACTCACTTTGGTACACATGCACACATTCACTCACTTTGGCACACACTCATTCACTCAATTTGGCTCACTCACTCACTCACACTCGAGACACACACTTGCTCCATCGCATCCAAAATCGAATTTTAGTATCGGTGGGATTTTAGTCTAATTGTGGAGTGTTGGACTCCCATACGTGAGGTTCTTTCAATGTCTGCAGCCTACCTGTCCACCTTTAGGAAGAGGCCTAGCCCCTACCTGCTCATTAATGACCTGCATCACTTTAACTTTGGATAAAAGCCTCAACACTTAATAGAGAACATTTTCCATGTAGGTTGTCGGGAGCGACTTCTGATTTCGCTCATTCTCCGCTCATTCTCCACTCATTCTCCACTCATTTTCCGTTTGCTTCCCCTCTCCAGACCAAGAGCATGGCGCACCACCTCTTCATGTCCTCCAGGCTGGACCTACCTCGCCGCCAGCGCTTCCCCGACCGCTTTGTGGACGACATCGCCGCGCTGGTGGGCGCCATCAGCTCGGACATCGGCAACCGACACCAGAAGGTGCAGAACACCTCCCTCTCCCCTTGCAAAGAAAATAGCTCCATCACAAGCGGCTTAAGTAATTGTCAGAGGAGGAGCAGGAGGAGGATGACGGTTTGTTTGCAAACAAGCTGACTGGCCGGTATGGCAGCGGGTGTCAGTGTTGTTTTCTGTCAGCATTGGAAAGTAGCTTAACAAGGAAGTACCGTTTCCCCCCTCCCAGCCATAGGCTGTCAATCACACACTAATGTATCCCCACATAGTGCCTGTCGTCGCAAAGCTACACGCATCCTTCATTACAATGAATGACTGCCTCTCACAATGGATTAGAGGAGATGGCTGCACTTTGACAAAGCAGGTTTAAGCAGTCTTTTCTTTTTTTGTACTAGCTTAGTGGCATCATCAAATCGATAACGCCCTGTAGGGCTGTGCAGAATATGTGCCAATTGTATTTAAAGATTTTTTACTGATCTGGTCTATATGTTTTGAATCTCTCTCCTCTTGTCCATTATTTATGAATTGCATCCATCTATCTTTGCCTTGTCTCTGTTTTGTTGTCTGCTCTGTACTTACCATATGCCTTCTCTGTGTGTATGTCTCTTTATTCCCTACTCTCTGTGTCTGTCTCTCTCTTTCCTGCTCTCTGTGTATGTCTCTCTCGGTTCCCTGCTCTCTGTCTCTTCCTTGCTCTCTGTATATGTCTCTCACTCTGTTTCCTGCTCTCTGTCCTCTCTGTTTCCTGCTCTCTGCGTATGTCGCTCTCTCTTTCAGGACGTGGAGCTGGTGGAGAGACTAAACACCAGTCTGGCCTTCTTCCTCAATGAACTGCTGTCCCTTATGGACAGGGGCTTTGTGTTCAACCTGATCCGCTCATACTATAAACAGGTGGGACATACGTTGTGTCACACACAGACACACCACTATTGTTAGTCACACAACACACACCCCTACTACTCACTCCTCACCTGATGTAATTCCTACGCAATAAGTCAGACCCTTTTGTGTGCTGTCTTTCCTCTAGTTTCTGTCTTCAGGCATTGTACATAGGGGAATCACGCACACACACACACACACACACACACACACACACACACACACACACACACACACACACATCTCTTTTTCAATGCAAGTTCTAAACTTCGCTTATCCATATATTTAGTGTCAATACAATCCATTAACTTTCATGTATAGATTTATGCACTGTATGTTACTGAATAGAACAGTTTGGGTCGAACAGTAGTCTTCTTGAGAGATAATAATATAAAATATAGCTTTTTGGTATACTGATACCCTCTGTTAGGCCTACAGAGCGTAACAGTAGATCTTAACAGGTCCTAAAAGGGTCCTACGTATCTGTTATTAGGCAGCACTGAGTGTTGCTGCCTCTCAGTCCTCCAGCAAGCTGCATTCAGAACCCCAGCTCTCTGAGTGGGGTGCTGGATCCTCACGGTGTAAAGGGTTCTTGTCCTGTATCTGATATTCACCAGGAGTTCATTTCATTGCCTCTCAGATCTCCAGCAAGCTGCACACGGCCCAGAACCCCAGCTCCCTGAGCGCCCTGCGGATGGACTTCACCCGCATCGTCTGCAGCCACGAGCACTACGTCACCCTCAACCTGCCCTGCGCCACCCTCAGCCCGCCGGCCTCGCCCTCCCCCTCCACCTCCTCCACCACCTCCCAGGTAGCAGGCCGGTTGCGCCCCCCCCCCCCCCCCCCCTCATTGCCCTAGGCCACTGGCTGAGCTGGCCACGCCCTTGTTGTTTTTCATAGTATAGGGTCATTAGCACTAAGCCTGGTTGTTGTGTGTTGTTATCAATCTCTCAGTCCGTGCTACCGTTCTACATGGACACGTTTGCATACGCTTTTATTCAAAGGGAAGAGAAGTGTGGCTAAAAATAATATAAGCGTACAATCAAAATTTAAAGTCGCAATGTGTAACTTTTCACCTAGCTCGTTGCTTAAATATAATCTTGACATATCTAGTCTGCTGATGGATGGTGTTTTCAATAACCCCTCTTTGTTTGCAACAATCTTACTATCGACACTCCCAAAACCCTTCCCACTCACGTCACCCAGCCAACCGAGCTACGCTTATTTGCATCGCACGGTTGCACAGTTCGTGTGAACAGAACATTGTTATTGAGTTTTTGGAATTTTCAAAGTCTCCCGCCTACTGACTCAGTCTTACACATTGTGACTTTAAGTAACTAAAGTTTGGTGTTAGTAGCTATAGGAATAGTAATGTGATTTGTTTCTTTTTATTGTTTATTAGTGAATAATAATTACATGTAAATGTATAAAAAGTGTGGTCTTACTTCAGTATTCCCTCCTTTCACTTTGACCAACTCATAGAAACTACACATATGTTGCTTATTACAACATTGTAACAGTCATTATTATTGAGGGTTTTCTGCATTTCTGCAAGGGGAGTGGACTTCTCAATGACCAGCTCTATTTTGTCTTTCTAATCGAATAATATGATGATATCATAATGACCATGTGTACAATATAATAACAGTTATATTGTTATTCCCCTCAGAGCTCAGCCTTCTCCAGCATGGTGCAGGACCCGGGCGTGGCCAGCATGTTTGAGCTCTCCGTCCCATTCCGTCACCAGCACTTCCTGTCTGGCCTGCTGCTCTCCGAGCTCTCACTCATCCTGGACCCCGACGGGGAAGGGTGGGCACGCACACACACACACGTGTACTGTATATGTACATACACAGCATGTACACATATATACACAGCTTTAAGTACATTTTGGTTTGCTATTTATGTTTACTTTAACACAAAGAGTGTTAAACTACACAAACATTGGTTGTATATATATATACTTTTTTGTCTTTCAAATCTTGTGTCATATATTTCATTGCACTGGTGCCGCGAGACTAAATTGCTCCTTTTGTTGTCTTACTCATTATAAGCTCATTGTTGGCAGGCTATACATTCACATTGACCTGAACCCTTTTTGTACATTTTACTGCAAACCTAATCTCAGAGTTGCTAAGGTAAAAGAATAGTGGGTCAAAAATAGAAGAAGAAATATACACTATATATATAATATTGTATTAGTTAAAATTGAATGAAAATCATTCCCAGCATCTCTGCGTGATTCAGCCACCGAGCCGAATTACGTAGCCTGAGATGCTGGGAATGATTTTCTGACTCATTGAAGGAAGGCGGGAATCTCGTATAATATGCATGAACAAAGGAACCTTGAAAAGCTTAGTTACCTCAGTGTTTGACAAATGGCGCCCCCTGCTGGCTGCAGGCGGTACCTTAGGTCCAACCGACCAGTTACAGTCTATGCTTACATATTCTTGCCGAGGGGCAGACCTTTGATGGATGGATGACATCCATGCTAAAAAACAAACCTGTCCTCCACCGCGCAGGGTCTTCTTCCTCCATAAGAAAGCCATTAGCGCCGTCCACTCCCTGCTATGCAGCCATGATGCTGACCCCCGCTACACGGACCCCCAGGTCAGAGCGCACATCGCTCAGCTCTACCTGCCGCTCATCCTCATCGTCATGGAGACGCAGCCACAGCTCCACGACTTCACCGGTCAGTCAAATGACGAGATATTCTATTCTATTCTACAGCTTTTACACATTCTGTTCCGCGGTATCTATAATTAATCTATCTATCTATATTGATCATTTATAGATAACTCTCCTTCTCGAGTGCGCCTCGCCGCCACCCTGGCGGACGGCGGCGACCCAGACAACGGCAGCACCATTAATCAGTCTGTCGCCATGGCGATCGCTGGCTCCCCGTTGCCACACGCCAAGGCTAACGCCTTCGCCCTGCCTACGGTGGTGAGTAATAACGGGAGAGGTCTGTGGGCGTGTGTGTGTCTGTGTGCACGTGCATGCGTGTGTGTATGAATGTCACTGAACTTATGTATAACTAAACAAGTCATTTTAGCAGGGGAGAGGTCTTTGGGTGTGTGTGTGTCTGTGCATGTGTGTCACTCAAAAAGGCCGCTCCTACAAATGGCCTTTTTGCAACCCTCTCATGTCTCATTTTAAAGTACAACTTAACATTATTTTACATTGAACACCATTGTTTGTTGTGATTTCCACGTCAATAATAAAAAATCATGGAGCTGAGTGTACAGATTTAAACATTCCTTAAAATCGTTGGTGGCTCTAGCCAAAGTTATCGCTATCTGTTATATGTATTGATCATTAATCTCGATAGCAGTTGTAAGGCAACAGTTTCGTATTAGATACCGACTTTCTACCAAGGACTGATATTCTACTTTTAGTTATGCAACAGGGAAACAACCTCAGAAACAAACGTCTCCAAAACATGGGTGTGTTAAAGAAAGCTTCAAATGCACATCGAGACACACCCATTTATCATAATCCCCCTAATCCGCAAACTGCCATTCGCGTCACTATTTTTACAGTTGGATTTAAAAGTGAAACTCAATTATAATTTAATCCTCTGAATACATAGGATATTTGGGTGAAAGGACGGAGCATAAGCTCGTCTTGACTCGGCTAGGCCCATTTGAGGTGGAGGGTTGAATAAATCAACTGGCGTGATTCCGCTTTTTCTTTGTAAAGCGCCTGCTGTAAAAGGACAGTTATTCCCCACCCCCCTATAGGTAGATATCTCTGTACATGTGTTTCTCTGTTGAAAAAACAACAAATCCTGGCGGCGGGATAGTGTAGATGCTCGGGTTTCTGAATCCTGGACGACGGTTCTGGGCTCCAAGCCCTGTGAACCCCATACATCCTAAAAACGAATTCACTGTAAATCGCTTGGGAGAAAGTCACCTGATGAATGAACTATATTGCTAATTGCCATGGAGGGGTGTGGTTAACCTGTGGTAAACAGGTTAACAGTGCCTCTGATGCGTATGTCTCCCCCCCCCCCCCCCCCCCCCCCCCACCAGGCTGGGCGCCCGTCCAGCTCTCTGTCGGCAGAGGGCAGCAGGACGCTGCTGGTGTGTTTCCTCTGGGTGCTGAAGAATGCCGACGCGGGCCTCCTGGAGCAGTGGGTGTCGGACCTGTCAGTGATGCAGATCAACCGCCTGCTGGACCTGCTGCATCTCTGCGTGTCCTGCTTCGAGTACAGGGTACGGCGACCCACAACAATGCACGCACACACACACACACACACACACACACACACACACACACACACACACACACACACACACCACACCAGGCCTGGTTTATTATTACCATGGCAACACTGTTCTCCCTAGCCATCCATCATGAATTAAAACAGGGCGAGGCGGTGCAGGAGAATGCCTTAGGCCCCTCACACATGTTGCACATTATCGCCGAATCCGAAACAGCCGGTTGGTCGTCCTCTCTCATTTCACCGGCGTGACATCATGTAATAAATGTCACACAACAGCGGGAAATCACTGGTGGATCAACAGATATGACGGCCTTAGAGGGTGTGTTTTGTTTTGGTGTCACACAGCCAGTCTGTTCAGAAGATTGATCAGTTCATGCTGCTGTTGGTTAGAGGACACATACTTTATTGATTGAAAGCAGCTGAAAGCTTAGCTTGGTTTGTAGCTGTGGTTTTGCTCACTGAATATCGTGTCATTATTTGTGTATTGCAAGATAGATTGCCGCCACTCTACATTTCGTTGCTGAAAACTAAGTTTGGATTTCGTTTTCCGTGTACTCCTGCGATGTGTGTCCTTATCGTTAAAATAAAAATCAATAAAAACGACAAAAGATCAATATACAGATACTATATACACAAGCTTTGACTGGCTGCCACTGGCAATGGTGGGACACCAGAGGTCCTAGTCCCTGACCTGTTTGTGTGTGTGTGTGTGTGTGTGTGTGTGTGTGTGTGTGTGTGTGTGTGTGTGTGTGTGTGTGTGTGTGTGTGTGTGTGTGTGTGTGTGTGTGTGTGTGTGTGTGCGCGTGTGTGGGCGGGGTGTTGTGATGGTGGGGGGGGCGCTAGGGTAAGAAGGCCCTGGAGAGGATCAACAGCCTGACCTTCAAGAAGTCCCAGGACATGAAGGCCCGTCTGGAAGAGGCCATCCTGGGCACCATCGGAGCCCGCCAGGAGATGGTGCGCCGCTGCAGAGGTAACACACACACACACACACACACACTTGTGCGTGTGCACATGCACACATACACACATGCCCACACACGCATGCACACACACACACACACCAGGTTGGTGAGGTTGGTTGGTCAGTAAGAGTTATGATGTTCTAAAAGTGAATTCATGTTTTCATTTTTGTATTTTTCAGAGAGAAGCCCTTATGGCAGCCAGGAAAATGTTCGCTGGAGGAAGAACGTCACGCACTGGAGACAAAATGCAGACCGAGTCGATAAGTACGTCTTCTTCCTCAGGGCAGGACAACATTCTATCTTATATCAATATATTTTATGTCATTTTAGTTAATGGTTCATGATATTAATATAATTTGTGTTTGTCCATCATTGACATTTGAATGTAATGTCAGGGGCAGGATTGTCCAATTGGTTTGGAAAAAGGATCTCCTAAATCAAAATATCTAAATGGTTAAACAGTAACACTAAATGAATATGCGTTCTATTGTCTGTGCTACTTTACATAGTGGTATAGTAGTATGGGTCCAGTCTGGGCTGTGTGGCTGTATGTGCGCTAGACAAGGTGTGGTGGTCTCTCTCCAGGACTAAGGCTGAGGTGGAGCAGGAGTCAGTGGTGGACGGGAACCTGGCGACAGAAGCCTCTTTGGTCGTACTGGACACACTGGAGATTGTCGTCAAGGTAGCGCAAAACATCAATGGGGAACGGGTGGATCCAGTTAACTGATGCTTGTCTGAATGACCATGTATGAGATCATGTCATCTGTGTGATGAGTTGTCAGCATCCTAGCATCCTGTAGTATAATGTCATGATGTTCTCTTTTTTTTATACATCTTATATTACATTTATTTATTTATTTATTTAATATTGCAAAATATTTGTATTGTCTTGTAAAGTATAAAATAAAAAATAAACGAAAAGGAGGTTATACACATAATACATATGTGCTACTCTGTCATGTCCCGTGGCCTGATGAGCTTTCCCTGGTCCTGTGTGTTGTCCAGACGGTGGTGGAGTCTGAGCTGAAGGAGAGTGTTCTGGGCGGGGTGCTGAGGGTCCTGCTCCACAGCATGGCGGGCAACCAGAGCGCCCTCTTCCTGCAGCACTGCTTCACCACACAGAGGGCACTCGTCTTCAAGGTTAGGCCTCTTCTGCTTTTTTTTTACCTTGAGGTTGTTATTCCTGTACAAATGTAACCTAAGTGTTACACACAGAACTACTCAAGCTCTTGGTTTGCTTTGTGTACCTGCATTAATAAACATGCAAAAATACAATCAGACATTATTCACGAGCCATTCTATGCTGTAATGGCTTACTTTTTTAGTAAAAGAGAGCATAAGAGACGTGCCATCCTTTCCATTTGCCATTCAGTGCAGCAGTTAGTTTTCCAAAGGAAGAGATATTCAAATCTTCATATTAAATATATTTCAAAATCTTCAGTTATGTGTCCTCATTCGGCTTTAAAGGATCCCCTAATACACAGTTCCACTGTAAAGCTCCAACTGATTTGATCACTACCGTCTCCATACACAAGCCATTCATCTTTACCAGTGAGCTTAAGTGTGTGTGTGTGTGTGTGTGTGTGTGTGTGTGTGTGTCAGTTCCCGGAGATGCTGTTTGAGGAGGACACGGAGCTGTGTGCCGACCTGTGCCTGCGTCTCCTGCGCCACTGCAGCAGCAGCGTGGGCTCCGTGAGGAGCCACGCCTCCGCCTCCCTCTACCTCCTCATGAGGCAGAACTTTGAGATCGGCAACGTGAGTCCTCCGCCCCTGTGTGTGTGTGTGTGTGTGTGTGTGTGTGTGTGTGTGTGTGTGTGTGTGTGTGTGTGTGTGTGTGTGTGTGTGTGTGTGTGTGTGTGTGTGTGTGTGTGTGTGTGTGTGTGTGTGTGTGTGTGTGTGTGTGTGCGCAGTAGAATCGTTTTACCTGGAGGCTACTTCTTTTTGTTTTTTAATTCCCCTTCCTCGTTAGATTTGCGGAAGATGCAAAGTTGATTGTTTGTTTAGAATTGATCATATCCTCTCCCTGGAAATGAATGAAACGTCAAATCGTAATGCTTTTAAACATGAAGCTTGTATGGCCTCCTGTGTGTCCTATGATTCCTATCCTGTGTTTAATACATGGGTTGCAGCTCCACACGTGCATGTATTGTAGCTCCACAGAAAAGGTTTCATGGAAAAAAGTTATATCCTTAAATAGCAAGCCAATGCCACAGGCCTCAAGTCCTCATAGCTCCCCTGTGTGACTTGCGTAATGCCAGGCGTGACGCAGCGCGGTGAATCGTTCAGGCCATGTATCACGGCGGTGTTGGATAATACTCGTGTTCTTTTGGGGTGCAGAACTTTGCCCGGGTGAAGATGCAGGTGACCATGTCTCTGTCCTCGCTGGTCGGGACGTCCCAGAACTTCAACGAGGAGCACCTGCGGCGCTCCCTGAAGACCATCCTGACCTACGCAGAGGAGGACCACGAGCTCAGGGACTCGCCCTTCCCAGAGCAGGTAGGAAACACAACCATGTGACCTGTCCGTGTGTGTATACATACATACATGTGTGTATACATACAGTGCCTTGCGAAAGTATTCGGCCCCCTTGAACCTTTCGACCTTTTGCCACATTTCAGGCATCAAACATAAAGATATAAAACTGTAATTTTTTGTGAAGAATCAACAATAAGTGGGACACTATCATGAAGTGGAACGAAATTGATTGGATATTTCAAACGTTTTTAACAAATAAAAAACTGAAAAATTGGCCGTGCAAAATTATTCAGCCCCCTTAAGTTAATACTTTGTAGCGCCACCTTTTGCTGCGATTACAGCTGTAAGTCGCTTGGGGTATGTCTCTATCAGTTTTGCACATCGAGAGACTGACATTTTTGCCCATTCCTCCTTGCAAAACAGCTCGAGCTCAGTGAGGTTGGATGGAGAGCATTTGTGAACAGCAGTTTTCAGTTCTTTCCACAGATTCTCGATTGGATTCAGGTCTGGACTTTGACTTGGCCATTCTAACACCTGGATATGTTTATTTGTGAACCATTCCATTGTAGATTTTGCTTTATGTTTTGGATCATTGTCTTGTTGGAAGACAAATCTCCGTCCCAGTCTCAGGTCTTTTGCAGACTCCATCGGGTTTTCTTCCAGAATGGTCCTGTATTTGGCTCCATCCATCTTCCCATCAATTTTAACCATCTTCCCTGCCCCTGCTGAAGAAAAGCAGGCCCAAACCATGATGCTGCCACCACCATGTTTGACAGTGGGGATGGTGTGTTCAGGGTGATGAGCTGTGTTGCTTTTACGCCAAACATAACGTTTTGCATTGTTGCCAAAAAGTTCCATTTTGGTTTCATCTGACCAGAGCACCTTCTTCCACATGTTTGGTGTGTCTCCCAGGTGGCTAGTGGCAAACTTTAAACGACACTTTTTATGGATATCTTTAAGAAATGGCTTTCTTCTTGCCACTCTTCCATAAAGGCCAGATTTGTGCAGTATACGACTGATTGTTGTCCTATGGACAGAGTCTCCCACCTCAGCTCTAGATCTCTGCAGTTCATCCAGAGTGATCATGGGCCTCTTGGCTGCATCTCTGATCAGTCTTCTCCTTGTATGAGCTGAAAGTTTAGAGGGACGGCCGGGTCTTCGTAGATTTGCAGTGGTCTGATACTCCTTCCATTTCAATATTATCGCTTGCACAGTGCTCCTTTGGGATGTTTAAAGCTTGGGAAATCTTTTTGTATCCAAATCCGGCTTTAAACTTCTCCACAACAGTATCTCGGACCTGCCTGGTGTGTTCCTTGTTCTTCATGATGCTCTCTGCGCTTTAAACGGACCTCTGAGACTATCACAGAGCAGGTGCATTTATACGGAGACTTGATTACACACAGGTGGATTCTATTTATCATCATTAGTCATTTAGGTCAACATTGGATCATTCAGAGATCCTCACTGAACTTCTGGAGAGAGTTTGCTGCACTGAAAGTAAAGGGGTTGAATAATTTTGCACGGCCAATATTTCAGTTTTTTATTTGTTAAAAAAGTTTGAAATATCCAAGAATATTCGTTCCACTTCATGATTGTGTCCCACTTGTTGTTGATTCTTCACAAAAAATTACAGTTTTATATCTTTATGTTTGAAGCCTGAAATGTGGCAAAAGGTCGAAAAGTTCAAGGGGGCCGAATACTTTCGCAAGGCACTGTATATACATGTATACGTACGTGTGAGGTAGGACTGCTAGAGCCGTCACAGTGCAGATGTTTTGGTATTTGTCGGTGCTGGTGGATTTCGGCGATTCCGGATTTCATAACACAGGAAATCCATCCAAACAATTCTTGATATTTCAATGATGTAACGTCAATGCATCTACGTTAACATTAACTTTGTACTAACGTCAACCGATTAAACATAGCACAAAGGACGTTTAGGAAGTTAAATGGCTGTTTATAAGCTGGAAAACACAACCAACAACATGTTAGTCCAGTGAGTCAGTGAGACCAACTTCCGGATGCCTGATTTGAAACCACAGGAAAGATCCATCCAAACAATTCTTGACGTTTCAATGATGTAACGTCAGTGTATCTACGTCAACATTAACACTTTGAACTAACGTCAACCGAGTTAAGATAACACAAAGGACGCTTTGGTGTTACATGTCTGTAACCAAGCAAGAAAAACGATGTAGTTGTGTTAAGATTAAGTTCAGTTCAGCACGTTTGACTTCAGCAGTACCAACAACGTGTTATTATTATTCAGTGAGTCAGTGTGACACCAACTTTGGCCGGTACTAACTGTAGAGAAACGTTTAATTGACACTGGCTCCTTTTATATCCCTTGTTATCGTGGACATTGAGTGCGTTTGATGGTTTGAAGATTTCAGTGATTGGTGTTGTGTTCTTGTGCCGTGACCTCAGGTCCAGGATCTGGTGTTCAACCTGCACATGATCCTGACCGACACGGTCAAGATGAAGGAGCACCAGCAGGACCCAGAGATGCTCATTGACCTCATGTACAGGTACTCCCACACACACGCACTCGCGTACCTGCACGCACATGTGCACACACACAGACTCCCATGCAACAACACTGATTTATAATATAAATAATATCTAAATATTTATTATATAATTACATAAGGTATATTTTTGTTCTTGTTTATGCGTATTCTTAGCTTTTACTTTCTCTTGTTTTTATTTGGGCTGACATATCACCCTCCTGTGCTACGGCTGGGACACCCAAGTCAATGAATCGATTGAATAAACAACATCTCATCTTATTGAGTAACGGACTCAAAGCAAAACGTCAATCCTCTCACCTGGCGGCCCTCCCCGTCGTCTCTCTCTCCCCAGGATCGCCAAGGGCTACCAGAACTCTCCGGACTTGCGTCTCACGTGGCTCCAGAACATGGCCGGCAAGCACTCGGAGCGGGGCAACCACGCAGAGGCGGCCCACTGCCTGGTGCACAGCGCCGCCCTGGTGGCCGAGTACCTGAACATGCTGGAGGACTGCCGCTACCTCCCCATTGGCTGCGTCACCTTCCAGGTCAGCGTCGCTGCCGTGATTGGTTGGTTTGTGCTAACCGCATGCTCGAGTGCGTTAGGGTGTCACACACAGGGAATTTATTAGATTGTTTAGATTAATAAGATAATAGTCTGATAGCAGAACAGCTCAAATCTGGGTGAAAGGGCCGTTTCACATTTCCTTCACTTCATCTTTGTTTTGGCCAATCATGTCGCTGAAGGCGGGGATCTGTAAGCACTGCTGACAAACCTGGCCAGCACTAGTAAACGTTTCCCGATGGGAAGACAAGCTGAAACATTCTGTGAGGAAAGCAACATTCTTATAAAAAGCATCTGTAAAGGTTTCTAATCCACACCGTGTAGACTGGCCACTGAAGAAATACACTTATTGAAATCCCTGCTGAAAGCTGCATCCACTCGAGTGGAATGAGTTGCTCTCCTGTAGAATATCTCTGTAGCAAAGCAGGAAACAAGGTGTAACCATGCAACTCTACGTTTTGGTTTCCGTACGGCTCTGTGCCGTCTCCTCCCAGAGGTTCTGCTATAATGCTATGGTAGGACTGCTACAGCAGAGATTAGGTTGAATCCCCCCCCCCCGGCCCTCTGACTGGGTGGGGTGTTGAAGGAGACCAGGCACATTTCTCCTGTTGATCTCCGTTGAGCAATGACTCCAGATGCCGATGCTGCAGATGGCCGGCTCCCCACCCTGCCAGGCCTTTTATGCTTATTATTATGACTCTTTCTTTCACTGTGTGTTTCATTACTTGTTCTGACCGCTGTGCCCCCCGATGCCCTCCCCTCCTCGCAGAACATTTCCTCCAACGTGCTGGAGGAGTCTGCAGTGTCGGATGACATCCTGTCCCCAGAGGAGGAGGGCATCTGCGCGGGGAAATACTTCAGCGAGTCGGGCCTGGTGGGCCTCCTGGAGCAGGCAGCTGCCTCCTTCAATATGGTACGTCTCGCATGAACCCCCCCCCCCCCCCCCCGTGCCCCGGGACATGCTGACTGCATGTTGGCAGGGGTTTTACAGCTCTGGCCATCACGGTTGAAGGAGCGGTGGGTTATGAAGCCGGCCCAAGCTGAAGAGGGTCTATTGTCTATTGACCCCCCTTTCCTACCCTCTCTCCCCCTTTCTCTCCCCTCTCCCCCCTGCTCTCTCCCCTCTCGCCCCCCTGCTCACCCCTCTCTCCCCCCTGCTGTCCCCTCTCTCCCCCGCTCCCCCTTCTCCCCCCTGCTCTCTCCCTTTTGCTCTCTCCCCTCTCTCCCCCCTGCTCTCCACACTCTCCCCCCTCTCTCCCCCCTGCTCTCCCCTCTCCCCCTTCTCTCCCCCCTCAGGCCGCAATGTTTGAAGCTATAAACGAGGTTTACAAGATCCTGCTGCCCATCCACGAGGCCAACAGGGACTTCAAGAAGCTGGCCGTGGTCCACGGCAAGCTGCAAGATGCCTTTAACAAGATCTACAACCAGGTATGTCCCTCTCTCCTATTGTGTGGAACTAACGCCACCTGGCTGCATCATGAGAAAAGTAAACATCTTGTGTGCTTTCCAATCACTTATCCCTCTCTTCTCTGTTTCACCTCTCTTACAGAGTTCCGGATGGGAGGTAGGATGTCTATTGCTCACCGTCTGTGGGAATAAATATGTTTTACCTCATTGGATAAATGACTTCATAACTGTTTCCTTATATACTTGTGTCAAAAAGTGTTATAATCATGTCTTTTTTATCTCATCTCTCTCTTGGGTTGTTCCATTGCCTACTCTATGGGATGAATGTTTCACTGGTGAGTACGTTCAAGTTCCCTTACTCAAACAGAAACATAGATTTGTGTAACACAGAGTCACGAGATGCTATTTTCCCAAGGGTCTGTTTGCTGCTCACTGGTTTCAGCAACCAGCACATTGCTTAAACATGCATTGCTAATTTGAGCCCTAATTTGTGTTTTTTGCTGTCACCGACATCAATTGTTTCCAATGAGTCTCCAATGAGTTGGACAGTCTCTAACTATCAGCTCATCACACATTCTAATGATACTTTCATTTAATTTGACTCTCCCTGTGGAAGCTGGAGCTATTCACAAATATCAGTAAATATTAAAAAGGTCCCTACTCTCATAGGCTCAACATCTGTTCACCTAGTTTCTTCTTCTTCTTCTTCTTCTTCTCCTCGTCTCTCCAGGTCCACAGAGGATGTTTGGGACGTACTTCCGCGTGGGTTTCTATGGCTGTCGCTTCGGAGACCTAGATGAGCAGGAGTTTGTCTACAAGGAGCCGTCCATCACCAAGTTAGCAGAGATCTCTCACCGTCTGGAGGCAAGGACATCAGAAAAGCACTCTGACGCTGACATACAATACCACACTAGCTCTGATGCTTAGATAAGCTAATGTATCACAATAGAATAGGAGTGCTCTGACGTAAACATAGAGCATCACACACTAGCTCTGATGCTAACATAAGCTAACGTATCACAATAGCATAGGAGTGCTCTGATGCTAACATTCATTATCACACTGGCTCTGACATTAACAAAGCCAAGTATACCCAACATATCAAACTAATATTGGAGGGCTCTGAAGCTAGCTAACATATCACATTAGTACAGGTATAGGACCACACTAACAAGGCCCTTTTTGGCTGAATAGTACTGCACCATATTTTCCCATTTGGCGAGCACGGCCAATGTTGCAGCTGTTTTGTCTATTTGTTCCGCGCCATATGATCATACAGTATTGTACCAAGTGGATGATTTTGTTTCTATGACTGATTACTTTGGCTAAATGGGGGAAAGGTTGTAAACGCTTACTTTTGCATGCAGGAGTTTTACTGTGAACGTTTTGGGGATGACGTGGTGGAAATCATCAAGGACTCCAGCCCAGTGGACAAGAACAAACTGGATCCAAACAAGGTAGTAGAGAAACCCCCTGGGAAAAGCTCCCAGATATTACGAAAAACACCACAGCATGTTTCAGTTTTAACTGAGTCAGCACTGAAATGATGATGTGGCAGCAGAAAGCGGGAGTCGATGGTTTACCAGCGACTGCCCAGCTACAGCCTAGCGATGAGCACGTTGTCGTTCTTTCAGTCATATTTTAACCAGGTATTGGCTCTTTATTTCTTGGACATCATTTTGTACAAATAATTAAAAAAAATTGACATACCATAACTTGTGTTGTTTGACTGTCTAGCCACCTGTGTAGTAGAAAGTAGTGTTTTTATTTTATTGTTTAAATGTGGCACCAGCTGTCCGTCATCAAAGTGGGCGGGGCCACCCCGCTCCACATGGGCCTTCCCCAACTCCCCTGACCTTGGTGTTTTCCTATGTGTCCCGCCAGGCCTACCTGCAGATCACCTACGTGGAGCCCTTCTTCGACACGTACGAGCTGAAGGAGAGGATCACGTACTTCGACAAGAACTACAACCTGCGCACCTTCATGTACTGCACGCCGTTCACGCTGGACGGCCGCGCGCACGGTGACCTGCACGAGCAGTACAAGCGCAAGACCATCCTCACCATGTTGCACGCCTTCCCCTACATCAAGACACGCATCAACGTCCTGCAGAAGGAGGAAGTACGAGGCCTGAATGGAAAAATACCCAAATATGTGGAGGGATAGATATTTCTATATTGCCAAAACTACTGGTGTGATTTATGTTTGGCCGTACTATAAATCACTGGTTAATTCAATTCGATTTTTTGGGTCATATTTGGGAATACAATAAGGCTGCTATGCTGACCCTCATCTTTTTGATCCGCATGGCGTGCAGATCATTCTGGTTCCAATGGAGGTGGCCATCGAGGACATGCAGAAGAAGACCCAGGAGCTGGCCTTCGCCACACACCAGGACCCTTCTGACTCCAAGATGCTGCAGATGGTGCTGCAGGGCAGCGTGGGCACCACTGTGAACCAGGTGGGCGTCCATTCACATCCTGAACACTGCTAGCTTCATTAAAGGGGCTCCAAGACCTCCTGGAACTATGAATATAATAATAAATACATTGGTGTGAAGAATGGTGACCAACATTCCTTGGCATGTGCGTAACTGTCTTTCTCTCTCCCCCTTCTTTCTCCCCCACTCTCTTTTACCTCCCCCGCTTATTCTATCCCCGATTACCTCCACCTCTCTCTCTCTCTCTCTCTCTCTCTCTCTCTCTCTCTCTCTCTCTCTCTCTCTCTCTCTCTCTCTCTCTCTCTCTCTCTCTCTCTCTCTCTCTCTCTCTCTCTCTCTCTCTCTCTCTTCCCCCCCCTCCCCTACCCCAGGGTCCCTTGGAGGTGGCCCAGGTCTTTCTCTCGGAGATCCCCGAGGACCCCAAGCTGTACCGCCACCACAACAAGCTGCGGCTGTGCTTCAAGGACTTCACTAAGAGGTGAGGACTGACGCTCCCCGGCCGGCCATCCTATCCCTCCATCTACAACAACAACAACCACTCGGGAATAATATAGTGAGGGAGGAGATGGATGAACCCCAACCTTTTTGTGTTTTTCTTCCTGCCTGTCCCCCAGGTGTGAGGACGCCCTGCGGAAGAACAAGACCCTGATTGGCCCGGACCAGAAGGAGTACCACCGGGAGCTGGAGAGGAACTACAACAAGCTGAAGGAGGCGCTGGGGCCGCTCATCAACCGCAAGATCCCCCAGCTCTACAGGCCGCTGGCGGTGCAAGCCACGCAGATACAAAGGTAAGCCGGGATGCCAAATACGCACGCACGCACGCACGCACGCACAGAAAAACTACACATGAAAAATGAAAGAAATGACCTCAGACTTCTCCACATAATACAGCTAAAAATCACAGAAACACAATAGTAACGTGACACCAGACTGTCTCAACCCCCTCCCCCACACACACACACACACACACACACACACACACACACACACACACACACACACACACACTGCTCTGAGGCTTTTAGGTCAAGCTCTGAGGTAATACAGTATCGTATGGGTATAGACTATCCCCCCATAAAAGCCACATGTTCCTTACAGCCAGATGTTATTCTTTTTACTAATACTCATTTACTCACTCATTCATATGAAAGTGACACATTATTAAATAATGTCTGCACTGAATGAACAGTATAGTTACATGTATGTTGTAATTGTGTCTTCATAACGATCTTAACGTTCTTAACCTTCATTACGCCAGTTCCACAGTGTTTTGATTCCTCTTGGGGAAAAACATCAAAATAAGCAAGAGCCATTCCATTGAGAGGAATCACCACTTTGTGTTGCGTGTATATACGTCAGATTTACCCCTCCAACATGATTACAAAGTCAAGCAACCCCAGAATCCTTCATGCTTTTTGTTTTTCTTCCTGACAGGAACTCCTACAACAGGTCGAGTCTTCGAAGAGTGGACTGCTAAAGCACAGAGACACTCCAGGCTTTAATCCTCCGTCCTGCCCTGACCCCCCTTCCCCCCCCCTCCCCTCTCTCTCACTCACACTCACACACACACACACACACACACAGGGAGTCCACCAACTATCACCAACACAGACGCAACCATCCTGTCCCAGCAGCTCTAGCTTGTTAATTCCCCTCCCCCTCCCGCATCTCGGCCGCCACCAGTCACGGCATATTAGCTGTCCAACCCTGAACCCCTCCCTGTTTGGACTAACACACCACCCCCACCACCGCCTCTCCCTCCCCACCCCTTCTCACTCCTACAGGGAGGGAAAAAAGAAACCGGCCGGCACCACTGTTTCAACTCTAACTTTATCTTCGCTGTAAACACATGCTCATTTTGTAGAGAGCCCCTTGCGCCCCCACGCCTCCCTCAGGGGAAGCCACAGCTTCAGGAGTGGCCCTCCAGACACTGATGACCAAAAGCGCGTCTTCTCTTCCTCCTGCGCTGCTGCCCAGGCTCCCGCCAACACTAATTTCAGGTCTCCTCAAATAGTCTCGGAGGAGCTGGCGTGATTGCATGTTACGGCTCCGGGGACGAATTGTTTGCGTTTCTTTTATTTTTATTTTGAGGACACGGCGGCAGCCGCGACAAGCTTCTTTCCGTCTTTTCTTCCGTTTAGCTTTTCTTTTTTTTTTGGTTCGTCAACATAATGTTTTAACATGAAAGAATACTGGGTTACACTGTTGAGCAGCAGTCTGACTGTTGCACTGTGTGCCCTTAGTCGACATCATTGTTAATGTTTTGTTTTGTTTTTCAAACGGGACCACCACCACTATAATGGCGTCGGGAGATTCGCCCCCCGTGTCGATCATCGCGCCAAACAACTGACATTCCTTTCACTTTAAGTTAGACGTGCCGACGATTTGATCCTCCATGTATAAGAATTTGTTATACAAAGGAAACTAGTAACCCATGGACTCTGTACCCAGTTCGAACATAGAACACTAGTACTAATAACGGGACTAGAGGACGAGTACCTTTTTATTTCAAAGAGACCCAAAGTGACTGACATGGTATTTAGTAAAGGATATATGAAACGCTATGAAATTATCTTGTAATGCACTGACTGAGCTGGAGTAGAGTCACCTGTGGTGAAAACTGGAGAGGCACTGGCCCTAACAGCCCGGCACTCCCCCACCCTTGTTTGAACGTTTTTAACGGTGACCTGTAAAGCTTAAGATTGCGCATATCTTCTAATGCTGGCTTCTTCTCTCCATGTTAATCTGTTGTTTTAGAAAAGAAAAGAAAAGCAGTTGAAACTGGTTCCAGGAACACTGATGACTATGTAAGTTAGGGGAGGAAGATTTCTGATTCTTATTTCTGTTTTTATTTTGTATCCACTGGTTTTAGAACTACTGTATATGTATTACATTGCACTATTGTAAACAAACTGCAGCACCTACCACTGTATCTACTTGTTTGTCATTTCTGCTTTTGTAATTTTTCACAAAGTTGACCAAAATTTGTATTTTACCAAATCAGGATTTCTTTTTATTTATTCAGTCATTTTTACTGCTTTCTATTAAACTTCTCTACTTTAAATAATGTGTCTAGTTGTTTTCATGGGTTTACTCCTATATGTATCTTATTGGATAATATTTGAGGGATTGTATTGGTTTATAGACCGTAATAGACCATACGCCACTAATGTTTTAGGTCACTCGATAATTCATCCAATTTAAGGATCAATTTGCATTAGCCTCCTGGTCTGCGCTTCTGTAAAGTCGTTCCGACCCTGTCGAGTACTCCACCACCCTCCCCCCAACACTTTTCATAAAAAGCCCATAAAATCCCATTGTGACGTAAGCCTACTCGAATAGCAGTTTCCTTTATTTTCTTCAACATTTGCTGCAGAACTCTGCTTTTCAATACCATGTTGCGTTATGTGTCTAGAAAAATAAGTGTCTGGATGCTGTCCTACTACGACATCCACACAGCATGTATAAACTCGCGGCATTAAGCATAACAATCATAGTGAACCATCATACATTGAATTGGGTATGGCGTTTTCTTGGAAATCCTAATGTTGCTCTTCAGAGAGGCGTTGCTCTTCAAACATGTCCGAGTCGAGTTGTAATGGTACATAGGCCAATATAACTCGTTGTGGTCTGGCTGTGTGCATACCCACATACTTCAATCAAGTCATTCACTCGCCACATATGTATGTAGCTGGCCCTTTAAGACCCGCGGTAGGGGGAGAGGGGGGTTGTCGGTGAGTCTTGGTTGCGGTGTTTTTGTCTCCCTGTCATTGAGCGCCGATGGGCAGAAGCGTCTAAAAGGATACCCAGAGGATAGGTAAGGACAACAAACACATTAGAATACACGCGTGGGTCATTTGCCGTGGGAATTGTCTTTCAGTTCGCCATTTGTTTTAGACGAAAATGTTTGCTGAGAGAGTTTCTTTTGTAGACAGCTTGGTCATCCCCAGTCTCTTGGTCCGAATTAGCGGATTCTATGTTGTCAAGATCATCCAGTCTAAACTGTGCGAGTCTTGGTATTGAATGCAAATGTGTGTGTGTATGTGTGTGGATACTCTTTGGGCATCATACAAATATTTCATAAGTGGATATGTCGATTGTTTTATTGTAGTCTGGTGATTCTTCGTCCAGTGCGCGTTTTTTGTCCAGATTTATGATGAGGAACTCATGCGCTCCACAGCATCGGAGCGCACACAATGCCTACTGTGTGCCACCAGTTAATACGCTCCGTGCGGTCAACCCCACCCCCCCCCCCCCCCCCCCCCCCCAATCCATCGAATAGGCAGCCTCGATCATGCGTTTGACCGAACCGTTCGATTGTTTTGAATTGATTTAGCTAATGGATTGGAGCGTTAGGTCACACGCGTCATGCTATCCTACGGTCTTAATTAGCGATGGTTGGGCTACATTTCAAGCGTGTGCGTGCATCCTCTAAATAGGCCAATCCCAACTTTTTTCGAATGACTACATCGATCCTCTTTGAAAATATCTTAACGTTTGGAAGCAGTATTATTACAGCCCTGGTGATTGCTGCGACTCGAGGGAGAGGGCGCGACCGTACATTCTGCGAGCTTCCATTACTTCCAGATGTTCGGCACATTTTCGTTGCCGCGTTTCCCTCAAATTTGTTTATCTAACCACGAGACAACCAGCAAAACGCCACGAAGGGCAGACTGTACCCACAGTGAAGCGATGTTGATATCAATACAGATAAAGGATGTCATCATATAGGACTATATAGAGGATCGGAAACCCGTCAAAGTTCATGGAAGTTTTTGTCAGGAGAAAAATATCAGATTTGTATCTTAGGCTGCAGGGCAAGGTTAGGTTTTAGGTTTTGACTTAAGTCGTTGTACATTAATGACAGGGTGACTGTATTGGCATCTGTTGGCATAGGAAAATCGTATCAATGTGTAGTTGAATTATATTAAATACGTGGGTTATTAAGTCTCTTGATCATTAATACGACGTGGTGGTAGCCTAGTGGTGGTCTTCATCATGTGGTTGGAGTCAAGATGGGGTTCACTTGTTGATCAGGTTCCGGCCAGCTGCTAGGATGGTGGAATGTGATTTGTTTCTTGGCTCCAACATTTAGATCAAGGGGCGCAGTATTGGAATTCCAACCCCAGGAATGTCAATTTAGAAAGCCCTTCTTGACCACACGCCGGGCACATAGTTAACCGGGGTTAAATGTCTGTAGTTATGAATGAGATTAAGTGTATTGAGTGGGTTGACTCTAATCCAACTGATGAGTGTCCGTTTGCTAAGCAGTGCAACTTTGATGCCCTCTGCTCATTACAAACGAGACATCATTTTATTTTTGTCTGTCCCTTTAATAATGCAATTTAAAGGGTTGACGCTGTTCGTGTTATTGTTGGAGTAGGTCCATATTGCATCTCATGTACTTTGTTGTAACTTCCTAAAGATTGTTGTTTACAACTCTCTTGTAGATTACATATTGCTATAAATGTTCCTTGAAGGTTGCTTAATGTTTGGATTTAAAGTCAAAATTGCCCAGCCAAAAAGATTAGTTAAAGTGTTGGAGCGGAGGATTTAGTGAATGTGGCCATAGAGTAATCTGTACATTACTGTATGTGTTGTGTCAGGGATTAAGGCATCACATAAGGGTTAATCCTTGTACTCTTTACCTATTGACTGAAGTGAAGGCAACATTTGAAGCAACCTATGGTAACAGTGGGGAAAAGCTTAGCTCGTTAAATAATCTAGTTTAATCTATTTTAATACAATAATCAGCGATAGGGTTTGGGCTTGTGTCTTGCTCTCTGTGTGAGTGTGTGTTTTAGTCTGGTGGTTCATCAGAGCCAACTGATTGTTGAGTCAGGAAGCTGCCTGATGAAAATCTCCCGAGAAGGAACCACTTTAGCACAACATCAACACGGACGCTAGATTACTTCCTGTTGCCCCTCACCGCGCCGTCCCCGACCGTACCGCCGCACACGCTGACCCTGAAGTTTGACCCCGCCACGGCACCCTCCCGCTCTCCATCATCCCCCCCCCACCCCACCCCTGACGGTCTGGCCTACGTCTGCCTCCCCCCGTCCCCCTCCTCCCACACTCTCCTCCCCTCTTACAAAGCCTCTCTGCTTGACGTCCTTTCTACTTCCCACGTCACCTGGATCTGTACGATTTACTTCATTCCACTAGCCACTCGTCATTTTAGCAGCTAACACACTTCTATCCAAATCAAAACGGTTTAGGGGGAGCTTAGGGGGTTTGGGGGAGCCACCTCAAGGATGGCTACGGGTTAGGCTGCTGAGGCTGTACCCGGTACCTTTCGGCTGGGGAATCGAACATCACGTAGCCGTATAGCCGCTCCACTATCCTACTAATTCTTTCTTTCTTTCTTTCTTAACGCGCCACACTTCCTCCACAAAAATCCTCCTGCTGCCGCTCATGCCCCAACCGTTGTTCCACTTCCTGTCGGAGGTCGCTGCAGTGACCAATGGCAGCAGGGTGGGTGTTTACCCAGCCCCAGCCGTAACGCGAGCAGCACGCCCCTGGGGAGCTCCTCCCTTGGCTGGAGGAGCCCCCACCGATGCTGATCTCTTTCTCCCCCCTCCCCCTTCCCCCTTCCTTAATGCGATTAACAGGGGGATTCTGTTGTAAAGGGCATACAGCCCCTCTGGACAATTTCTCCATGTTGGCTCATGGTGACATGGTATGTCAGACCAACACGCCCATGGCCAGCGCACATGCACATGTATTACCATGACAATGTTAGGTCATCTGGCCACTTGAGGCAAGCAGTACCCCCTTTCTACACACACGCACACGCACACGTGCGCGTTGCACAGTTTGCAACTCGTAAATTGACCACCTCTGTGATTCGTAATAGACGGCTATTGTTTAGCTCGGGCAAGTGCCCGAGTTGTTAATGGGTCCGTTTGTACTTTATTGATTAATTATTCAGGGCCAGTTGGCTAAGTAAAGCCATCTGTGATAGGCCTACAGGGTGAACCCAGCATGGATGCAGAAGCACTCCCATCCACACAAATGTTACTCTTGTTTAAACATTAATGTGAAAAAAACACATCCAGCCATTAAATATATAAAAACTGCCGTTAAAGTACTCAAAACTGGGATTTTCACCCGAACTTAAACAGTTTGTTTGAATATGAGCTAGGTTTATAAGGTCACATGAAGTTCCGCCTTTCATAGTGTTTCTCCATTGTGTGGCTATTTTTAGTGTGCACAAGCAACGCACAGGCGATGCTAATCTCAGAGGCGGAGCGACGTTGTTTTCTGGAGAAAGGAAAGGTCACTTTGAGAAACCTCATGTAACTCGTGGTCAGGAGCTCTGGTTCTCCTTATCAGAGGTCTTCTGATGTTCCCGCCGCGGGGCCGGCAGTGGGAGATGGGTTGCGGTGCGTTCCCTTCTGTATCATGGTTTGTGGCAGTCGAAGTGATTCATACCAATCCATGCCAATTCTGAGGAGAAAGTCATGGTGTTCTCATTGGAGAAAATGTTTTCCATCTAAAAACGTTCAGCTGCACTTTCCTTTTTTTCTCTGCCCTCTTGCCCTTTGCAGTCTCGCCTTTCTTTTCTGGCATTCTCCTTCTTTTTTTTCTCCCCTCCCCTCACTCCCTCACTCACATACAGTACAGTTATTCTCTGCTCACTCCTTCTCTCTCCCCCCCTCTCCTCCCCTACTCTCTTACTGGCTTGTTTAGCTTATTTCTCTCTCTCCCCCTTTTTCTCTCCCTCTTGTCCCTCTACTCCCTCTCTCTTTCTCTCAACCCCTCTCTCTCTGTCTCTTTCTCTCAACTCCCCCCTCACTCTTCCCCTCTCTCTCTCTCTCTCTTTCTCTCTCTCTCTCTCTCTCTCTCTCTCTCTCTCTCTCTCTCTCTCTCTCTCTCTTCTCTCTCTCTCTCTCTCTCTCTCTCTCTCTTTCTTTCTCTTCTCCCCCCCTCTCTTCCCGGGCTGAAGGGAAGTGGCTGGGTTGTTTCTGGGCCCGTGGGGAATACAAAGATGGAGCTGCCTATCCTGTAACCCTTTCTGTCTCCGGCGGACCTCCACCAGCCCACCTCCTCCACCGGACATGACTGTCACAACAACCCCCCCCCCCCCACACACACACACACACACCCCCTGCTTCATCAAGCCCAGTCAGTCATCAGTTCATGATGGACGGATGGAAGAGGGTGTTAGTGGAGTGTGTGTGTGTGTGTGTGTACATTCCTTTTGAGACTCTGTCCAAAGTGTGTGTGTGTGTGAGTGTATTGTGTGCCAATCTAATCTTTAAACACACAGGGTTCATCTTGTGCTCTCACTGTTGTTTGAGTGCTAAATCCCTGTATTCTGCAAGGCGGAGGTGATTGCAGATGATTTGTCAGTTGAGAGTTTAGGCGGGAGGTGATGGAGTGAGAGGGAGCCCTCCACCCCCCTCTGTGTCTTATCACCATCACCACCACTGCCCCACACCTGGGTACATCAGCTGAGAAGCTACAGCTGTGTTTGCCGACCACTAGCTGGGATGGCCCAAGACAGTGTGTGTATTGCTGTGTTGTGTGGGTTTTGGCATGTGGGGGAGTGTGTGTAGGTTTGGGGGAATGTGTGTGCGTGTGTGGGTTTAGGTGTGTGTATATGTGGGTTCTGGGGTTAGTGTGTGTTCATCAGTGATAAGTGGGTGAGGTCTATGTATTAGTCTGTTCCAAAAGTGATTGCCCTTCAAAAGAACAAACCGCATACAGGATTATATCATGCCTGGCAGAACATTATTTGTTTTTGTTTTTAACATAACTTTAAATGCAGCCCTTCTTTGCTATCTGACACGAGGAGATACAGTGAAGTAAATAATCGGTCATGGCAACTTTTGAACCAATCCCAGTTACTTATCTGCCTGTTTGTAGTCTGATGCTGTGCAGCTACATAGCAGACCAGGAGCAGCTCAGTTTGTTTTGAGGTATTTTTTTCACACAGTCTCACTGTCTCACTCTCTCTCACTCCCCGTCTCCCTCTCTCTCTCCATCTCTGAGAAATGCCCCTCCTACCTTTATATTAGAACCAGCTGTGGAACCAGAGGGTGGATGAATGGCTCTTTGTGATTAGGCCTGCTTCCAGTGTAAAGACCCATGTCTCTTTTTCACTCTCCCTCTCTCCCTTTATCTTTTGCTTTCTCACTCTCTCTGTGTCTCTCTCTCACTCCCTGTCTCTCACTCTCACTTTCTTTGTCTCTCACTCCCTGTCTCTTGCTCTTTCTAACTCCCTCTCACTCTCTCTCACTCACTCTCTCTCTCTGTCTCTGTCTCTCTCTCCCATTGTCTCTCTCTCCTTCCCTGCCTCTGTCACTTTCTCTCTCTCTTTCTCTCTCCTTGACTCTCACACACTCGCTATCACACATGATTATAGCATAACACCTCCATGTGAATCGAGCAAAACGTCAACATAGTCTATTGTAACGTTGAGGGGTCGGTAAGGAAAGCGTTTTTTCTAAACCAAACCTCCAAACAGAATGTCGGTCACACCACAGTGATCGTACGCCACGGCTGTAAGCAGTCCCTAACTATGAGAACAGAGGGCCCTTTTTAACATACGGCTTATCAGCTTGACTTGCACTGATTAGTCCAAGCAAAACATTTTCATCTTTTTAATTTTTTTTACTGGCACTCTCTTTAGGTCACATACTCCGGTTCTCTAGATCAGACGACTGTCTTGCACAACTCCTTCTTAAAAGGTAGTTTTTTTTTTACTCTAGAGGACTAGACTCAGGGTTGGAGCTCTGGAGGGGAGTATGTAGGGTATGACAACAAGGATTGAGAGAGTGAGTCACATAGATAGGAAAACTAGAAAACATTTCTCAACTCCATGGCTGGGAGATTCCCAAGCTTGGATTAATTAGGATCACGAGGAGGGGGGGGGGGGGGTGGTATGGGAGGAGGTGGGTTTGTTGCACAGAAGACGGTTTCACGAGAAGAAGCTCTGCTTGTGTCTCTGAATCAGGACCTCTCTCTCTTCCTCGGTGGCACCGCTGGCAGACATCGAGTTGTGTGTGTGTGTATGTGTGTGTGTGTGTGTGACATCTTTAATCGGGTTGTGTTGCTCACGTCTGGGATGTGGGCAATCATACACACTGGAATGTCTTGTGCAACCTGCTGTTCTCCCTGCAGGAGTCACCCTGGTTTATAACCCGCCATTAGTCAGGGGGTCACTTAACCTTTCATGAGGATTAATCAACATCCATAGATGACTCTATGTGTTTACATCTTTTGTGTTTTTGTTTATGTCTCGTTTATGTGTTTTTTTTTATAGCTCATGGCGATCTTAATCTTGGATCTTATGTCACTACAGTACAGTCTCTGACTTCATAATCTCTCCTTCTCCTTAGGTGGGTGCTGTCAGAGAGAAGGAAAGGAAGAAAGGAAAGAAGGGGAGAGGAGGAAGAAGGAGAGAGCTGACTGCCAGGAGACTGGGGTGGAGAGCCCTGCAGCGTGAGCAGCTGGTACGAAACGGAAAATATAGCCCCCATTTCCTAATTCATAAACCATTCCCAACCGTATGGAGAGAAAAAAAAAGAGTGGAGACCTGGGTAATGCAGTGGAAAAATCTGTAAGAAAAAGAAAAAAGTTGCACACTGTAAAGAGTTGGTTGGTCATTAGTCTTGTCGAAGTCCTCGTCATGGCAAAACCAATACTGAATTGCAGTAATGGCTTGACCACCCTTTAATAAGCGACCTTGAAAGCTCTTGTTATTTATAGTTGTACTTACGGATGACCTTGGGTCTTTCTTGAGCACATCAAGGGTTCCGGTTCACGGATAAACACATCGATAATCGATGCTCTCTCTACACCCTGCGCTGCTTCACTCTCCGTGATGTAGGAGGTGTGTTACCCACCATTGCTCACCGTGATTGCAGGTTGTGAAACTCTCCAACTTGTTGCTGTTGTTGTGGAGAAGGATCGAGGACATGGCGGTGATGTCGTTGTGACAGACGTGTCACTAACACTGAAGGACCGGCATCCTCCCCTGGGGAGGAGAGGGGCTGAGGGGTTGTTATCTTAATTATGGTTACCACAACAACCGTACCCACTAATCCTTCCTAACCATTATGGAGGGAGTGGTGGTTACGGTTGTTGCAGTGGATATTTTTCCTAATTAACTTCTGTCAGTATGGAATGCGGCCGATGGACCGCAGGGGCATGGGGGCTGAGTCTAGGACGAGCTATAAGGCCTTGATGAAGCTGGACGGGGAGAAATGAGGAAGGGGCCGGGGGGGGGGGGGGGGGGGGGGGGGGGGGCTAGGAGAAGTACGTTAGTGTGACGCTCCTCGCGACCTCAGCACACTGGTTTTTGTTCACTGTCATCTGAAAAGAAACACTGTTTGGCGGACCAGAGATGGAGGGATACACACACACACACACCCACACACACACTCACGCATGCATATATCTCAAACACACAAGAAGCCAGTGACAGAGGCCGGTGGCAGAGAGGTCTTTATTCTGGTTGGATGGGAGGTTGGTTTGGCGACCTTGCTTCAGCCAAAAGCAAGTTGGTTAGGACAGAGTACTTAGAATATAACAATTCAATGCCAACAAAGAGTGACACCTAACAGAAGACAACAACATGTAGTACCAACAGTTCTTCTGCTGCTTTTAAGTGTGATAAAAAGTGCATAGCATCTATGTTGGTGTACACTTATCCTTTCACTCACCCTATCTCTCTTCTAATATGCGCACACACATATACACACACATTCTCTCTCTCTCTCTCACTCTCAGCTCCAGCCCATCTATCTGTCCTTTCTCACTTTCTCATACTTTGAATCCCACTCGGTATTCTCTCTACACTTTATCACTGCAACACATTCCATACCGTGATAAAGAAACAGTGCATACTTTATTTATAAACCTGCCGCCATGATCACTCATATACAATCTGCTGAGAAGGTTTGCCTCGCATGCCACATGCGGTTTACAATGTATAACCAGCCTGTCATAGCTAGGACACACACTCCTAATTCAATAGCTGGTGTAAGCACAACAGTTATAGCTGTGCATTCCACACAGTAATTTACATCCTCGTACTTCTCCCGGCATATCCACTATGCCACTATGTATCTGTCTAGGAGTGTGTGTGTGTGTGTGTGTACGTGTATGTGTGTTTGTGTTAGTGTGTGTGTCTGTACGTGTATGTGTATCTGTGTGTGTGTGTGTCTGTCTGTCTGTGTGTTAGTGTGTGTGTGTAGGTGTGGGTGGTCGTGTCGCTGTGAGAGAGTGTTGACTGACCACTGATAGAGAGGATGGCGCCCAGATATCAAAATCAACTGGAGGACTTCAGAAATACCAAGTGAATTCAGTCAGTGTTTCCAAGTGCCCTACTTTCCACAAATGAGCAGTACGCGACGATGGAGTCACAAGATAGCTAGTGACGGTAAAGAGAGATGAAGGGGGGAGAGGGAAGGAGAGAGATTGAGAGAGGGAGATATAAAGGGGGGGGGGAGATAAATGTAGAGTGATAGAGAAAGTTGGAGAGAGATGTGGAGAGTGAGAGCGAGCGGGAGAGAGATGTGGAGTGTGAGAATGTGAAAGATAGATTATACAGAGAGCGGGAGAGAGAGTTATGAAGGGAGTCCGATAGATGTAGCGATAGAGCGGGGGTAGAGCGAGAGAGAGTTAGTTTGCTCTGATGGAGCAGAACATTTACACGAACTGAAGTTAGTTGACCATGCCCTCAAACTCTGTAGAGGAAAACGTTCAATCAATATCATAACATTAAGTCAATATAATCATCGCTATAGTGGCGCTCCAACAGGTAATGCTGGAGATAGTTCAAACATTACATCTTTGGTTCCCACAAACCCAGTGACCTGGGAAGTTAATCTTTTACAGGGGAAATATACTTAACAGGCCTGCCATTGTAGGCTCCACACCTTCACTGGAAGGACATTTCTCCTGGTTAGAGATAGAAGAAGGAAAACAGTGGCAGGTCACGGTTTATATTTTCAATACAAAAGTGTGGAGAGGGATGGAGGGATCCCTTCATGATGGATGGCGACGACCTTTGGAGAACGTGGGACAGGGAAGGGGAGACGGTGACCGGCTGTAACCTCCTGATCCTCAGATGACATCAAGGAGGGGTCGAGGAAGCCAATTCTTGCATTAGTTATCCTATGAAATAGAAGAAGGCAAGGGCTGAAGAGGCAGACAATGAGTTGGAGGAGTGTGGTAGAGAAAAAGAGGAAAGAGTGTGCGCAAGCCCTAAATTGAGAAGTAAGCCTACGCACAAATGATTCCTAATAAGGTTGTAACTGGCAGCCGCATTGGGCCTGTGCTGGAATAAGCTGCCAGGAAACTTTCCCTTGTAACCTCTCTTGTCTGAATACTTAGAACAGAAACAAACACACGAAGGTCCACGTCGCTGCGCTGGGGGAAATATAGCTGGGGAGAGGAGAGATAGGCCTGGGGAAGAGTGAGAGCTGCGCGGCGATTCAATAAACTATTGCTAAGCGCACAAAGACAAGTCCATTCATGGCTGTATTGCCTGTGGGATATATGCACGTGATTGGTTCTGTGGGTTTATAGGGATAGGGGTTTGTGAGTTAACGGAATGCACTAATGCAACTATTGGTATTTATTATTGGTCCAATACCAGGCGGAAATGAAGTATTGTAATTGGAGAACCATAAAGAAAACAACTGATAATGAAGTTCTACAGAAAATTTAATTGTGTGATAACGTTCTCTAATCTAATGTAATCTACCTGCGTTGGAAGTTCTGCTGCTGTATGTTTGTAACTTCAGTTCATTCATTGTGTATCTGTCATCCTCCACAGGTGAGAGGCGGTGGGTGATTGTTCTACAAGCCACCTCTGGCTCATCATGGCTCAGGTGCTGCATATGGACCCCAGCTTCCCAGGTACCCCCACTTCTATTCATTCTTTGTTCCCCTAATTTCCCAACTGGGAAGTACATCTATAAGTTCAAACCTTGTGCTCATCATCAGTGTCTCTCCAATTACCATGATCAACCTTCCCACTTCATTCTTATTAAGAAAATTATAAGCCATTTCTTTTTTCTTTTTTTTTAACCTCAGCTTGTTCTCATCTAAAATGTCTCTCCTGTTATCATGGACAAACTTCCCGTTTCATTAATATTAAGAAAATGAAAAGCCTTGCGGATTGGACTCCTAGTGTACTGCGCTCCACCTACTTGTTTTCCTGGATTGTTTCACAGTGTACACAGTGTAAACACAGGATTCCCAAAAAAGATAAAGCCATTTTTTTCAAGTCTGAGTCCGAGATTAGACACAGATTTCCTTTGTGCCTAAACTCGATTTCCTCTCCCCGCACCACCCCCCAGGGAAGCTGAAAACGCCCACTCCCCCCACCCTGCGAGGGAAGGAACAGGAGGCCCCGTACTCCGTGGAGACCCCCTACGGCTACCGTCTGGACCTGGACTTCCTCAAGTATGTCAACGACATCGAGAAAGGCAACACCATCAAGAAGGTGCCCATCCAGCGACGGCCGCGCTATGGCTCCTTGCCGCGCGGCTATGGCTACACGGGCTCCTGGTGGACGTCCACCGAGTCCCTGTGCTCCAACACCAGCGTGGACAGCCGCCACTCCTCCTTCTCCTACTGCGCCCCGGGGTACCACAGCACCCAGCGGCCCAGCTTCAGCACGGCCCGGGTGGAGAAGACCCTGCTGGACGCTCGCAGGAAGCTGGAGGAGGAGAAAGAGGGCCGGCGCTTCTCCAACCTGGGCAGCATGCACAGCAGCATGGCTGGCTCCAACACCTCCATCAGCAGCGCCCACAGCTTTAACCGCGCCCAGGGCGGCGGAGGCTCCTTCACCCCCATGAGCTCTGGGCTGTCCACCCCGGTGTCGCCCACCCCGGCCCACCTGCAGCACGTCAGGGAGCAGATGGCCGTGGCGCTGAGGAAGATCCGGGAGCTGGAGGAGCAGGTGAAGACCATCCCGGTGCTCCAGGTCAAGATCTCGGTGCTGCAGGAGGAGAAACGCCAGCTCAGTGTGCAGCTGAAGAGCCAGAAGTTCCTGGGTCACAGCTTGGGTTTCAGCAGAGGCCGTCCCAGAGGGGAGCTGTACATCGACATCCCCGAAGAAGAGGTGAGTGCAGGGGGGGGCGCCACAGCGACCCCTAAGCCAGAGGGGCCGCTGTCACCCACCACGGCCGACGGCTCCAAGCAAGACTCGGGTTGCGAGATTGAAGACACAGTGATTGTGGGCGGGGCGCGGCCCGGGGCAAAGATGGAGGTGCGTACCGTCGGGGTCGGACCGGAGGAGGGTGCGTGGGTTCGGCATGTGGGGGTCTGGGTCCGAGAGCAGGACCTGGGTCTGCTCCCGGAGACGGATGCTCTGAGGAGTCAGGTGGGCAGGCTCGAGGACACGCTGAAGAAGACCGTGGCGGATCTCCACGCTGCGCGGCAACGGGTAGAGAGACCCACCTCGATCCTCCAGGCAGAGCACCCGGTCATGGCCACCAGTGTCGGCTGGCAGGAGCCCAAGGACCACAGCTTGCAGACGTTGGTCAGCTTTACCCAGCATCCCCAGCAGAGGCAACAGAGAACTGTGGGAGTCCAGGTGTACACTCTGGAGCAGCCTACTGTTATGGAGGTGGGCACGCTGATCAGAGCAGAGAGCTGCAGCCCAGCCTCTCTCCCGACACTGCATGTCGCACATGAGGGTCACAACAGAGGACATGCGGAAGTGACTGCTTCAGAAGGTGGATATGGCCTACTGGCTTTTTTAGAGTTCGCCAACGTGCATTCTATTGTTTTATGTGTATACCTTAATTGCCAAATGCCGCCCGATAACAGATGGTTTCTTTATGTTTCTAACATCTCAGATGCTCCAGTTGAGCTGCCAATCGCCGTGAGCTCCAAGCAGGTACGAGATGTCCTGAGAAGTGAGTTGTCCACCTCAGTGCCTGTAGCTAAACCTTCCATCGCCATGGGAACGTCTGACAATCAGCCAGCATTATTGCATCTGAGACATGGAGAGAGAACCCAGCCCACAGACACAGAAGTAGCCCATCCCCAGCAGGGTCTACCTCAGCCAGGTAACTGGAGAACCTTCTAAATCATCATCATATTGAAGAAAGGTATGATTTCAGGTGTGGATTTTGATGATCGTCTTGTGTCTCCAGCCTCTCCCCAGTTGTCTCTGAGGTCGATTATGAAGCGTAAAGCAGAGGGTGAACCTGGTTCTCCTTCCACGAAGAAAAACCTCCAATTCATTGGAGTCAATGGAGGGTAGGTGACATGCAATGTAGAATGAATAGATCACCATAAGTACAAATATGCAAAAGATTTATAATAAGGTTGATACTGAAGAAATATAATTCAGTATAGAATCAACAGAATAGATCTGTGAACACCAATAATATTTCAGAACTTTGATGTTAATATCCTGTATTGGTTCTGTGGGTTTATAGGGATAGGGGTTTGCAGTAACTTTTAACTTTAGTGCAACTTTTTTGTCAACGGAATTGTCTTGAATTGCACTGTGGCTGTAACATCTACTATTGCTGGTTTTCATTAGAGGGGTCAAAGGTCAGTAGGTAACAGACCAGGGGATGTAGCATCCTAACATGACTCTTGATAATGGAGAATGTGCAAGTTCAGTAATGCGGCTTCAAGTGAACTAATTCAAGGGAGTTCCCCTACTAATGTGCAGGGTTGAACTGTGGTTAGTGAATCACAAGAGACCTTCGGGGGTGATAACTGGTGTCTTATCTCTTGCAGATACGAGTCCACCTCCTCAGAAGACAGCAGCAGCGAGAGCTCGGAGGAGAGTGACTCAAGCGAGTATCATGAAGCCAGAGACAAGCTACCCGAGTCCAACGTCCAGCACCAGCCCCAAACTACGACGACGACGACCCCCGTTTCCAATCCCCAAGCCCAGGAAACCGACCCTGCACCTCCCCACATTGCCATCAGACTACCAGCACCTGCTCCTGAAGCTCAACAGATCACCAGCCAGCCTGCCTCTGCAGACACAGAAACACCACCCGACCCCCAGCAGTCCCGAGATGCGGGCCAAGATGTGGTGCAAAAGAGTGACTCAGAACCACAGGAGGCTGAGCCTCCCCTCAGTTCCCCGTCCCAGACGGTTGCCCCAGGCAACGCGGCGAGATCCTCGGCAGGGGAGGACACCAGAGAGGAGAGTACGTCCAGGACACTCGGCACGCAATCCGTCACCGTGGAAACGCTGTGTTCCGCGGTGTGGTGCGCCGGTCCACCCCAAATCACTGACGACAGCAAGCACACTCAATACGCCGTCCAATCAGAAGCGCACACCCCGACCCCTCAGCGTGTAGCCGACATATCAAACGCCACACAGACTCCACCGCAGACTAGTGTGCCGTCATCGTCCTCAGCGCAGAATGAGGCAGCAGCCGGCCAGCAGCAAGTCAGGTAAACAGAGACCTGTCCCAAAGCCATTATCTCGAGATGGAAACAAGAGGCGAGATATTATCCAGCATGTGTTTGTTTGTTGTATTTATGCTCCTTTGTTCATGAGTTAATTTGCATTGTTGTTGTTGTTTCTTTTTTGTGGCAGGCTGGAACTGAGTGACAACCTCATGGCAGCTCTTCACACCCTACAGAAGGCCCTGGGAGACCCCAATGCCTTCAGCCAGCAGGGAGCGGTAGGCAGTGGGTCCTGTGGTATCAGTCACGCTGGCTGAATCATGCGCAATAACAAGCCAGCATAAACAAAAAAATGAACACTACAGTCACACCAAAGTCGGCCATTGCTCCCATGCGACTTTAGCCTACTTTGTAGCTAGCCTCCGGGAATGGCACAATACTTTAATTGAGTTAGTTTATTTGCAGAACAACAGCATAGTTCAAAAGAAGGCATTGGTAAAAAATAAAAAATAACAGTGTTTGCATGTACTCATATCTCAGGCTGAACCTTGTATTCTTTCCTATGATCTGTTCAGAGGACAGCCTACACCAGCGTTCTGCAGGAGTGGCTCCGCGTGTCCTGTCACAAGACGGCGGACACGGCTGTGGTACGGGCCTACATGGACGCCTTCGCCTCCTGCTCGCCTCAGCTGCTGGAGTTTGTGATCAACATGGCCGACGGCAATGGGAACACGGCGCTGCACTACACCGTGTCCCACTCCAACTTCCCTGTGGTCAGACTGCTGCTGGACACCGGTGGGACATCCACACGAGAGCGAGAGAGAGTATACAGGGTAGAGAGAGAGAGAGAGAGAGAGAGAGAGAGAGAGAGAGAGAGAGAGGGTGAGAGAGGAGAGACAGGGAGTGTAGAGAGAGAGAGAGAGAAGAGGGTGAGAGAGGAGCGAGACGGGGAGTAGTGAAAGGGTAGAAAGCATAGAGTAGAGAGATATCAAGTGTATAAGGAGAGACAGAGAGAGAGTAGAAAGACAGGAAGAATAGAGTGTATAGAAAGAGAGTAGAGACAAGGTAGAGAGAGAGAGAAGAGGGAGTGCGAGGAATAGATCATATATATAGAGAGAGAGTAGGAAAGAGAGTAGGAGAGAGCATAGAGGGAGTAATTAGAAAGAAAGTGAGTAGACAGGGAGAGAAAGGGTAGAGAGAGTAGAGAGAGAGAGACGGAGTAGAGAGCAGAGAGATTAGAGAGAGATAGTAAAGTGTGAGGGCGTAAAGAGAGAGTAAATAAGGAGAGAGGAGAGGGATCGAGGAAAATAAAAGGAGGGAGTATAGAGAATAGAGAGAGAAATAATTTTGTATATTGCAAGAGATACTAGCTAATGGAAAGAAAGAAAGAAAGAAAGAAAGAAAGAAAGAAAGAAAGAAAGAAAGAAAGAAAGAAAGAAAGAAAGAAAGAAAGAAAGAAAGAAAGAAAGAAAGAAAGAAAGAAAGGAGGAAAGAAAGATAACACAATGTATATCACAACCTATTTTTGATCTACTTGTCCTGTTGATTGTAACACTGTAGGTCGGACATGTCAGCATAGTGCTGATGTTGTATTTTCTTGCCAGAAACAATTGCCCTATCTTCCGTTCAGGCATGTGCAACGCTGACAAACAGAACAAGGCTGGTTACACTGCCATCATGCTGACAGCGCTGGCTGCCTTCCACTCAGACAGCGACCTCCACACTGTCCTGCAGCTGCTCCGGACAGGCGATGTTAATGCCAAGGCCAGCCAGGTACGCCCCCTGCTGTTTCAAAACCGTTACTGCACCTTTGAAATGTTGTTTACCAGGACTGTCTGTAGATATGGTCCAAATGAGTGGAGCTTGGCAGAACAAGGGGAGAAATGAAATAGTGTGTTTTATAAATCAAAATTTCTGAGTTATTAGTTTAGTAACTCTTTTTTATTTCTCTTTGCTTTTTCATAAACAATAAAGACACAGCACATGAAACAACAAAAATAGTGAACAACTACAGAATCCACAGCAATAAACAACACAAACAACAACAATAACAAAGACAACAACGATGGCCTAGAGTGCGGGGGGAAAGGTGGCACATTGCGCTAATTCAATTGGGCCTGAGTCTAGGAATGATCTTATAGGGTCCCATAACTTACTTGCGTCTGGATCTAGGTCCCTGAGGATGGAGGTAGCCTTTTCCATGCTTAAGAGATGGAGGAAATCCTCCAGCCACCTTTCTCTGGAGAAGCAGGAGGGTTTCCTCACCTTCCAGTTCATCAAGAACAGACGTTTTGCCGCGAGGCACGCAAGGGAAATCACTCTTTGTTGTTCATCACTTTGAATGTTCTCAATGCGGGCCCCCAGCAAGCACCGGCAATCTACATTTAGGATCCCTGTCAGCATATGTGCCACCTCCCTCCACAGGGAATTGACGGAAGGGCAGTTCCACATCTGTGCCAGCATTGGTCTGATAGGTTGTGGTCCATCTTTTGGAGTTTGACGGGGTGACAAATGCCCTATGCATTATCTTCATCTGTATTACTCTATATGCAGTTTTTCCATGATTCATTCTCGAGCCATTCCCAGCTACCCCTTGTCACTATGTCGTTATAGCCCCATGAAAGCGGGAATCTCTCATTGCACGACAGATAGCACAGTACATCCGGGACACCTAGTCCACCTTTGGATCTTAGTTTTGAGAGCTTTTTTATTCTGGTCCTCTTGTCTTTCCACAGGAAGCTAGAAAAAAATAGCGTAAATCTTTCAATCTTGCTGAATTTGTAGCGGGAGAGCAGATTATATAATGTAGGTTATCCTTGGCAGTATTTTTATTACCTCTGCTCTACCCCACAAAGATAGCGGGAGAGCCGTCCACCTTTCGATGTCTTTTCGGATCGTTCTTAATAGGGGAGGTCACAAATTCTGGAAATCACTCTTTCCAGTTGCTTCACTCTTGCTCCAGATGATTTTGTAGCCAAATGATCTGAATAATTAGATTAATTCCAAAACCTTTGGCACTGAATGGACTGGGTTCGATAAAGTCAGTAGAATATCATCTGCAGACATTAACTTGAAATCATAGTCCCCTACCGTTATGCCGGTTATGCTTTTTAGCACGCTAATGGTTTGAGTGCTAAAATGAAGATTGATGGGCAGCCTTGGCTTGTGCCACGGTGGAGGTGGAAGGGTTCTTGTTGACTTTCTGAATTGAATAGCGTACTAACTCTTTCCAGCAGCTTATCCTATCTGAATGACTTAGATCCTAAACTAAAGACTATATATAGACTATAAAATGAATTGTATAATTCCT
>JACYXH010000069.1:5217500-5415000 GCA_026745465.1 Lota lota | reverse complement strand
ATATGTCATTCTAAAATTGTGGTGATGCATTAAGTACAATTCTTTTTAAATGTGTATCAATGACAGAATTTATATTACTTTTGAATATTTTTCCCACTCTTTTAATATACACTTTTGAGTAATAGAATTTTTAAAGACGTTTTTTATTTAACTGTCCCTGTTTTTTTATACATTGGGTTTTATATTGTTTCATATTCACAGGTCTTTGGTTCATGTTTTATTTAGCTCTTGTGCAAAATCCTAGTTTGTGTGTTGCCAAAGTACAGTTTGTTCATTTGGAAGAAATATAATAAATGTGGACTTCATATATATTGCAAAATGGGTTTGTGTGTGTGTGTGTGTGTGTGTGTGCGCGTGTGTGCGTGTGCGTGTGTTTAGTCCATTCGTTGCAAACTACAATATATTCAATTCAAGGTGTAAAGAAAGTGCAGCAACTGGCATTCCAGTTGTAATTAATTGATCATAGTAATAAACAATTATAATACAATACAATTATTAATTAATGAACTACAATACAGCTATTATGTTTACTATCTTCATCTGAAAACAAGGGTACGTTTTTATTTTATTTTGCTTTATTTCATATGTGTCGATGATGAATATTGCGGACATATCGCATTGGGTTTTTACCGATACTTTTCGCATAGTGCCAAACAAATTTGAGCTGAATATTTGTCCACAGCAACGTGCACCTGAGGAGTGAACTCAGTTGGGAACAGCATTGCCAGCACTACCAACAGGTTGAGGTTCAAGATCTAGAAATAATAATACAAATAGTTCGATTTTTTATTATAGTATTACGATGAAATAATGAATGATGGTGAATGATTTGTTTATCCCTATTTTACAACTGAATAACTTTACCTTGAAGTTTGCAGGGTCGATGCGCAGACGGAAGGCATGGAGCTCACTGAGGTTGAGAAGACCCCCGACGAGGTCGTCAATCAGATCAATGGAATCAAGGACCCCATTCACCACGGTGTAGCCATGCTTCCTCACATTGGGGGAGTCTGGGCCTAGGTCGTTCCAGTGGGATAATTAAGTCTTGGTTTGGGGGTAGACGATAATTGTGCTAAAGATGGAGATGGAGGGGGAGAGACAAATGTCACAGATGTCATCAAGCCATCAAGTGTACACTTTCCGAGCGTAATGCTGTGCGTAATGGGCCTATGCCGTTTCCAAAAAAAAAAAAAAAAACGTACGTTTGTTTACCGTGCCAGCGTCTGGTGTCCGATCTCCACCGCTTTGCCAGAAACCTTGGAAAATAATTCCTTGATGAGGGTTTTTTCTTTGTTTTTCTGAGAGACTCATTTTGCAGGCTTTCGTCTTCTGTTCTGTGCTATAACGGTGAATTTAGTTATATTTATAGGGCTTTATGCAGGACTTTACCTACCAGATGGAGGAATTGTCAAGATTGGATTTCAGATCAAGATCTGACCCCTCCCGTGAGATTGTGTGACTTTAAAATTGATTGACGCACAGTAAATCGTTTTTGGGGGGAGAATAATGCAATTTTCCACCCAAATTCAACTTCTGAATTTATTTTTTAGAATGGGCGTTTGCTAAAAACATAGGGCATATTCCAAGATTGCTTTCTTATCTCAGGTAGAAGGATTGGAGTTTTCTCAAGAGGTTTCTAGTGACTCCACTCCTGACGCCATTGTCTGACATAGCAGCATGTGGCCACAAAAAGAAGGTGAGTTTTTTCATTATTTTGTCTATTTCACAGTTGAGTGTTGGTATAAGGGAGGATACATTCTCCATGCATGGTCGTTGGACGTTTGTTTGTTGTAGGCCTATTAGTAATCTATTCCAGACTAATATTTCAGTGATGCGCTTTCAGTCAGTGCTACAAAAGATTTGTGAGAAAGCTTTCAGTGCGTGCTGGATGAAGCGTTCCTGCGTTACAATTTACCGATTTAATGTTACTCTCCATCACGCATGCCAATGCTCTACTAGCCTGCGTGATTAGACATCACCTTGGTGAATCCTAAGATTGTTTATTTATTTATTTATTTATTTATCTTACCATTTTATATCTTTGATTGTTGTATCAGTAGTAGCCTGGGATAATTGTTACTATCCCAGATATATAATTATTATATCTATAGTTTTTTTTTATAGGGCTAGAAATGTAAGGGTGTTCGTTAAATTATGTATGAATCCCTTCTTATCTGTAACACTGAGCAAATAACATATTTATGAGTGATGTGCTATTTGCCCTTGCCATAGTTAGGATATCGTATTAGATCTCACAAATAGACATGACATTGTTACATATGACACATTTTTCTCCTTTAAGTCATTTTTGATGCACTTTAATTGAGCTATTTCAATTCGGATAGAGGGCTAATTGCCAGTTGGAAATGATCAGCGTTAGAACAGGGTGGATATAAAGGCTTTAGACTGTTAAACAATTGATTTTATTGACAGATTAAGTCATCCACTTTGTGTTTGTCACAAAAGTTGTATCTTGCTGTCCCCCCCCCCCCCCCCCACACACATCTAGTGGTACTGCCTACCGAGGGCAGAGACAACCACGCACAGGTACTTCTGCCACGCGGCTTGCATCTCCGGGGTGCATTTGCGTCCCATCTTCCCGGCGACGACTATGGTCAGGCAGTCACACAGCAGCTGGAACACACACAGGCGCAAGAGATAAGAGATGTGTATGTGCTTTATTAATGCAGGACACGCCAATAATAATAACCCAAAGGAGTAAATCTGATGTGTCTCTCTACCACCATGATCCAACAACTAACGACATTGACCCACATCATGAGTATGTCTCGCACGTTCAAGCATGTACGCGCATACACGCATAAACACGTGCACACACGCACACATGCGCAGACACAACCCCATACACACACACACACAAACAAACACACACACACATACACACACACACACACACACACACACACACACACACACACACGACTTACTCTGAAGTTGTCGGGGTCGACGTGCAGTTTCTCGGAGTGCAGCACGCTCAGAGCAGAGTAAGCGTTCTTGATGTTGTCCATGTTGTCCAGAGCCATCTTTAGGCCGGTCAGGGCGACGACGCCGTGCTTGGCCACCTTGGGGTTGCTCAAAATAGCATTGTCGGTGCTCAGGTCGCCAAAGCTACCGAAGTAGCGCTGCGTCCAGGGATACACTATTAAGCATCTAAAAGAAAAAGCATACCAAATTAAAAAAGAAGGTTCTGGGTTCGATACACAATGAAGGCAGGCCCCTTTGTCCTTGGTCACTTTGAAGCATCTGCTAAATTACTAAATAGTAGATTACTTATTAATTTCGTGACATATTTCATGTCATATTTCATTTAATTTCATAATATTATATATATATAATATTATATATATTATATATATAAATAAATTGCACGTGAAATTGATATATGATTGCATTATATATAATATATATATATAAATAAATAAATAAATACATTGCACGTGAAATTGATATATGATTGAAGTCTTACCTTTGCAACGCTAGTGGTCCGATGACATCAATGTCGATGGTGCTCCAGATCTGGTCGATGGCCTTCCTCTCGTAATCTGTCCATGCAACCATTGTAGCGGTCTCTGGTGGTTTCAGTAGCCTGAGTCTAACAAACTCTGGATTAATCGTGACATTTATATTGGTCGAGTTCTCCGCCTTATTTGGCAATCCATCAAGCGAATCGACTTCGAGAGCGCAATAAATGAAGTGTTGGCATCCGCACGGACATCTGTCACCTTATCAAAAGTGACAGATGTCGACAATGTTCGATGCCAAGACAATGTAGTGCCATGGAAAAACACCACAGGCACTGGTCATTTTAATCTTCTTATTCTTCAAATAAGTATCCATGGTATATTCCTCCTAAATAGGAGGATATCAAATAAATATGAATATAACCATTATATAGCAATAAATACTCCGACACACACGGAATCGGATATCCATAGCCTATTGGTTAGTCAAAGAGAGAAAACATTATCTTCACCGCTTAATCGGAACCGCCCTTACTAGCCCCAACATTGAAAGAAAAGATAAGTATTATGGAACTTTCCAAACTGCCCATTCTACCGCAAATGGGTAGGTTTTAATTGATTAATCATTAGCAGCCTACAATTAAGCATATATTAAGTATATCTATATATATATATATATATATATATATATATACACACAAATGTATAACTATATATTTCATCATAGGCCTATACATCATATATCCTATCATCATGCTCAGAATCAAAATCAGTATCAGAATTATTATATTATGTCACGAGGAAATTTACTTGGTGAGGATGATGCATTAAAGACATAAAGCAACACGATATCAGTGAAATACTAACAAAATATTGATCCAGAAGAATTAAAACCAAATATGAATTAAGAAAATGTCCACACTCAATTATTAAGAACTATAGGCCTAATATATAAATGATGTAGGCTGTGAAAGGCTAAGAGGCAATGAGAGGGCTAAAGCTATGGAATGGGTCTGAGGCATGTACACTATAATTCGAATAAATATAAATAATCTAGACTTACGTTTGTGTATGTTAAGACACTTGCATTAACTCCTCCGGAAGTCTGCTAACATATCTAACATTTTCAGAAGATCTTGCTTCAAGTGGTTCTGGCTGCACTAGGAGGCCCGGAGGTCAACTTCCTTTCTGTAGGCTCATCCTATAGGCTCATCCCAATTGTTGTGTTTAAAACATTCCCATGTTTTAAACAAAGAACAATCGATGTTGCGAGGATTTAGTTCGTTTAGTTCCTAAGCACCACTAAATAGGAAAGAGATCCAGTCAAAATAATTATTTGGAATGGTTTGACAGGTTGCTGTCTCAACTGTAACCCTCAAATCCCCAAATCTGAATCTATTGCTCACAAAACAGGTCAGTTATTGCTATTGCTCCAAATAGCAAAAACGGACTTGTTTTTGCATAATATGCGTATGTATTGCGATATATGCCTAGCCTATCTACCTTTTGAGTGGAGTACTACACTTTTTGGAGCACTACACTTTTCAAAAACTGTGGATATTGCTGAAAGCAATTCGTCTTCAACCTATCCAGTTGCAAAAAGCTATATTTTCCAATTCCAGGAGTTCAATATAACGTCAGCAAATACGCCACACAGTGTCGTGGGCTAAATGCTTGAATTGAATGAACTCTTAAAAAGTGTTGAGAAACCGTTTATCAGTCTATGCATAGAGCAAATTCAAGCTCACGCCATTGTCCTTACCCGTTGTTGTAAATAAAACCCTTCATTCGACACTGACACGTTTAACAAAACAACACGTTAAAGACGCAGCAACACCTAGGCAGCTTCTTACTAGTTTGCATTTTACGCACAGAGTTGGTGACGATGATGGAGGTGTGCGTTTATCTCGTGAGAGCTGTGTGGCCTGCTGCTATCATTTGGAGCGCGTCCATTTGGAGCGCGTCCAGAATGGGCCACCGTACGCCTTCTATCTCAGAGGTGGACCCCGGTTGCGCCCACTCCATATTTCATATTTAAGAGCCCACTTCGGCGCATTAGCTATTCATTGAATTGTGCTCCAGAGTCCAATTTGACCACACTCTCAAGATGAGTCTCTCACCAAAGGACAAGGCGGCCGTCAAGCTTCTCTGGGGCAAGATGTCTTCAAAGGCCGAAATTATCGGCGCCGATGCTCTGTCAAGGTAGGCATACTCCAGCAATTATAATTACAGTCAGGGGGGAAAACTTAAATGTGCCATGTGTTTGTTTACTTACTTTGTCGTCGTCGTCGTCGTCGTCGTCGTCGTCGTCCCCCCCCCCCCCCCCCCCCCCCCCCCCCAGGATGCTCGCTGTGTACCCGCAGACCAAGACTTACTTCAGTCACTGGAAGAACCTGAGCACTGGCTCCGCCGAAGTGAAGAAGCACGGCAAGACCATCATGATGGGTGTTGGAGATGCTGTGGCCAAAATGGACGACCTTAACGCAGGTCTTCTCAATCTTAGCGAGCTGCACGCCTTCAAGCTGAGAGTTGACCCCGCCAACTTCAGGGTCGGTAGTAGAAATGGTCCTCAATTTTAACGCAATGTGTTGTTATTATTATTACTATTACTATTACTATTACTATTATTATTATTATTATTATTATTATTATTATTATTATTATTATTATTATTATTATTATTATTATTATTATTATTATGAAACTGGTAAGGGATGGAATTCCAGGTCTTTGAATAATCATAGTTAATGTTGTCTGTTTCCCCTACAGCTGCTCGCAGTCAACATCATGGTGGTTCTAGCCATGATGTACCCTGACGATTTCACCCCGATGGCTCATTTGGCCATGGATAAGTTCCTGTCTGCTGTGGCCCTGGCCCTGTCCGAGAAGTACCGATAAACTGCAATCAGGCGGAGACAATACGATAGATGGCAGTATCAGTTTCCTGTTGATTCGTTGCTTGGAAAGCAATATTAATAAAAGTTTGAAACACATCATTATTGTTTTCATTGTTATGATTCCATTCTATTCTGGTCGATTTGCGTGGTAAACCATGTCCTATGTAACTTTTTCACTTAACCTTGATTGCACAAATAATATATCCTTCAAATAATATTTTATATAATATGCAGGTATAATTTAGGTCTGGACGGATAATGGCATTATAGGCAAATATTTATAAAATAAATGTAGAAGGTCAATGGAAGTTATTTGAATTGCAAAGTAGATTTTTGTTTGCTTACTGCTTAGCGTAAACCTATTTTTTATCTGTTCATCTTATTAGCAAAAAAAAAAACTATTTTACAGTGGAGGCTTTCACGATAAAGAGGTGTAAACTCGGTTGGATAATGTCAGGTCTTCTTAAAAAAAATGGTGCTTAGCCTCAATGAAACGTAGCCTGCCTGTATAAATAAAGGTCAATACAAATGATATGACAATATCACTCCAAGTGGCGCACGACCTAGTGTTAACCAATGGATTTCAGACGTTTTACTTTAATAGTGTGGCATATTTAAGTTTTGTTTAGTAAAAAAAAAGCCTTCTCTTTTATTTCAACGTTGTTGGTTCTGCTTATGTTGCTTCCCAACGAGCCGTGTTTGTTAAAAAAAATAAAACAGCACAAAACTGGACATAGTCCTACTGCAGAGAAGCCCTACTAGTATATAAAGCATTAATAGTAGGCTTGTCCGTTTGTTTTGAATATCTTAGGATAATTAAGCTGGATATTTTGGCTACAAAGTGGAAACAAAATTGATACGGTGATTGGTTTTTATTAGTTTTGACAGAGAAAAGTTACCCGGTCCTCTGAAATGAACGACCAGCGCATGTGTTCTTGTTGTGGATGATGTTGTCATTGTCCATGGCAGGTGTACTGTCCATGCACTGGTCTAGTGGTACTGGCTTCCCAGGGAGAAGACGACAACGGACAAGAACTTCTGAAACGCAGCCTGGATGTCCGGGGTGAATGCACTTCCCCACTGGATGGCAATGACGATTGCCAGGCAGTCAGCCAGCAGCTGTGGGGTGCGAAAAAAACTATTGCCATTAAAACGTGTCTTATTTATTTATATTAATCTCGAATGAATAATGGTGGTGATATGTGTGTTATCCATGCAGAATAATTTGACGCGTGTTTAGGCCTACTCTGAAGTTGTCGGGGTCTACGTGAAATTTATCGGAGTGCAGCTGACTGAGCTCGTAATAACTTTCCTTGATGTTGTCCATGTTCTGCACGGCCCGGTCCAATCCGTGAAGCACTTTTTTCCCGTGGTTTGCAACCATCTCGTTGCCCATGATGGCTGCGGCGTTGTAGAGGTTCCCAAAGTTTCCAAAGTACCTCCGAGTCCATGGGTACACAACCAGGCACCTGGATGAGGAAGACAAAGGCGAGACACCTATGATTTGGGGATGCACAAATGTTGGTGGAATTCACTATTTTTTGCAAGATAGCCTACCTGGAAAGGGCGGCGGGACCCACGACGTCATAGTCGATCTTAGAAAAGATGTCCTGGATTGTTGCGCGCTCAAAGTCTGTCCACTCGACCATTTAGCTGGCTGTTTTATTTATTTTTTTCTCTAAAAAATGTAGGCTACTGTTTCGGGTCAATGGATTATGTACTCGCGTAATGTCGCGTAAAACATATATCTTTCTTTCTCCCCTCCCAAAAGTCAGCGAGTGGATGGTGTGAGTCACACCATCCCACACCACCCCTTCTTGAAATGTTGCATTGACGATAAAAAAAAGCCGATTTAGGCCTACTTGCCTTTTTAAATTGCGCAATAATTGATAGCCTATTTGTTATCGGTTTATTTGATGAACATAGCCTACAATCTATAGCTTAATGATCGATATGATCATTTATGATTGCAAATGCAGCCATAAGCCTATTTAACATTTAATTAGTCCTAACTCGTCTTCTACTTACATATAATATTTCGATGTGTGATTAAACTAGTCGCTTCAAGTAACATGCTTATAGTTATGCGTATTGTTCTAGGCAGTTGCGAAAGGACATTTTCAGCGTCAAACACTTCATTTCCTGCATTCCGGTGAATTTGGATTTTTTTATTTGTGCCTTTTCTGCTTCACTTTATGGTGGAACTGTCTTTATTGGGAGGGTTGCTTTATTGATGCAAAGGAAAACACAATTCAGGCACCAGTAATTCAAATGACAATGGAATATAATGCAGTAAGACTCCCAGGCATCTTGTATTTGCTTTCAAATATTTAGTCTCCCGTAGATCAACATTTCTCAAAAATCATATATATCATCCTTATCAACAATTATTATCCCTGTTGTGTCAACATACACTTCAAAGCATGGTTTACTCTTCAGTCCTCTTTTGTGTCTTTTTTGGGGGGACGTTACCTTGTTACATGTGAATGTGACACATATTCACGTCCAATATATTATTTTAATTAATTGTAATCAGTTTATAAATGCCACGACTTTAATAGCTGATATGTTTCAGCAAGAATTCTGGTCATATTCAAACCTTTCTGCACATTCAAAACATATACTACATATCTGTGTTTTGGGCTGATTTTTAGGAATCATGTAGGCTACATCTCAACTATATGTTACATATAGTTGAGCTGTTACTATGTTGGTTAACGAAAACATAACCTCACACAACCTCTGCTTCTTTCGTGATTTATATGGGGGGAGAAATGCGCATGTTCTAAATATTGAGGGGGACGTATCCCCTGCTCCTCAATCTACGTCTATGGTTATAGGACTGCTGTGCCATTAACAGCTCTCTAACAATTCAGAATAACTGTTATACCGTGTGGTTGAATCACCTGAATTCTCACTCAAATTGCCTACTGCTGGGTTGACCTCTATCAATAGGACAAAGGCTACTGTAGAGTTCTAGCCAAAGGAACGCTGCTAGCCTACTAATAATGTTGTTGTTGTTGCTGTTAATGTTTCTGATGATGATACTGATGATGATGATGATGATGATGATGATGATGATGCAATATAAAATACAGCAGAGGGCCCTTCAATTTTTTTTAAATAGCTTAAATAAAAGTTAAGCTTGGCAACTTTGGAAAAACCAGCAAGAGTAAGCGTGCTTCCTTCAGGTCTCCCTCAAAAGTATTATTATTAGTAGTATTATCAAAGGTATTATTGGAGCAAAACAACTGTGAGAGTGGAATTTGTAGTTGTAGAAAATAAAAATCACAGAGAAAGAAGCTTTAGGAGTTGCAAACCTTTCAAAAGAAAATTCTCTCACACAAACACAACACAACAGTTACACCTTCTCAACTTCTTCATTGCAGGTGCACAAATCCTATTATACTAATCACACATTTAGAAACTCATACACTCAAATTTTTTGCTACAGTTGCTGCAGTGAGTATGGTGCAAAACACATTCATACACCCGTATCAAAGAATTTGAAGTCATGTATAAAATCTGCATATCCGAAAATGAGTTGTAGACCTTTAGAATATTTTCTCACCAAAAGAAAATGTATTGGATGTTTTTCTAGCACAAACAATTGTCAATAACTACAACTGCTTGATTCTGCCGCTACGAGTCTTACAATGTCAACAATACCTTCATACAATAATACCTTCATATATTACAGGCCTGCGACAGCCAAAGACACTTGCTTTTTTTCATAATCTTTTTTGTCAGAGCATTTGATTAATCGATTGCTGTCGGGATGTAAAGAGAAGTTCAACAAACAGGACAAAAATGCAACTTAACTACAACTTTTGTCATTTATTTTATCGGCTAATGTGAGTCGTTAATTGACAACTGACAATTTATATCAATAATGTGTACTAAATGTGTTAAATAGTAAGTAATATTTACCAACGTTATTAAAAAAACAAGCAAAAACCACATTGACCTATCATCTGTCCCAAACATCCACTTACTTCTCTAAATGGCCTGATTCGTTAAAAGCATTTCTAGAGCCATTGTATTTTGATACTGAAAATAAGCAAATTGATTAATATATGCGGAATTACTGACTGAAGTCACAGTTTCCCTACGAACACATTTCAATGTAACACACAACAATGGTAACACCACTTTCACTACTGTCTTTACCAACACAAGCGTCAATGGTTTTCAATACTTTTTGCCCGATTGGACACATTGGAACATTCAACACTAATATTAAAGTTACCACCGAATTATAAAAGTGTCAGCCTCAATTTCCAGTCTCTCCTGTGACTCTTTCGTTGTACATGACAGCCTGAAGAAAACCATAACAATTTGGGCCGGGGTATTAGGAGGAGCTTGAGCTGTGATTGGGCGGATTGGCCACGACCCGAGTCAAAGGGCGTAACGGGCAGCTTGATGGACCAATGGCTGGCTGCAAACATGAGCCCAAATGCAAATGTCAGTGAGGCAAACGGAAGTGAGAGAGCTAAACTTGGTACCTGCAGCGAAGCATTGGGTCAGACCAAAGAGAACATGGATGTATGGCTCAGGCTATATTAGTGTCGTGGAAGCCTCTGGAATGCAGAGATGTATAACAACATCGAGCTACTGGAGGAGCAGAAGTCTATGTACCGAAGCGGCGACCCGAGCAGCCCCATCAGCGTCATACTAGTCAGCTCGGGCAGTCGAGGCAACAAGCTTCTCTTCCGCTACCCCTTCCAGAGGCTCGCTGAATGTCCGTCGTCCCCAGGTAAGAGAGTCATCATCATCATCTTTCATCATCATCGCATTACCGTCCGGTTTAAACACTGGATTATAGTTTGATTACTGTTATCTACAAACCTAGCTTGATTTAACCCGTTTAACCTTAATCTGACGTATGTATAGTTGAGTAAAACAACTACTAGTCTGATGTGGCAGAACTGATGTGGCCTACACTTCCAAATGCGACCCTCGCTAAAAGTTAACTGTTTTCTTGTTTTGTTTTTTACATCGTTGTGCTATCTGGTAGAACAAAATGGGTATATATTCAACCTCATAAGTAAGATAAATGTTTCTGTCAAGCTAAACAACGAAGTCCATATGCATTGATGAACACAACTGGGGATGTGCTTGAAGATCAGGATGGAGATTCAAGGTAAGGTTTTTTTTTTTGTTCGTCGCCTAGCATTGGAATTGAACAAGGACCCTTGCTTTAAACATATTTCCAAATCGAGTTATGTATGTGTCAGTTGCTTTCTGCCATGGCGACCTTCCATCTCATACCAATGAAGGCTGCTGGTGTGAAAATAGCTATTGAGCCTTGTTTGTCACCTTTTATGTGTTCTTATTTTCTCATTGGCTTGTAACAGTTCTGTCTATTTGGCAATACACCGAAAGGTAACAACCTTTTCCTTAACCTAAGATAATAAGGAACTATGTAACAGACAGGTAAAAGCACACAAAAATTATTGGTGGAAAATAAAACTCTGCTTCTTTGTTATACCAAATACCCCACTATTTGTTGAACTATCAGTTGCAGTGGAAAAATAATGATGATAATAATAATTGGCCTATTATTTAAGGACAACCACACATTTCTTATAAAACCAGTTCTTAAATGTTAACAAAAAAACGAAATGTATATATTTACAATTGTATATCTTGGGTAATGGAATCTTTCAGATTTGTTAGGAATCGAACATAGCGTGGACATAATTCTCATTATTTAAAATCGGCCAGGGGGTCAATCAAGAGGCACTATAGCATTGTAGAAAAAAAAAGCAATGATATTAATAATAACCTAATCTGTAGGACAACCTTGCCTCTGCCTCTTTGTTGTTAGCGTTCATTTGATGTTGTTTTCAATGTTTTGACTGTGTAAATTGAATGTCAGCCGTTCATCTTTTATGTTATTTAATTGCATCTGGCTAGTCAATGGTATTTGAGTTATTATCATTATTATTTTTTGTTGCACTGAAATAGTAACTCGGGTATATTACTCAGTAGTGATGTGTTTTATGTTATTACTGATAGTTATAACATGTTGCAGAGCATTTACTGCAAAATCAAAGCTGCTATCAGAGTAAGTTCAGAGGGAAGTTTGGAACACTGGAATAAGAGAGAAGTTTACAGCCTGGCACACCGAACACATCGAACATGCCCTGATCCTCGAGATACATTCTAGGGCCCATCTGTTAGTTGTGCTTTGCATTTACATGGCTACATAAGTGTGATATATTCGACATCAGCCACTTTATTTTCAGATTGGCAGGCCTTGATGAACATGGAGACGTAGTAAACCTCTCCACCAAATTGACCCAACACGGCTTCTGAAGGCTCTCTTGGTTCATGGCAAAATAGGGATGGGCAATATGAAAACATGTAGTATTGCGATAATTATAGGGAATGTTACACAATATTCATGAATATGTGATGTGCTTATGAATTCAAAATACCATTCTAAACTGTCATTCCATTGAAGTAAATGGAAATGCAAAGTATAGTATTGGACTAAAACTAGTATTTCCTTCTCACTAACATTTAAAACCTAATTTTATAATTTAAGGGTGTTTCTTCTCATCGTAAGGAGTTGATACTAGGTATCATGATAAGTCGATATCTTAATTTAAATGATGCAATATAATTTAAAGAAGATAAACAATAATATTTAATTATTGCCCAGCCCTATTTCATGTATTCTTTACCTCAATTTACACACTATCCATGAAACTCAAGTAGTCCATGGAAGTCTCACTGAAATTATACATAGCCTCAGCTGTTCATTTTAATGTTAGTCAAATGTTTACAACATTTATTCCTGCCCAGAGAAAATTGGTTATAGGTTGATAAAGATATGGTCAACATGCATATGGGAATTTTCCCTGTCACTTGGTACGGCAAAATATGCTTACTTTGGCATAGTAAGCATATTTCTTTCACGACATCAGTCCATGTTTGTGTTGCATTGTCCCTTTCTGTTTGCCCTTCTTCTTTTGCTTATGGCCCCATTCCCCGTTTCAGGGAGCAAACTCCACTAACTGACGAACAGTCGGTGTCAGGGTAAGACCACATAGTTCTAAAGCTGCTTCACTCTGTATAGATCACCGCTGTCTTCCTCCAGGTTTTTTAGTGTTAACCCAGGCTTTACTGATGTCTAATGTGGAAACCCAATCTCAGAGAATCTAGTGTAGCCTCCATCCAATGAATCCCTAATTTGGGTGAAATCTGTATTCCGAGTTGTATCCTGTGTCATTTCTGTAAAATAATTGTTTGACTTAATTCAATGTTAATTCATTTTCATTTCACCATACCAGTGTAATTACCTATGTGGCAACTTTCGAAGTGCATAAACAATAAAAACAACTATTAACTATCACCTTGTTTTTGATAAAAGAAACACTTACTCGATGGCGTATGTCCAGAGTATGTATATACTGTACTTACTCTTTAATGTTACCACAGTAATTTATTATTATATTCTGTTAATCTGGCCTACAGCATGAGCTACAACAAGCATGACTTTGGCACATTTCTTCTTCAAGAGGCTTTTCCCTTTCTACATTGGGGGCCTCGTGCCTACTCCTCTCCAGTCGTCATTCAGCCATATTGTTAACGCCTAACTGAGAATCATGCATCAGGGCAGATCCATCTGATTACCCAAACCCCTCTTCTCATAGAGTGGGAACACACACACACACACACACACACACACACACACACACACACACACACACACACACACACACACACACACACACACACACACACACACACACACACACACACACACACACACATTCTCCCAGCTTTCACATTCTCTTAACATGTAGCTTTGGTAAAAAAATATGTTCCGTCTTTCCCCAAGGTTCTCCGACATTATCCTGGCCACAATCCTGGCCACCAAGTCTGACATTTGTGGGAAGAAGTTTGAGCTGAAAATAGACAATGTGCGTTTTGTGGGGCACCCTACTCTCCTTCAGCACCCACACATCATTCAGGTAATGAGTGTACTGCATGGTTGCTTCAAGGACCTTGGGGCCTGATGTTACATTGAACCACCTTTTTTTCCTATAAACAGACCGTTTTGCCCCCAGTTATGGTGGCTGATAAAAATTGTTGCTGGGCAGTCAGTTGGAGGAAATATAGAAGAAGATTAAAATTAATCTTTATTATTGTCATTGCATATGTACAAGACACTGCACAAGACATATTTGACCCGTCACTAGCTGCAGCACTAGGAGCAGGGGGCAGCCCTGTTTACGGGGCCTGGGGACCAACTGCAGGTCTAATGCTGGAGCCTTGCTCAAGTGCACAGGCAGGAGTATTAACCTAAAATGTTTGTCTTTATGGTGTGGAAGGAAACCCACATGAACACGGGGAGAACATACAACCTAAAAAAAGACTCAAATGTTGAGTCATTGTTGGTGGTTTCTGATCATTTTGAAAGTGACTTTTTCCTCTACTAGGTTTCCAAATCGGATCCTTCTCCAAAGAGGGAAATGCCGACCATGATCCTGTTTAGTGTGGTGTTTGCCCTGAGGGTACGGAAATACTTTTGGCTCTTCAGTTATGCTATTGTGCCTCATAGCCCAATTCAGGCGTAATTTAGTAATTCAAAGGCTGTGTAATCAGACATTGTGGGGTGTTTAAAAGTGATAACATATCCAGTATACTGAGTGTATAACTAAGTGGGTGGGGAGTTAAGAAAGGGGGTGTGTTATTTGAAATGGGTAATCGCAATGCCCAACATTGCCTTCCACACCCCTGGACCGTGATGCTTAGTGCTGAGTCACTATCTGTAACCGCCTTATACCAGCATAGCTGGGAAAGTGCAGAGTCATGCTCTGTAATATCTGTCAGGCAGCAGCCATTTTTAACCACTGCATTGCTTTCTCAGTATGTGTCCTCAGCATGACCCTGCCACTGTGATATTTGTTTTAGTTCTGGTTTCTGTGTCCACGCCCACGCAGGCCAATGCGGACCCGTCGGTCATCAGCTCCATGCACAAACTGTCCCGGCGCATCGCCATAGCCCTGCAGCATGAGGAGCGCCGCTGCCAGTATCTGACCCGCGAGGCCAAGCTGATGCTGGCTGTGCAGGACGAGATCACCAACATTACAGAGAGTGAGCCTCCTACACCTTTAAAATGTTTATCTCATTGTTTAAAGCTGCACTATGTAGCATTTCTACTGCAGCTATTGACTCCATTGAGAAATATCTGAATGGAATGTTTCTCAAGAATAACACGCGCCCAATAACGAGTCAATCCATCCAGGGAATTTTTGTTTTGTCCTGGTCCGCTTGAACTGTAGCCACAATTCAAGCCACTAGAGACTGCTAATGGGGAACCGGACATAGTGCAGGCTACATTCTTTTGTATAAATGCAAAATTAAACTTGTGATTGTACATTTGAGCTTGAATGTGTTTTTTATTTTGTGTTGTTGCGATACCAGCTGATGAAAGCCCCCAGTCTCCTTTCCGGCAAATTCTTCCTAAATGTAAACTGGCCCGGGATCTGAAGGAGGCTTATGACAGGTGTTGGACATTTGTATTTTTCGCACTTCTTTGCATTCATATTATTATGTTAACCAAAGGTTGTTGTAATGGCATGTGTGTTTGTATGATTGTTTTGCTTATTTGTTTTTAACCAAATGTTTTGCTAATGAAATGGTACATTTCCTATTTATTAAACCTTCGTGGGAGTCGACAAACGGCCGCATATAAGTACATCATCTCTGTACATCTATATGGTGTTTGCAAGGAAGACACTTATCCAGGCACAACCCACAAATGCATCTTGGGTCACGCCTCAGTTACTTGGTCTAATCAGCCTTCCAGAGGGTCTTCAGTTGACAAGTTGCCAGCCTGAATGATAATGCACATCACTACACTGCCCCTTAGACTGAAGTTATTCTATACCTTCTTGTTTTTGTCCAAATGCACATAATAAGGAAACACATGTTCTGTGGTTGTTAGGAATTAAATCATAGACCTGGGTGTTTTGGTCCTTATCTCAACGTAATAACATAATTCATGTCCCTGTTCAGAAATCGAAATTTAAAAATGTTAACCAAACTTGACCTTTTTTTATTTTTTATACATTGCTTTCATCTTCTAAATGTTTCCCTGTATTCCCTTGAATATATCATGAACAATTCTCACCAGATTAACCGACCACATGATTTTTCTTGTAGTCTTTGCACCACCGGAGTAGTGAGACTACACATCAACAATTGGCTGGAAGTGAGCTTCTGTTTACCTCATAAGATCCATCGGATTGGAGGCAATTACATTCACCCAGAGGCGTTGGAACACAGTCTCAAAGCAATAAGGTTTGTTATTTGTTAGAGTTTCGTTTTTTAATGTATTGTGAATGGTGTGATTTCTGTAACGGAAACAGAAATAAATCCTTTGGAAGAAGTTTAGTTTTTGTCTTCGTAGACACCTAACATAAAGGGCACTTTTATGTGTAACTCGAAGAATGACAACAGTTTGATGCCAACTGAGAGAAGGTGTGCAATAGTGCCCCCCATTGGTTACGGTTATTATACAATCAACTATTCAAATTCCAAACTGAGCCTTTTATAAGTAAAGTAATATGAGTAAAATGTAAACACAATCAGTCAGTGTACAGTATCAATTATTATACAGCAAATTGTTTAGATTAGCAAGCCTTAAGATCATTGCATGAATTTCATGAATTTCCACAATTTATTTGTTATTGTGTTTAAAAAAAGTGTTCAAAATGTAACTACATTTGTTAGCCGTTGACACTGACTTGTTATATTTTACAATAACACTTTAGTTTGAATCTATTGGTGTGTGTGTGTGTGTGTGTGTGTGTGTGTGTGTGTGTGTGTGTGTGTGTGTGTGTGTGTGTGTGTGTGTGTGTGTGTGTGTGTGTGTGTGTGTGTGTGTGATTGGTCCAGGCCATACCATGCTCTGTTGCTGCTGGACAGCGAGAAGGCCCTGTTAAACCAGCTACCTCTGGACTGCTCCCCTGCCGTGGTTCGCCTCATTAAGACCTGCTCACCAGTCAAAAACCTGCAGCAGCTCGCTCAGGATGCTGACCTAGCCTTGCTTCAGGTACAACACAGCCACGACACGCCAACTTCTCCAATGTTATGTACTGTTGTTACGGACCCGATAGTACTTTTCATGCTATGAAAAGAGAAGCTCTCATGACACCTTCTGGTGAATGAAAGGCTTACATATAAAAATGTTGGCTGCCTATGGAAAGATTTTGCGTTCGACACAAATGTGTGCGTTGGTATATATATTAAGCCATTTCTTTATATATATATTGGTCCCCTTCTGGCATATAGCATCTTAAAATCGAATTTCAGTTATATTAGCAGATATGAAGACAGCATATATAATTGTCTTTGTTGTACCACCAGCTAGTGGATAATATTCATATAGCTTGGATATAAATTTGTTGATTATGTTAATTTTCACAATTGCTTGCCCAAGTAGTTAATGTATAATTAGGTATAATGTACAATTATATTTTGCTGTACATACATACACATTTAATTAACGTGGACCTTTTTAATTAATTCATACTTTGTATATTTCAGATATTTCAAATTGCTTCGCACTTGGTGTACTGGGGCAAAGCCATCATCATCTACCCGTTGTGTGAAAATAACGTCTACATGCTGTCCCCGCATGCTGACATATGCCTGTAAGTGATCCTAAGTGCTCCCACCTCCCCAGTAGCCCAGGTTCATTACTACAGAGAAGTTAAAGCTAGGGTAGCCAATTTATTAAGTAAGTGTCCTGCGGGCTAAGTGGCTGTGATTTAGAGACCTAGCAAATTTAGTAAGTATGTTTTCTCATATTGGTTGACATTCTCTTTACATCCCGACAGCAATCCATAAATCAAATGCTCTGATTACATTTTTTTAAATAAAACTGTATCTGGGGCCTTCGCAGGGCTGTAGAAGCCTGTCCAATCATTTAAATTTGGCCCTGAATTAAGTTATTGTATGGCCTACCTGTCTGGCTACCTGGGTGCACTCCACTGTGCACCCATTGCACATGACCGGAGTCTTCCACAAAGCTAGGCAGACCTATTGCTGAAGCTAGCAAGCTAGTCATATGTTTTGGGGGAGTGGCTTTGGAGGGAGGCCTGAAGGGAGGAGTGGGACTTTTCCAAATCTAGACACTCTGGCTGGTTTCTCCAAAATTCCTACCCTTGCATTAATGAATTGCATGCTTCCAGCGGCTTTGCCACTCCACTGTGTTCCTCATATATTTGTCTCTTCCCTCTTGTTTAGTTGATAAAATGGATTTCTGTCAGGGTTTAGTGTTAATTAGGCAAGAGTTTACACTGACCTATTTGGTTAGATGTTGATTTCTATAAATTCTTTAAATTGATTTCCCATCTCTGCTAAACTTCAATAATCATTGCAATGTGAGCAGGTTGAATGACTTGTTATCTCAGGTAAGCAGTTTGTGTATGGCAACGTAAAATGGACTATATATGTTACACATTGTGTAGGTACTCCCCACTGGCCCAGCTGTTTGCCCAACAGTACCCCGGTCACGACCTGCCTTCGTTACTGGCCAAGTTCTCCCTGCCCTACTCACTGGCAGAGTTCAGAAACCCCCTGGAGGCCCCTGTGCAGGAGGTAGGAGTCACACTCACTCACTCACTCTCTGCTAAGCTATGTATCTTGTAGGAGAACTCGAACAGTTTTGCACTGTAGGTCTCAGCAGGGCTATGATGGGGCTTCCATGGTGTGCTGTTGTTGTGGTGCCTCTTGTGCATTGCTTATGAATTATTAACGGCACATGAATGATGGATTATCTCCAGCCTCATCTGAAATCTGCATCATTCATTAATAAAAAAAGGTTCTCATGGAGTTTTCCTGCAACTTTATCTTTATTTCAGAGGTGTTATTTGTAATTGTCCTACATGTGCTGCAGGCCCAGCTGATACAGATGGTGGTGTGGATGCTCCAGCGGCGCCTGCTGATCCAGCTGCACACCTATGTCTGCCTGCTGGTGGCGCCCAGCGAAGACGAACCCGGCAAGGACCAGGAGCCCCCCCTGGTGGCCAGGGTCGGGGGCCGCAGCCTCAGCACCCCCAATGCCCTCAGCTTCGGTTCTCCAAGTACGTCACGTACTTCGAACCTCTGAGCGTTTCACACTCCACCCCGTCTCTTAGCCTCGTGAGACCATTTTTGTCCAACGAAAAATAGCTTGTCAGTGCAAAAGTGTGTTGGGCCGTTAATCATTGAATGTCCATAATAAGTAAACTCCGGATACATTTTGGACACCTATTATGGACCGCTAATCACTGTATGTCCATAATATGTAAACTCCCGACACGTTATAGGGAATCTGGTGATTCGGCTGTTCCGGGATCAAAATGGATTTGTTTTTGCATCTCTGACCTCTCCTCAAGAACAGTCCCCTTATCTCTCTAATTATTCAATGACTAGTCTCACAAATCAGAGTTTGGATTAATATCTAAAGTCTGATGGTCAGTGCACTCAAATTCGTGAATTTGTTTCAACCAATCATGTTGCTGGAGACGGGGATCTGTCAGGCCGTAATTGGTGAACATAAACTCGCCCACTAGTAAACTGTAAAAAAGTGTCTAAGGTTTCAAATCCGTGTAGACTGCCCACTGTAGAAAAGCTTCATCGACTAGCATAAATTAGTTTTCTTCTGTAGAATACCTCCATAACGAAACGGGAAACTAGGCGTAACTCCGCCCCTTGTAGTTTTTTTGGCCCATATTCTGTGCCGTCTCCCCCCAGAAGCTCTGCAGTAGCATAGCAGGACTGCTAGCACAGGCTCTGTGCTCTCTCCCCAGAGGTCCTGCTATGACATAGGACTGCTGGATCCCAGATTAAAATGGTTGTGACGGGAATCTGACCTCTCCCCAAAACAGTCCACTCTCTTATCCGTCTAACCATCCAAAATGTGTTTTGCTGTGACACCAGCCGCTACATCATCCATCTCGCCTCCCTCTGTGTGTCTGTGTGCAGCCAGCAGCGATGACATGACCCTGACGAGCCCCAGCATGGAGAACTCCAGCGCTGAGCTGCTGCCCGGGGGAGACTCTCCTCTGAACAAGAGGATGACGGAGACGCTGCTGGCCAGCCTGACGGAGCACGAGAGGCAGGTGATCCTCAGCATCCCCGCCGCACAGAACCAAGAGGACCTCCGCATGTTCGCCAGGTAACCCACACCAAGGGGCTCCCGAACAGCCTTCCTCATGCCAAGGGCCCCCTCCCCCATCCACAGCTCATTCGTAATAGTTGGTCCAAAATCAAGGGACTAAATTCAATGTCATTATTTTGATAAAATGTCTGTAGGCCTGTTCATAAAGCCAATTAAAACCTAACCTAAAGATAAGTACGATGTATGAGACATTTATGATGTGGTGGTTCAGTTGTTTTGTAATTAGCATAAAGTATATATTTAATTTGTGCAAAACAGCAAGTAAGTCATATAGCCAAGTAGTGTCAAATCTTATTTATACTCCGTGTGCCATGGATCTTTGGACAATAGTTCATACAACATTTTCCTGAATGTTGTATGTTTGGCCTCAAGTTTGTTGATCGTATCCTAACTGTGACACAACCTTCTTCTAACCCCACCTGACTTGCGGTGCTATCACGTGTGTCCTCCGGGGCGCAGGCTGCTGCACTACTTCCGAGGTCACCACCACCTGGAGGAGATCATGTACAACGAGAACATGCGCCGCTCACAGCTCAAGACGCTGTTCGACAAGTTCCGCAGCGTGCTGGTGGTCACCAACCATGAGGACCCCATTGTGTCCATCTTTCAGTCCCCCACGGAGTCCACAGCGTGAGGGGAACCAGTCTGCCACACTGGCAGCATGCTTTCTTCTCTAACATCTCAATCAACAAGAGAGCGGCTGCACAATGACTATGCACAACAATGTGTCCAACTTTTGCCTTCGAGCGTGACTGATTATTAATGTGTGTCCGTGAATAAATTATTTTATACATATTACTAAAATCATGTTTTGAAACTGTTTTGAAGGGACAGGGTGAGGCTAGATCCCAACGCAGATGTCTTAGTGTTTAGTTGTAAAAAAACACCATAGGGGCACTTTCTGTGGAGATCATTCCTGGGCCTCTAAAGCTGCCTTCTCAGAGCAATCCCAGGAGGGGTGGGGGTAAGAAAAGGAAGAGAAAAGCTCCACATCAAACATGATGTTCCAGCTTTTAGGAGCAGTGAGTCGTTTCAAACATCTGTGAAATAAATTTGTTAACAAAACAAATACAAGCGCAAAAACTATTAAAAACAAAATTGAATAGAAATACTTTCCTGAATGACGTTTTGTTAACATAATGACCAATAGATTTAATTAGACTCAACATGGTCATAACATTTTAGAATTTGTACATTGCATTTTACATCTCTGCAAATTGATATATGTACATACAAAACATTTGAATATTAGTCTTTGGAATTTCTCTTATAGCATGCGTTGCGATTGATTCGTATACAAATAACAAAAAAATATAATTAATCTCTGCGCCATCCCAAGTGCTACAAAATTATTCAGAAATGTATTTCTCCCGGGAGAATATACACAAAGTTCCAAACCACGTGGCATCCAACTGCACAATCCATTAGGGTGAACAGGCGGCTAACCAATCAAGCCCACGGCTTGCTTTCATATCTTGTAGAGAGAAACCCTACTGGCCTGTCTGCTTTCACCCCCCCCCCCCCCTCCCCCCCAGCCTAAATCATTCATTATGGCCCCTGTCGAGAGTGTCTCTCCGCCTCCCGGTCCACCACACTCACACACTGGTTTCCCAGGAGGTAAAAGCGTAAAGGTTTCTTTGCCCACTCCCCATGGGACTCTATCCCGATGCGGGTTGCCGCCACCACCACCACCCCAGCCTCCGCAGTCTTCTTCCCCTCTACCCCGGGTTGTGTTATCGGAGGACCCGTGGAACCCGGGTCATCGCTCTCCGTCTCCAGCCACACGTCGGGGTCTCCGGCCAGATCCCGCCGGTCGAAGTGGCGGGGTATGTCCAGGGCCTGGCACAGCTTGGAGGGCCCGTTGCACAGCTCCTTCTCCTTCAGGGGCCGGGCCGTAGCCTTGCGCCTGGCCTGCGCCCGTAGCTGCCTCATGACGGCCTGACCCTGCAGGGGCTCCAGGGAGCGCAGGAGCACTGCAGCGCCGTCCCCTAGAACCACACACACATACAACACACAACACACACACACACACACACACACACAATGTATGTCAGTCAGCAGGGCTCCGCTCTGTCTCCTTCCTGGTAGCCAGAATCCCATAAACGCCAGAAGTAGGTTGAAAATCGAGTTTGTGCCAAACACCCCAAACCACTTAAGACACTTTTTCTTTGCGTCATAATCACAGGCAGCCGCACATCAAGGTGAATGTGGCTACACAACTTGAGGAATGTGTTTTTAATGAGGCAAAGAGAACAAACCCACTGGAACAGTGAGTGTGGGTAGTGAGTTAAAATGTTTTTGTTAGCATTTAGAATGTAAGGACATGCCTATACTTCAAGGGAAGTGCTGCTGGGGTTGTGTTGTTACCTTGACTGGATACGTTCATGCAGAGGTAGATGCCGTAGATGGAATAAACATAGATTGTTCCTGGCTTCATGAACATGGCCATGTTCCTCTCTGTGCGTTTGCCGCCTGCTGAATGAGAGGCTTTATCTTCGCCCCCGAGGTACGCCTCAGTTTCCACTACCCTCCCACGTAACTCGCTGCCATCTGCACACCGCCGCACCAACACCTGGTAACAGAACACTGGACGTGATCAAACATAGGTGACCCCCGGAAATGCCCCCATTAGAAAACCATCGTATAGAGGACAGCAGAATAAATGGACAATGTATTTTTTTGGCATTGTGTGTAGGGCGATTATTGTTGTATATGCTTGTATTATTGTAGTGTTGAAGGGCCGCGCTACGCATAATTCAACATATGGCACAATTTGCATTTCAAATTGGAACTTCATGTCCGTAACCACCTACTCACACAAGTGTTTGCATTATTCAGTTATGAATACGACATTCACCCACAACTGATGAGCAGAGCAAAGAACCGCGGTACCTTGCCAAGGAGGGCTTTGGCCAAAGCAATGCAAGGTTGGTTGAAAAAGTGATCTCCAAGCCTCGACTCGTTTCGATCCCCTTTGAAATAATAACTCCTCTCCTTTTGGGATGTGACTTCATTATTTTCGCATATAATGGAGTTTAAATGAGATGAAGGCACTTGTATATTACTTTTACTGTCGGTTCGCTTAGGTGACGATGCTGCTGACAGCATCTTCCTCTTTCTCCCTTCCATGACACTGGTTCGCTTTAACCAACCTGGGTAAAGCTGGGTCGACTTTTTAAAATCACACTGATACATACATTGCTGTGAATTCTCATTCGTATCTGCCACTATACTGTTGTTTTTGTCCTGCGGGCTAAGTGGCTGTGATTAGAGACCTAGCAAATGACATAAAGATACCCACCGCTGTGCACAAAGCACAACGTTGGGTGCTTTTACAATGTTGTGAAATGGTAACAAGATCTTAAATACTGCTCACGCCACCAGCCTATACGAGTCACACCCAACGAAATGTGCATTTAGTGGCAGTAAAATATGGTTAGTTCTACAGAGTTTTGAAGTAGCAAACCAGCAAATCTTTTGAAGGAGACAGGAAGTATATCCTGTCTTCTTAAAGGGACCGCTTTATTATTTTTGCTGAGCGATAAAGACGGCTCATCATAATAGTTTTATTAAATGATGTAGTTTCCTATTCAACATATTTATTGATTTTATAGTTACTAATGTATTAATATTATAACATTTGACAATTAATACAAAATAGCAAATAAATACACGTTAGTGGTTATTCACCTTGCATCCTGATGTATTTGCACCTGATTTATAATTGGTCCTATTTGTGTAGTGTGAAAATGCATAGTTATTTATAGTATTACATTAAAACACTATACATAGCAGTGGAGTTCCTGGCACTTCCAAGAAGGTGGACGGTGCCATTTGGCCCCAGGCAGCGGGCATTGTGCCTAAGCAGGCCTGGTTCTCTGCCACGCTCCATGCAAACAGTGCAGTTATAGATTAGTGCTCAACGGTTAAAAAGAGTGCTACTGGTTTATATTTGAATGTCATGTGCTGTTGTATTGCTTGGAAGAACACTTAGAAATACATGACAGAATATATTTTTACGTATAGGCTAAACATAGACTTGTTTTCAAAACATATTTGCCACTCACAGGGACGGTAGTGTAATCAGAAGTCAAATTGCTCTTTTGCCTCTTATTCTTAAAGAACATAACAAACATGTAACAATGTGTTTAGTGACTTTAATAGAGTTGAATGCTAGCTAGAGATCCATACATTTGCATTGAGAGGTTTTGGCAGCAAACATAGCCCTATTATTATCTAACCGAGTCATACTCTGGTAATCCAGGTCAATTGTAGACCTTTTAAAATGTTCCCCCATTAAGTCTCAAACATCCTTCACCTATGCTGTTTGCATTACATCATAGATTATTCATACACTGTGTATAGGTTAAAACAATAGAAGGTACACATGGTAAAAACACACTACGTACCATTACAACCTACACCCCAGCAAACCTCATACCAACCACCACTGCTGAGCTTGTGTGTCGATGTGTGTGGACGCTACACATAGGCAGTACGCCTACGCTGGAGATGATTCAGTGGAACTATTTAATGCTATGTATAAAAACTATACTGGGCTTGTTTGCTTGTTTGGATATGCTTTTAAGTAAAAACAAAAATGAGTCTACATTCCAGTAACACTTTGAAACATGTCGAAGGCGTAATATCAATGTGTGTGTTATATTAACAAGTGTCATGTTGTGACCACGCTGGAAGACAAATGCTTAATTTGATAAAAATGTACACTGGTACTTTCCTAGATTTTAATTTAATTGCAGTTCCTTTGTAGATTTGTGTGTGTGTGTGTGTGTGTGTGTGTGTGTGTGTGTGTGTGTGTGTGTGTGTGTGTGTGTTAAACAGTTGTCACAACTGTTTTATGGGACATCACAACTCTATTGCACGTCTGCAAAATGTTGTAACTAACCCAAAACATTTAATTCATGCTTCAAAACCCGGTTATTGTGTCAGTATAATGACCAATGCCAACAAAATTCAACTTATTTTGTCACAGTGTGAGCCGCAGGCTACTAGTCAAATGCAGTCAACCCTGGAAATGTTTCTTATATACAAATTTCTGTTTTCTTACTCACTCGATGAAACTATGTTTAGAAGCTGTGAAGAGTATTACAAAATCACTATCAGCAAGCCTTCTAGACAGTTGTACTTACTCTTTTGCACACTTGCGAAAACATGTGCAATTTGTATATATGAAAAATAAATTAAAATCTGGTATGAACAGATACTAATAGTTATATTCATGAATTGTAGGATTCAACAATGTCTGTGTGTGTATGTGTGTTTGTGTGTGTGTTCACGCATGTGTGTATGGGTGTGTGTGTACGTATGTGCATGCATGTGCGTCCGCGTTTGTACGTATGTGTGTGCGCAAGAGACATTTCGAATACGCATTTCATAACCACACTTGTAATCATTGTGGTTAGGCATTCTATACGTAATGCATTTTACAAGAAAAATGATGGCTGTTTTTGCAATATGGTTTTGGGTCCACTTCAGAAACCACCACCAGCTTCCGCTCCGAGTACACACAGCTGAAGTGCAACATCTGTTGTTTCTATTCAGTGTTGACACAGACTTTTTTGCATCCCACTAAATCACCAAGGGGATCCCAGAGATCAGTTTTTTATTAAATCCCAACAAGAAGCTAGCTAAAATGAACATCTAAACAGGGACCTCTGAATACGCTTGGCCCACTGTCGCCGTGGGACTCCTCTTGTCCAATCTCACACCTGTAGTTCTCCCTAGACGACAGCAAGGGCCTGTTTGGTGGCTTATGAGAGGGAGTAAGAGAAGACTGTTTGCAACTTGTTACGGTTCTTATCACCTAAAATAAATAGGCTCTTTGTATATACACCAACAGTGAGTAAGTAAACTAAATGACAAGAGTATTTCAAAGTTGTTATTATTCCCTGCTTGATTTCAGTTAGTTTTTATGAGTAATCTACGTGTCACCTGCGAGTAGACAGTTGCGTCTCTACCGACTCTTCCCATTATAGTCATTCCTCCAGCTCTCTGATTGGTTGAGGAAAAAAGGAAACAGTTTATAGGTCATCTCGCCATGTTCTTTTTCAGTTAAACATCCCCTTTCTCCGTTGACCCTTTTATCTGGATGTGATTGATGGGCCTTCAGGGGGGGGACTGGAGAGCTCGTGCAGGTCTGGTGTCATTTAGTATAATTGCTCCATGTGCCCCGGCTTCACCTCTCTTTCTATTTCCTCCTTCCTCAAGCCCTAGGGAAGAGTCCACCATTACTTACAGCCCCTCATTGGCCTTCACATTGCTTAACTACAGTGAAACTAACTTTGATATCAATGTGTATATCGTTATACTATTTGCTTTTTAGTATTTGTTCCATGCTTTTTGTGGATTGTATTGTTGCTATTATTATTTGCACCGGTACATACAAGTGTTATATTATTCATACAGACAATTGGCACCGACTAAGTCCCTCACCTCAATTGTGTGTCATGTGATGGAAAATGACACATGGCCCATTCCAAGGTCAGCTCGCTTAAACTAATTAGTTTTGATGTTCAAGTTGTTATGTGCACACTATAGTGGCCTTTCTGTCTTTTTAACTCTCTAACACCCCCACCCCCCCCCCCCCCCAGCTGCCTATCATCCTGTATTCCTGCATTGTGCTCTGTTCTCATGTGAGAAACTACAGAACAAGCTCCTCTCCCCAATTATGTGTCTGTTCTTGACTGCATATCCTCTCCCTAAATCATGTATGTTGCCTTGACCGTACATTGTACCCATTATAAATAATAAGTGGCGCCATAGATGGTGAATTACGACCAGGTGTCCGGCCTTAACTGTGCATTGAACCTGTTATAGAAAGTAAATGGCTTCATCTCGTGATGTCTTTGAGATGTTGTTTGCTCCACTCTACAAAAAGGGCTTCCCTCCTCTATTCAGTGCGCTTTTTCTCGAGAACTCTGCTCTGCGTGGAGTTGCCTTTGAAACGGTGTCTTTTATATGCTGTAGCATATGAAATAAATCAACTATGGATATCCATTTGTCTTAGCCTTTTATTCGAGTCAGCCACTGGTCATTCAATTTGCTACAACAGTCAACAAAAAATACATAATTGTTCAAGCATCGATTTATTTAAGTTGTATATTTCTACCTTTTGTGGCTACTGGTTTCATTACCTCTGAAAACATGCTAGCAATAAAAAGCCCTGCTCATATAAACCTGTCATGTGTCCTGTATATAGGGAATTTACTCACTGGCAGATGCACATGTTGGCTGTATGTTAGGTGTGTGTGTGCGTGCTTGTTACTGTGTGTGTTACTGCCCCTACACGCGATATGCTGGCTCCGAGTTCAATGTGAAGAGCACATTGTATCTCCTGAGATGGTCTTGTGCTTGCACTGCTGTTCAATACAAGGGGGCCATTATGAACTGCGCTAACGCCAATGTACTGCCTGTTTTCTCCATTAGACATTAAATGTTCACCAGCTAGAAGTTTCTCTATATGACAACTTGCGTAAAGTACCACCCCAAGTACACCCAGCTTTCCTATACACTCTAAGGCAAGTTATTTTTTCTTTATGGTAAAAAGAAAAAGAATCCTGAATTACTGGTGCCACAATTGAACCATAATACAGACTACAGCTGCCAGTTGTATGACTGAACTGTGGGGATATGCGGTCAATAGGAAACCAGAATATACAGAGGGATCTCTTTTTGCCTGGCAACCTCCTCTGGGGAAAACGACCTGAATGGTGCCTCTTGGCGTCACTGTGAAAGCCTTCCACATCCCTACATCCATCTCTCTCTGTCTCTGTTTGAAGGCTCCCAGAGGGTGAAGGCTGTTCACTATCCCTCTCTCTGAATGGTTCCCGGTGGATAAAGGCTTGAAACGCCATGCTATTTCATTCAAATGAAAAAAAAATGAAAAAGAGTGGGTATTTTCGTTCCACATAGTCGTGGCCTTGAACTCCAAACCTTATTTTTGTCAAAGAAAGTGCTGCCCTTCTATTATAATAGATGTATTGTTGAATCAGAAGTATGGGTATTGGTTGATCGGTACTGCCCTTGCACTCTCAATTATACATTTAGGCCTACGCATAACATAAAACAATTTGCTTATTGGAATAACATTTTGCTTGGAATGTCAAAAAAACAAAAACACAGTGGAATGTAAAGCAGGCCTACATATGGTCATGTTTTGGCTTAAATCGCAGGCTGTTAAACAGTTACTAAGTGACACCTCTGAGACCAGTGTGTGAGTAATGACGAAGACATGATTGGAAAATCCCAGCAGGGCAAGTATGGAAGGAATCTCAAAACACAATGATGAGAGTGTAAGGGAATGCAAGGCACACCAAAATGCTATTTTCCGGAATTTTACCCAGGGCTGAGTATCTGGAAATAAATGCCAATAATTCCCAATATTATGTGACACTTTGTTGTTTTTAACGATTAGTATGGCAGGCTGTTGTACACAATGTTTCCCCCAGCATGCCTGCATTAAAGGCATTGGTGTATTACATTAGGTTATATTTATTTAGCTGACCCAAAGTGGCTCACAATTAGTGTATTCAACCATAAAAATGATACCCAGAAATAGCAAGAATCGGAGTACATAAAATGTATCAAATAAACAAACAGCTTAAATTGCTACATCATAGAAACAAGAGATAGAAAATGTTAGTTTTTTTGTTTATGTTTTGTGTATACTGGGCAGACCTATCACTTTGTTGCTTGGCACACTTACTAATCACATTACTGACTGGACACTGATAACCTGTGTAGGTAAGTTTAATAGTCACTTAAATAGTCACTAAAATCTTGACCTAAGCAAGTAGACCTATGTAGTTTATGACACTTTAGACCTGTGTGCTGTGGTTCACATATGACCACAAATTTTCTGGCTTAATAGAAAAAGATACATGGATCACTCTGTCACTCTAGGTATCTCTAAGAAAATGAACTCTGACTTTAACTGACTTTATTTATAAATTACTTGACATGATTTTGTAATACATCCCAGGGCGTGTGGTCTGCAGGGATACAACTAGTCGTAGGCCTATCTGTGAATGTAATATCCCCAAAGGAGATATCAGGTGAAAATGCTCTTCTTCAAAATTACTTCTCACACATCTAATATCCTCTGACTTCCTCCCCAAGACACTAGAAATCCCCAAATTCGGGATATTGCTTAGTCAGACCGGCTCACCTCTCCACCAGTTAGCTCCGCGTGAGAAGCGGCTACTCCCTTTCGAGCTCTGATTGGCTGAGCAGTTTGACAGGCTTGCTTTAGCTGCATTTTCCAGTCAAGGGCGGGGCTCGCGCTTAGTGAAACTGAATTGGCTACAACCGGCAGAGGAAAACTTACCCTGTGGATCCATTGAGTGTGGGAATGTTCTGGCCATAGGTGGAAGAATGGAAACCGGACCGTAGCATTTTAGGCTCGATCCTGGATTGTGTCGATTTTAATCAGTCAGCCCAGTGACACCAGAACGCTCGGGCTTGGTTCAACGTCTTAACTGTAGCAAATTATTTTGGGTTCCTTGTCAGAATGATGTGACAAATCGACATCTATCGCCTGCTTCGGAAAAGCTTCGTAATAGGATTTTTCATTGCGGGACTGACTTATCTGAGCTGATTATTATAAGGGTAAGTTGGTTCGTTTTTTCTTGACGATTTCTTGTCACGCCTTTCGTAATACGGAGCGCGGGAGGAGGCCGACACAAGACTCGCGTGCGCTCGGTCGTGGCTAGGCAAGCCAAATGCGATATTGTGTGAGTGATTATTATTCACTGTATCGGCGTAATAAGGATACAGTGGGATCCTAGAGAGATAGTGGGACAAGCATCAGTAATGCAGTGCAATGCTATGCGCATGCCTTGCAAATAATGACAATGTGAAACATTGCCTAGTAGTGTTGACTTATCGTATGTATGGCAACATTTTCAATATTGGCCCACATGCATCAGGGTTGTATAACACTTAAAAGTATATGTAGGAAGTAAGAAAATCAGGATATAATAGACTATGATTTGAGCTGCTAGGTGGTTCATGAAGCAGGTAAAATAACTTCCAATTAAAACTTTTGACATTTCACTTTTACAAGCATGCAAACGGTCTGACATTTTACACTACGCTCTTTGTATTGTGTCAAACGATTTTGATAGTTCAATTTTGAAAAAACCTGTTTCAAACTCATGCACTCTATCCCATCATCAAAAGAGGGCTAGAATGTCTCAAATGTAATATCTAACTCAATAGTTTCACTATCGTGCTAATGATCGTGTCCTCCTCATCTTCCCACTCACACCTTCACTCCCCTATATCACGATGTATCACTACGCTGGCATCAGCTGCTTCCTAATCAATAGGCTAACAATCTTGATAATAACCATAATAAATAATAATAATCAAAACGATGTTAATCCCACTTCTAATAATGGAAAACGTAATCTAGACTATACGAACATATTACAGCGCATGCCTAAACAATGGATCTACTTTATATTTTCATATATCTATCATTTTGTAAATCCATGTATTTCAGTGACACCAATAACACAAAATGGATGATAGTCATGAAAGTGCTATTCTCCAGACGTATTTTGTGATGTGTATGTTCCCTACATATCCATTCCACAACTCACGAGACTGCACTGCACGCTGTCGTTGATACCAACAATCTGACGTGATTATTTACAGGGTCCAATAATACCCGATCAGTCTATAATGAAATTGTATACTTACTGTATTAGAATCTGCTGAGTTATTTTGGCAGAAAGAGCTTGTGGCAGCAGGGGCCACATGGCCACATGGCCCCCCCCCCCCCCCCCCCCCCCCCCCCAGGTTTTGTGCCCAGTATTCTTGAAACACAATCTGTTGGATGGGTGGAGTGTTCATGACTGTGGGTGATGTAATCCCACCGATAAAACAAGCGGGCTCGATGCCTGATAGAGGCGGTCAGTCATGATCATCTCGTGTGTGTATGTGTGGGTGTGTGTCTGTGCGTGTGCCTCTGAGGGGGTATTTTTTGTATTGTGTGAGTCATATGTGTGGATGCAATATTTGGCGCAGTGTGTGAATACAAAACCAATAATACTAATCATCGTAAAAAAAAAATACAATAATTGTGTGTGAACTGATGTCAAGGTCTTTCGAAGGCAGGTGGATCAGCAGCCAAGGCTGGTTTGTTGACTAGCTGGTATGTGTGGATGTTTGAAGAGACTGCCTAAAGAGGTAGGGGGGGGGGGGAGGCGGGTGGTGGTACTGTAGTCATGCATCATGCATTCATGAGTCACTGAGTACTATCCGTCCATCTGTCGGTTATGGCCCAGTGCTGTGCAATCTTGTTGTATTCAAAAGAAACACAGCGCAAGATCTTCTGCTCGCCCATTACTCTGTGATCACTGAAACGTTTAGTTTTGTGTTACTTACATACTCATTTTCGCATGACTTTTCCATAGCAAAAAAACAATTTATGTGATGTGTCAAAGTACACGAGAGAACAAGAACCAGAAGGTGATGGAATCTGGTTGAAGCCTTAATTACTTCAAGATGGTGTATTACGCTTCACATCATTTTCTTACCAAGATAGATTCAGGTCTTTCTGTTCATGATGAGGCAAAGCAGTATCTCTTTAAATTCAAAATTGTCTTGGCATAGTCTTGGAATAGTCTCTTCTCATTTTTTTCATCTGGGAGTTGTCTCCGTGTTGTGTCGGTCATTTCCTTCATTCTCTGGACAAGGGGCTTTCTGAATTCATACTAAATGGGCGTCATTGTTCTGAATAGTTCCATGAGTGCAAAGAACGCTTGTCTAAATACCCCAAGGCCGCTCAGCCACAACACACATTCTGAAACTGTGTCTTGTGAGTGTCACCCATATTGGGTCAACCTGTCTCTCTTGATAGTATTTTGACTTTGACTCAGGCCCCAGTTGTACCAACTAACTTTGATAGATCATTAAACGTCTCTCCAAAAGATATGTAACCATTTTAATAAAAAAGCTGTACTATCCCAACGACCAAGTAAATTTTCATCTAATTGAAAAAATCCCATGTTTATTTGGACTTCAAAAACTCTCTTTAAATAGTACATAGAATATAATGTCTCCTGAAAGCTCCTAAACTGGTATGTGAGTCATTGCAGGCCGCGATTCACATCCACGCTAATATTTAAATGTGATAAACGGAGGGCAAGGCAACTGTATCCCGCGAGGTAGGACATGCCACCGGACTCGTTCTGCTACCTTTTGGAGACAAGAAGCCTTCCTTTTCCTGCGTCAAACAGATCGGTTACAACCACTTCCATGCACACCTGATGAACCCAAGCAAACACATGGAGCTGCAAAGAATGCCAAGCATCTTTCCTTACAGTTGATAGGTGAGAAAACCTTCACGATGGTTGTGTTTTTCTCACCATGAAACAGGAGTGGAGTTTTTAACTTCTTAACTCATTAGCTCTTGAAATAACACGTTTGTGCAATTGTGTGTCACCAGAGTGGGCGGGCATGACATTCCAAGCATGAATAGTATTGTTGACATTACTGGGGGCGTCCTTTTAAGTACTCCTGCTGAATAGCAGAAAATAAATCCTTAAATGCAGGAACAGGATAGCGTAGTGGTTAGGGTGTTATACGGCCAAACTGAAGCGTACCGGGTTCAAACTTCAGTGTCAGCGGTGTATCTGTAGTGCCAATCCTTGAGCTTGGATATAAATCCTTGGATGAAAGCATGTGCAAAATCGGCCCACATGCACTTATGTCTTGTTTTACTTGACAATGCATCCTAACACGGAAGCACAGGGGTCACTTCAAATACTGAGGTCAGATTGTGTCCACATGGAGGAATCCCACCCATGGTGAAAAGGCTGCTGAATATTAGGGTGGACCTCGACTCCGTCCGAGCGGTTGCATGCTTATAGCATAGTTATTCCATTTTTGAAGCCCATTAAATGGGCATTCCTTCCCTGGTGTTCTGCACCTGGCATATAGGTTAAATTCACATATACTTGTTTAATGCAGTAGCTGCAAGACATTCTATTATTGCCCATTGATATCTATCCTTTCCCTCCAACAGCCACATTTGTATTTATCTTGCTTGTTGGCATCCTCTTGTCGTTAAAATGTGTGTTGTGTAAACAGCATTGTTCATGTAGGATGTGTAAACCCATTTGTTTGGCTTGGGTTGGGTCTCCTACAGCAACTGGGCTGTGTACAAAAACTGCCAAGTTACATCAAAGCTAGATGGGTTCCTCTGCTGTCATCGGACCTGGGCAGGCTCCCGCATAGCCATATCGGCTTCAAATTCACCGGCATAGTCGGAGGGCCCCACCCCTGCTGGTCTCGCTCTGTAGTAGAGGGGGATGAGGGGGGGGGGGGGGGGGGGGGGGGGGGGGGTGGTATCAGCGGTGGTGGTGATGTAATGCTGTCCTGCAGTAGCACCAGCAGTAGTCACTACTTCAGGTCTAGAATGTGAACGACAGAGCGCCGTCTCTGATCAAAGCAGTTTGATCCGCTATCAGTCAACACCCCCGTACACCATGTGCCGGACACTCCCATACACCATGTGCCGGACACCCCCATACACCATGTGCCGGACACCCTCATACATCAAGTGCCGGCACAAATCGGGGAAAAAAAAACACCTCCGTTTAGAGGAGATTTCATGCAGTGCTTTTGAATAGTTGCCGTGGCTAAGTGTTTAATGGTCAATTATTTTGAAGGGTGAATGTTTTATAGCAGGTTTTATTTTCCAGTTTTGGCATGGCATTTTCATATCTGGGTTGTTTGACGTTAAATCACCAATAAACAGTTCTTTATAGTTTGCCGGATTTCCTAAGGGAAAGGTGTGTTAAGTGTGTTAAGTGTGCAAGCCAACAACCAATGGTTGATAATATAAATGACGGTAATTAAGAAGGAATCAAGAATGAATGAGCCTTGAAACAAATTGAAATGCGTGAATCATAATAACAAAGTTGATGAAACCTGGATGAGCCTTCCATTTCAGCAGAGATAGAATGACCTAGTTAAGATTCAATCAGTTGCCCTTTTGCTCAGAAAAGGCTCTCTGATCCGGTGTCTGGGCCCGGTTAACCGTGGAATAACCTCGTAGTTCAATGCTGTGGGAATGTTGTGTGTGCATTCCCAGAAGCCCCGGGAGTTGCAGGAGTCGCAACACGTGTTGAACTTTGATCTTCCTCTTTTAAGCGTTGTGAGCCCGAGGTGGGCGTGGCTACGTCTCTAACCCAACAGGGGAGAATCCAATACCTGAGTCAAGTTTCTTTACGGGCTCGTTTTATGACTCTCACACCCCAAATCCCCAAAATGTTATGGCCAAATCCAACCTCATATCTTAAACTACAAACAATATTATCAGAGTGTTAAGCAAAAAAGTATATTATTGTGGTTATTGTCATTATAACTACTGTTGTTGCTAAGTGGTATTAAAAGTGCTGCTTGTGCTAATAAGCTACTGGGTTAATGAGCACACAGTGTAGATGTTTATCCTCCCTCAGATGATCAGTGTCAAGTCAAACCACCAAGTCTAGTAACACCCACCCCGTCATAGTAGCCTGGGGCTGTGGGTGTGTAGTTATAAATATAAAAACCTACACACACACACACACACACACACACACACACACACACACACACACACACACACACACACACACGCACACACACACACACACACACACACACACACACACACACACACACACACACACACACACACACACACACACACACTCTCTCTTACACTTTCATACACACACTGCTATCTTTGGCAAAACAAAGTCGTCATACCCGGGGGCTGTTTTAAGTCATTGTTCGACTAGCTAGCAAGCAAGCGCCTAGGCTCGGCTGTCCTTCTGCCTGGATGGAGCTGTAATAGGAAGTAGCTAGCCTGGACAGTTTCAGTCATCCTCCCTCGCCTGATGCATACCGCAAGCCAAACTCACTCTGACATCTTTTCCCAGAAACGTGGGTGTGCTTCGGACTCCTCCAGTGACCTGCCCGTTTAGTGGCTTTTATTTTGGAAGAGGTGAACTTAAGACGACACGACAGGCAGTGGGAGTTTAGAAGGAAAATATATTGTGAGTAGTTATACTTGAACATGACACACCGTCTGCAGCGTCATTCCAGCTATTGAAGAACAACCCCCAAAATATATAATTTTAAATAGATATTGCTGCTATTGCATTATTTATACCGCGTATTTCATGAGCTATGTTGTGCAGACTCGGAGAGGGGGTTGTCTTATGGTTCTGCTGACTAAAGTGCATTACTTTTGGTGTTGAAATAGCCATGTCAGAAGATTACTCGGTTAGTATACTTCACTCGCCATAGCTTCTTTAAAAAATGGGCACTTTATGAAAATAGTCACACTTATTTAGATGAATAATACATTATTCTCTTTGATAGCATTGTCACTGTTTTATCCTTTATTGGATTAAACGTGTTGCAGCACCTGACCTGATCTTGTTGAGTGCTTTGTTGCAGCCTCTCCTGTCTTACCAGCTCTAGTAATACGGCCATCACTTTTCCTTGCACATTTTCTGCCACGCTTTTCCTTTCCACTTGGAAGTGGACGGTGCTTTGTGATGCCATGTTCCAGGAAAGGGATGATGTAAACGAGGCCCAACAGTTGTGCCAACCGATCGTTCTTAGTTAGAATTGTTTATGGAAAGCATTATTGGGATTTTAAGTCTGTCATGTTGTGTTAAAAATAGCATAGAGTAGAGAAGAGTCCTTCTCCCCCCCCCCCCCCCCCCACACATACATTGGTCTTGCGGATGTCCCAAGGGTGCTTCTCCCAGCCCCCCTCTCCCCGCTCCATTTTTTCCCTAGATTTCCTGTTTCTTTGATGGGAGCTTCATTCTCCTTCCTCTTCCTCTCTCTCTCTCGCGCTCTCGCTCTCTCTCACGCATTCCTTCCCGAAAGCCCGGCCCATGAGAAGCAGGCTTCCGTGCTCCCCAAGGTCTCCTGTCCCTCTCTATAACCTAGCCTGACCCTTTGTCAGAGCTGGTTGTATGGATTATTGGACAATGGTTTCATGCAGTCGATTGTCATAATGATCTTTGCATTCAAAGTGGAGGTAGAGACGACCGGCGGCTAACATAATCTGGGGCTGTGGTGTTGTGGAAGCTAGCGGTATCATCTTTAAGTCTGTTGGCAGAGACCCGTAGGCGTACATCTGTGTGTGTGTTGTGTAAGTGTGCTGTGTAAGTGATGGAATTGGAAAAGCAGATAAAGTTGCACAATGTTTAGTTATTTGCTTGCACAAGAGAAAGTATAATACTACAACTAAAATCACATGGATAACACATTCTCAACCTTTCAACTTTTCACATTATCTTGTTCCGCTGAAACAGTACTCTAGGAATGAACAGGTCATTAAGCTGAGTTTATTGCTATTTTCTTGTTGATCAACCAGTTAGGAAAGGATGTGTGTTGATGTTGGAATGTATATGTAAAACTAGAGCGGTGAGAGTCACATCTCGCACTTCAGGTTTGAGCAAGCGTGTCTGTCTGCATGCCGTCCATCTGTTTGTCACTCAATACCGTAGACTCAAGTAGAATGCCCTCCAGCAAACACATTGTTAGTGAATCCCTTTCTCTGGGTCTTAGAGGTTTTTACTCTTGGTCTTCATTGTTCTATCCCCTTCCTCTGTACATATTTGCAATGCGTAACGGACTAGAAAGATATTCCGATATAGGCTTCTGCTTTATATTGAACTGTGAATAGGTCTGTACTGCTGTCTTCACTAAAAAACACGCCGCAAAGAGGTATTTCCCTTCACCTGCACAACCTTGGACACTTTGGAGAATGCACAGATGCCCATGAGGGGCTGGCGGGAAACGGAATCACATGTGGTTTGTGAGCTGAGTTGGTTTGCTGTCTTCCTTTAGCCGAGCAACCATGACACTAGCTTCTCATTATGCATGGAATATGTGCAGCGAAAACACAGAGACAGCTTAATGTTGGCCACCCGCAGTCACAAACGTTTTTTGTCAGCTGTGCGGTAAGAATTGTTCATGAAGGTCACATCAAGCAGTTTGTTTTTTGTTGTTTTTAACACTTATTTTAGGCAAAGATCACCTTGAATCAAAGCAGAATGGACGGATAATAGTACAATAGTGGAAAGAGTTATTATTTAAATCTAACTGGAACAAAAGGGGATGAGGCTTTAAAACAAAGTGTACACAGAAAGATATTTGGAAACGCACTTAACCTTTATTTTATAAAATGCTTTATGATAGTTAATGATGGTGGTCATATATTGTACAGACTCAACACCATTCTTCATTCGACTGTTGGTCAATGTTAGTTGTGACTTGTGAGCTTTATTTAAAAACATTTCAAAGGCTGGTTCGCCCAGATTAGGTGACAGAGGTCAACCTCAAATTGAATGCTGTAGGGATTAGCATTCAGCGAAGATATTGCCCAAGGCTATGGATTTCACAAACAATAGGCTGCAACTCTCCAGTCTTTGCAAAGGAAACAAACAAATCATTATTTTCAACTGAAGTGTAATGCAACAATGTTGTGGGTTGCTGTGCCTTATAATAAACCATTATTTCATAGTTTCATTTGATTCATTAAACTCCGTCTGAACTACACCAGGTTTGTGACATATCTCTCGCTAGAGATGCTGAAGTTCTGCATGGCAACAAAACAGACAAGACAGAATGGGATCTGCATCTTCTCGAGGGATAAAATGCCAGTGATGACACTGCTGTTGTTGGGAGAGCCAGCTTTTCAGTTACGGGCAGACAAACTCGGACAGCTTCCAGTGAGTGTGTGTGTCTCTCTCTCTCTCTCTCTCTCTCTCTCTCTCTCTCTCTCTCTCTCTCTCTCTCTCTCTCTCTCCCTCCCTCTGAATCCATGCTTATCAGGCTAATTCCCTTTGGCCCCTCCCCCCTTTTCAATACAAATGTCAGCTTTGATGTCACTCTGTACTGCGATCACAGCCATCCTACCTTCTCTCACTGCTGCTGCTTTTCGCCAGGCCACGAGTGGGGGGCCGAGCTGAGAGAGAGAGACAGAGACAGAGAGAGAGAGAGAGAGAGAGAGAGAGAGAGAGAGAGAGAGAGAGAGAGAGAGAGAGAGAGAGAGAGAGAGAGAGAGAGAGAGAGAGAGACTGAAACTGAAACTGAGAAAGAGAGAGACTGAAACTGAGAAAGAGAGAGAGAGAGACTGAAACTGAGAAAGAGACCGAGAGAGACTGAAACTGAGAAAGAGAGAGAGAGAGACTGAAACTGAGAAAGAGACAGAGAGAGACGTAGACTGAGAAAGATCAAGCCAGTAGATTGTAGCGTGGCTTCAGTTGATCACTGTGCTCCTGAGCCGAGCTCTGAGCCTGGCATGTGTCACGTAGTGGAGTGATATCATCATCATCAACAAACACGGCAGCACACACAAAATGCACGGACGCGTTTGTTGTTTGTGGCGCGTACGCAGGAGGATGCGGGGAGAGGACTCCCAGACAAGCGCTAATGCATTTCCTGCCATTCGTTTGTGAATCTCCAGTTCCTCCACTCTACTGTTTCCTTCCTCCCAATCCACCCCTCATCCCCACCCCCACCCCGTTATTTAAAATAATCCCAGATCCCAGACAAAGAGGAAGTTGAAATTACAGTGCTGATAGATACTGCTTTTGTGTGGAGGTATTCTTACTCCTCCTGGTTGGTTGGGTCATAAGAAACAACCCTTTAAAGCTGAATAGAGGACCGCTTTGGCCCGTACCCAGTCTGATGGGTCATTCATAAGCCACTGCCGGTTTAGAGTTTGTTTCATTGTAGTGGTCCATCGTTTGTTTTTTTTGGCACCATTTGTAGTCGTGTTGGTGTCAGTAGCAGGATGCGTCCTTTTTCAATCTTTCCAGTTTCAAAAATCTATTTGAATTTTCTTTGTGTTTTGATTCTCAAGCCTGCAGTCTGCTAAGCTACGGCTGCAGTGCGTGGTAATTCATTCAATTAAATTGTTGATTGTCTTCTTGGAGGGCTTTCCCATCCGTATGAAATTAGGATAATGACTTAATGTGATACAGTTTCATAGTTTAATGCATTATGAAGAATAGACTGCATAATTGTTATTTTATAAGCACTTCGAAATATATTAAGTGGAACGGAAAAACTATTTCAGTCTAATATCATACTTTAAATTACTATGCTCTTGAACATATTGGTTCTCATTTGGATTATTTAAAACCGGTATGAAGTTATAGCATATGTAAAAGCTCTCTAGGATCAGCCCTAGGATAAAATCATCCAAATCAACCATCCCTACGTCATTTTTCGCAACCCCATGCGACCCCCACCGCCGCAGCTTTAACGCACCATTCAAATGAATGGTTGAACCCGCCGCAACGATTGATTCAGTGTGAATCGGCCCTTAGTAAAATTGAGGCCAACAACATCAGAAAACCCTGCTATCCTAAAGGAACGCAGAAACAATGTATTCGCTTTGTATTAAGAGGATGAAATCACAATTTTCTTATTGACTTAGAATGGTGACCGGTCTTTTTGCATCCAACCACCTCTGTGCCACCTATAGGTCGTTAGATGAACTACAAGTAAATTGCCTCCTGGTTGCCACTTGATTCCAATTGGATCACATTATTTTCAATAATGTATTTTTTTTACCAATCAAACACTATTTGTGTGCTTTACCAAGTGATATAATGCCAAAAGCCAAACATTAAGAAAATGTGATGTTTAGAGGTATTTTAGAGGACAAGATGCATTACACAAACAAACAGGAACAACAAGCGGCTGCTGGCCCTAAGGGTTTGCTGGTCTTATGCTTATCCTTACTCAATTAGCGCAACAGAAAATCTGTTTAGGCGGATAGTTTCCTTCATAAAGCACTGAATCCCTGAGACAGCTCATGCATTTTTTTTCTTTTTTTATTGTTGTTGCCATTATCGGTCACGGCACAATTGTCCTCTTCAGTGCCATACGCATCATCATCATCATCGTATGCTGGGGTATACAGTACAATGCAGCCTTTTGTGCACATGATTCAGGCTGATTTCATGCTGGAAACTATTTAGCCGGGATCACATGTTGTTGGGCCGCGCTGCCGCTCAGAGTCTGCCCTTACTCACTTAACCAGGGAGAGAACGTCTGACTTCCTTGAAAAACAATACGCTCCTTGTTTGTTTAGGGATGCATCTGGAATTATCAAGAGTGTGGGAAAATATGTTGGCTGTTTTGCAGTTTTATTTAAATCTTTTGTTGCTGAAGTGCGTTTCTTCTCAGAATCGTTATATTTCACGGGTTACTGCCCTGAAGGTCAACAGGACGGGCGAAACACCCAAGATCCTGTCCCAAAGTCAAAGTGCCAACGTCATTGATTTAAGGAAATATGCCGGAAGCAATTGTCAACATTTTACGGCAGTCGGCTGTTTGACGAACTATGGCATGATTTGGTAATTTGTCATTGAAAGAAAAAACATATTTCCACGCTTCGTTTGGCAAGGCTCTTAGCCTTCTCGAGCATGTGTTGTTTGACGTTGTCGACAGAAAGTATCAATTTAACAATGACATGGAGTTTAATTCTAGAAGTAAACTAAATAATGAACTCTCATTTGGCAAGTAGACAGCTGATAAAATAAAGGTGCTGTTATATATACATTATATATACAGCATACTGGATTCTACATTTACTGTTTACTGTAAACTGGCATTGACACATAACCAATGTCCTGGTTTGCACTCCAAGACAAGGTCATGCCCTGATGAGACTCAAATTCGGGTCAATAAAATCTGTTCAGTACTGGTCAAGCATGTTTTTCAGGCTGAATGTGGTCCACAGTTTTTGTCATTGTGTGTAAGTGGTTTAGCAACATCAGTGAGAAGGCTTCATTCTATCTATAGGTGTTTTAAGCACCTTTGCTGGGGCAGATTCTTGGGTCTGTACCCTGCTGCTGGGTACTAGGTAGGAGACTGTCGATGCAAGTTCGGCTACACAGTCTAGTTCATGGTCTGAAAGCTGGCGTCTGTAGCCCAAATGTAACCACTTATTAGCTGGTGTGATCTGGGGATGAAGGATTGCTTAGAGAGTGTCCATTACTAACAGTATCTGTCAGTTGAACTTTTCAAAGTGCACACACACAGTATGCACACACACGAATAACGGGTGGCTATTGTGTTAACGCCTATCTCCTTCTCCTTTTGTGAGTTAAATATAGCCACTAGCTGAGGGGGATTTCACAGCTGGCTGTTTCCTTGAGATTAGCGATGCAAAAAAACTACAATCAGACAAGATACAGATTGAATGTTTGTTTTTCCAAGTTTAGTGAAGTTCTTTCCATTCTCCAGTGTCCGAGAAATATATTTTTGAGGCCCATATCTGACTTGATTTTCAGTTATTTATACACTACGTTAAAATGAATTAATAGTTTCATTATGTGACAATTAATTACAAATGTTATATTATTAACCATTACCATAAACTATTATTAAGCAGCCGTTGAAGCATTTGGTTTCAAAATCTGGGATATTCTGGTTTATTGTAAGCTTTTGCAAGTGAATCATGCAAAAACTCTGATTAACTTCTGTTTATTTACAGGGTGAAGGAAGAGAGACAGAGACAGAGGGAGGCATGTGAGAATAATCAATACAGTGATTCATTTAACTTTTCTTTGGGTTTTTTGGGGGGATTTTGAATTGGAAAACATTGCCAACCCTCGTAGTCAGACTTCAACCATCTAAAACAATAAAAGCACCAGGGGCCAGACAGGGTCTTCCTGTGTGTGCTGTCTGCTCCAGTGGGGGCCACCTACAGAGTTAATAATTAACACATGCACTATGACTAAATTATTCAATGTGAATTAGTCACCAGTGCAAAAATCCTACAACCAAATAGCAGTAGGCAAAATAAAGTTTAGTATAATTAGTTTGCTAAAGTAAATCTCTCGAGTAAGTATTATCATTGTCATAGTGTAAAATCGTGCATAAAATGGTACAGTTTCAACCTTTCAGTCATAAAAATGTTGTGGGGATGTATGTGTAATGATAATAGTCGTAAGCTTTGTAAGAGAAACAATGGTCTTTGTCCATGATTTGGTGTAAGAACACTGCAGGCTGACTGTATAAACATGGCTCTGTGGACGCTTATTCAGAGGAAGCTGAGAAGCAGAAGGATGGTTCCTATTCTGCAGTTTATTTTCCTTTTTCTTGTCAGCACAGGAATGAGTGAATATATCCCCCCGTCATACGACAACAACTAGCTTGATCTGTTCCGCCTTTGAATTCCTCTTATGAAAAACTGTTTAATGCCTTAAGAGAGATCTAAACCGTGGAAATGTTTTTCTTTATTGGTTTCTGTGTTGCTCACACTAAAGTACATTTTCAATGCACCTCTACAAATACACCGCGTGGCACATGCACACTGTTAGAACAGACGTGTTTACGCCCATTCATATCATGTGGCACGCGCTCCTTTCATTTCGTAAACATTGCACTCATTGACAGAGAGACAGAGAGATTCACGACCAAAATGAAACCAGATGGAAATGTCCTCTTTGCACTGTAATTAATCAAAAAACCACACGGATAGTAGAGGCTGACAGGGTAAGCGTCAACACAAGAGAAGATCCAAGGGGAATATAATTAGTTTTCACCAGCTCCGGGTGCTGTGGGTCTGTCAGCCAAGCAGCCCCCATCCTAATCCATCCACCCAGCCTGCAGCCCCAGACCCACCCCACTCCTCCTACCCGCCTGGCCGCCTCTGGTGCCCCCGTGCCAGGCAGACGTGACACCTGATCCCCGGGTCAGCTGTGGAGGATATTTCGGTCGTCTCTCTTGCCGTGTGTGTGTGTGTATTTTCTTAATGTCATAAGGGCTGCTTTCGCTCGGACAGCCCGTCACATGTCACTGGGTTAGTTTAGACTCTGAGTGTGTGTGTGTGTGTGTGTGTGTGTTGAGTGTGCGTGCATTCGTGTGTGTGTGACTTTTGAAGGTGCTGAGCTGAGTTGATTTCTAGGCCTACAGCTAGTAGTGGGCTGGGATCATAGACTGCATGAAATACATAAAATACATATGGTATGTGTGTGTGTGTGTGTGTAAGTGTGTGTGTGTGTGTGCACATTTATTGTCTTTACCCTTCAGTTGAATTCTCACCCTCGTTGCGCTGTGATGCATGTGAAAGCCACATGCTATGTTAGTTACTCGAGAATTGGAGAAAGTATATTTCCAAATATGACATAGTAACCAAGAGGAGATGACTAGTACATTGTCGGTTCCTGTTTCAGTTTCACCGATACGCAAGTGTACTGCAACAGAAACATTTATACGCTGTACATACATGGGTTTTGCCGGCTTCCTTATTGTCCCTGGTTTGGAGTCAGTACCTGGTGTGCTATATAAAGATAATAGGAAACCGTTATTTTTTTCAATTGATACACAGATGGCCATCAGATGCTTTTATGGATATCAAATGGCGTTGCACTTGTCACACAGCTACAGTGCTGAAAAGGGCCATGGATTTATGCCTGCATCTTCTATTTGAGTCGATCACCAGATCTGTTACTTATTAAATACAGATTCGCACATTCCTGGAGCCATTGGCGTGACGGAGGACGTGGTCTTGTCTCTGGAATGTGATCATTAAAAGCCAAATGTAGCTGTCGGTGCCGTAGTTTTTTAATTATGAGATTGCACGTGTGGTGATATATGCTTATGTATGATGCTCTTTTTTTGTGATCAAGAGAGAGAGAGAGACTGTGGAGAGACTCCCTTGAATACCCTTAATGGTGTGAATAAATTCAGTAGTGTGAAATAGAGCGAAACTTAACTTGGTAGAATTGGAGCAGGTATGTTGAAAGTCATATATTTTTAGAAGCTTAAAATTGTACTCTCAAGGTTTTTCATGCTTATTGACTAGCTGCTACCCGAAAGCATAAGGAAAGCATTGAGTTATAAAAAAGGAAATAAGACTCAACACTAGGATTACATTAAAATGCCTGCATCGTAAACAGGAAGTGCCTTTGCTGAGCTGGAGTCAAAAGAAAGAGATATTTTGAAACATGCACAGGAAATAGAGGAGGGTGCTGTGGGCTGGGGGGGGGGGGGGGGGCAGGAAGTGCTGGAATATACAGTCACCCCCCCCTCGCCAGACTAATGAGGTCATCCGTCACAAGATGGTGGCTTGGTTCCTCCTTCTCCACCTCCACCCGACTGTCCACTCTCTCTCACCATGATGTCCAGCCCTGCCTGGAGCGATGGTTCCGGTTCCCCTGGTAGTCCACTTGCTAGCCACCAACCTGTGAGGCTGTCGGCCCCTAATGACATGTCAGCCGAGGCGGCCTCCTCCTCAAAGAGAGGGAGACAGAGTGAGATGGCTACCCAGGCCTGGAGTCCCACCTTGTTCCTCCCTTCCTTCAGAGAAGAGCAGCAGGGCAGCAGTAGAACAGGCTGTGTACCCTGAAGCCAGCCAGATGCCGTCGTTATTGGCTAGCTAGACCACCTTGATGATGTGGTTTCATCCCGGTTGCGCTGGTGGAATGTGGGTATGGTGCGCCGCTGTTTCCCTGAAATGTGCTTGAAGAATGTAGCAATCATCTTTTTTTTCTTCTCTTTTTTTATGTTCCCTACATTCAAAATTATACAAAAAAATACTATGAATGTTTTTCATAATAGATATCTAAGTTTGTGCTCCACTGATAATTTCGTGGCATAACCCTGTGTCGTTAAATCATACACAAGAATTGCATCTGGAGAGGATTGTTCAATACATCTGCACAGTTGATGGTATTCAGTTTTCTTATGCAGGTATGCCTGGACATTGTTAAGCATCAGCAGAACACATAAGAACCTCCAACTCCAGGAGACACGGAGACATCATTTATTCATCATGAGTGTGAACCTCAAGGCCGAAGCTCCTGTCTCCTGCAGATGTAGCAGAAAAGCAAGTGGAAGCATTCACTGCTGCTTGTTGTCAATATGGAGACCCACTGTAGCTGTTACGCGTGCTTGCTTCTCCCTGGTCCAGCTTATGTCCACTAGCCACCGTGAGCTAGCCTAGCCTCTCTCTACAATGTTTGCCTTCAAGCTTCACCTGTGGCAGCTGCAGGCAGCTTCGTGTTGTCATAAGCCTTCACGAGTCTGTCATGTGTCTTTTTCTCTCACTTTCTCTCTCTCTGCATGACTGCAAGTCATTTACAAAGGCATTATATTAAAACCGTGGCTGGAAATTTCATTTGAGAGTGTGCCTCTTTGAAATTCAATAGAATACAGCTGCCCAGGAAGCCAGAGAGGGAGGAAAGAGAGAGAGTCCGACAGATAGTCAGTTTAACCTGTCAAAGTGAAAACATGGAGGCCCTCTGGACCTCTCTACGCCTAGAGAGATTGCACATGCAACAGAATAAGAAATTAACAAACTCATATATGCAGAGTTGTCATTGGGGTTTTCATTATTACTTGGCTTTGGGTATTTTTCCCATGCACTGCAAATCTGGATGTCATAACAACTCTCTTACACAAAATACAGTCAATGAGTATATGGGTCTTTAACCAAACAGGGAGTGTAATCGTGAGAAATTATTTCTAATACTTGAAATAATTACCCATCCAGCGCTGATAACACAGTATTCGAGCAAGAAAATGTTATCTCGCTGACCTTACGATGGCAGGCTTGGATTGAATCGTTTAAATCGCTCGACTGGATTTCTGGGCTAAGCCAGTGATGGTAGAATAATTCATCTTGGGACAGAGGAGTTGTGAGAGATAAGATAACATGCTCCGGCAATTGGAGCACTAATCCTCTGGCTTGGTTAATAGCCAATGCAGAATCTAATCAGCTCCCCCCCCCCCCCCCCCCCCCCCCCCGAGTATTTCCTCTCCGCTGCTGAAGGACTTATTTAGCCTGTGAAGGCAGCAGTACCTTACAGCAGCCAGGAACAGACCTTCACCCTTACCTCCACTACCCTGCTCTGACATTGGTCAAACTACAAATGTGAAGGAGAGATGTACTTTCAAAAGGTCCCCTCCTTTCCACAGATAAACCTCCACCGCAGTACCATTGCTTCTCATGCTTCAGTATTGTCCACTATTAAGCCTGCATATATGACCGTATTTAGGAGTCATCAAAAACAAATGATATTCTCATATTCTGAATACATTCTTAGACTTGTGGCTAATTCTTACAATCGTATCTTAGATTATATAACATGGCGTAGCTGTGGATTATTTTACGTTTCGTCATTGAGCAGAGGCTTTTATCTAGACAACTGGGAACAGTCAAGCCTATTTAATTGGATTCGTGGATTCATTCATGTTTTGTTGGAATTCCATTGTATAGTCCATCCAAAGGCATTTACACTGACGTCCCCTCTATTGTGTTCTCTCCTAGATAGTTCAGTAATCAGTGCTAAGTATAGGCCACCACAGAGCTCTTATCGTCTTCATTAACGAAAAAAGAACATGGCATTTTCTAAACTCCAGAGTTGCGACTTGTCGCAGAAGCGGCTATATCTGAAAACTGAACCACTAGTATGAAGAAATACATGATTCTTCGCTGGGGAGGAAACATTGCGTTCTCTATCGTACCCCTCCCCGTGAATCGGTCTGTGACCACCATCACCATGCTGGCCATCCTATCAGCCACCCTGCTGATTGGCCTAATTGGAGAGCTGATTTAATGACTAGTGCTGTAGCCCGCGGCAAACCAGTGCAATTGTTGCACCATAGCTGGTGTGTGTGTCTCTTTGTGTGTGTCTCTTTGTGTGTGTGTGTGTGTGTGTGTGTGTGTGTGCGTATCTCTGTCTGTGTGTGTGTGTGTGTGTGTGTGTGTGTGTGTGTGTGCGTATCTCTGTCTGTGTGTGTGTGTGTGTTTGCCATGTCTGCTGATTTTGTGCAGGTTATTTTTGCACTTAAAATACATGTATTCCTGCGCCTCCATCTGTACCTGCACAGTAGTGCACAGCTCAGTGAACAGCCCATTTAAGGGCTCCACTAAAACTGGGTTAAACTGGAGCTGTGGGATTTTGCTGTAACATGTGTGTGACTTTGCATCTCTGTCTGTCTCTCTCTGTCTGTCTGTCTCTCTTTCTCTCTCTCTGTAATGTGTGTGACTTCACATCTCTCTCTCTCTCTCTCTCTCTCTGCCGCTTTCTCTGTTACTCTCTCTCTCTCTTTTTCTCACTCTGTGTTTACCCATCCACCACGTTCAACTGACAGAGTCCCCCTTCCCCCCCCCACACACACACTGTTCACACATCCCAGTCCAATATTCCCAGCAGCACATCATTTTACTGGGTCCATCAGCCCTCTGTTGTTAATGGTCTGCACGGCTAATCTGGCCCAGACATTACTGAGCAGACAAAAAGAGCTGTGTAGGTCAAATACATTCCATAGCCAAGCCCCCCCTCCTCCCTCATTCCTCTTTTACAAACGCTTCAGCGTGGCATTGGTGGGTGGGAGGTACATTTATGTGTTTGAGTCTTCTTGTTTTGTCTCACCTCTGCGGTTTTTTTTTTTATCACTCCAATGCGACTTCATTCACCCTCCCATGTGTGTGCTCACAGCTTCCTCTCTTTCGCAGTGTCAGGGCAGCAGTCAGTACATTATACAGCTCGCTACTGTATAATATCTGCATCGTGCCTTTGAACCCATTGTGGATTGTGGAAATGTCCCTTCCCCCCACACAGACAAACACACACGTACACACACACACACACACACACACACACACACAGAGTCCTTGACCGCAGTATTTCAATGTAGAGCGGCAGCGCGGCCAACCGCAACCGTCGCCACCCTTTTCGCATGCCAAGTCTGTATAACCGCCTCCGCTAAGACGCACTGACAGTATGACTCTTTGCCTTTTCGTACAGAGAAGGATTTACGCCCCCCTCTGTGTGTGTGTGTGTGTGTGTGTGTGTGTGTGTGTGTGTGTGTGTGTGACCATCGCTGTCATGGGGGTGGTGGCCCGGGGAAAAAACCAGGACGTATCCTGGGGTGTGTGCAAAATGTCAACGTGTAACAGATGTGATCGCTAGGGTCCCTGGAAGTTCAAAACGCGCCACTGCTCTATCTGTGTTGTCAGAAAGGGGTCAAAATCAAGATCACTATTGCAAAGAAGTATATATATATATATATATATATATATATATATATATATATATATATATAAAACTATACTATATATGTATATCTATACTATATATACATATACCGTGAATAAAAGACTAGTTTTTTTGCATTTTATACTGTAGCTCTTCATAGCACAAGGACACTCCCTCACAATTTTACAGTTTTTCTGACAGTGAGAAAAAGTGATGCCAAGATGCGCGGCGCTGCCAGATTAGCCCATTCTAAGGGAACATAATACCTTTGTGTTTGTGTGTGTATGTGTGTTTGTGTATATGCGTGCTTGTGTGTGTGCTCTTTAATGAGTATGTATGAACTGCAGTTAAGAAAATGACAGGAAACGAGCTCCCTCCACCCAGTGTGGGTGGATGGCTTTAGGCGGTGGAATGAGGGGATGATGTTATATGAATGTTTTGCTCGGTGGTGCAAACAGTCCTTATCAACTTCTGTTTGGAAAGGATTCTCGTAATAATTAAGCTTGTTGATAGATGTCTGACCTTGTCCATGGAGTCAAAGGGTTATTTAACAGCAATAAGACATCGATTGTGTGTTTTTTACTGAAAATAAAATGACTCAATGCTAAATGAATAGGTTTGTTTTATTCTGAAGAACTGTCTTTTTATTTGCATGCCTGATTATGTAAATATAAAGTTAATAGTAGACTGAAATAATTTATTAAAATATACAAATGTTGTACATTAGAGCAAAAAGGGCTCATCAGTGTCCTCTTGTGGTGAATGCTGAAAGCTTTTCAGAAGTTGTTTAGTATCACTTCACTTTATTTCATCCAATGCATTGGTACATTTTGGTTCACTTTAATCCACACAATCCACAGAAGACAGGCAATGAGTTCTAAACTTGCAAAAAACAAAGTAAATGTTGAACTTTGTGCAACAAATGTAACTAAACAACACAAATTATTTAGTTTGCATGCAAACAAATGAGAATATAAATGAATGAGTACAATGAAAATTGTGAACACACATTTATTCCATCTACAATTTAATATTAATAGGATACATTTCTATGTGCCTGATAATTTGCTTACTTCATGATCAAACAAAACAAAGTTGGCAAACTGTTTGAATGAATGAGGAATTTATTAAAATGACTTTACTGTATATCACTTGAAATTAGGATAAAACTCTCTGTTTTCTCTTTACTTATGCATGCGTGGGTATGAGTATATTGTGGGCGTTTTTGTATACGTGCATGTAGCATATAGTACGTGTAAGCAAACTTGTGCTTGCTTGTGAATCTGGCTGGACTGGGGCTTCGGGTGTGATGTGTGTGACCTCTTCTTGTGCTCTTGCTTCCTCTGAGCAGCTGGCAGGTGTGGCGTGGGGGGGACAGCATGGCTGAACCGAGGCGAGAGAGCACCAGCAGCCTGCAGAGGAAGAAGCCTCCCTGGCTGAAGCTGGACATCCCCACCGCCCAGGTCTCCCTGGACGAGCCCCACCACTTCGTTCAGGTAGACCCCTGCCGCCCTGTCCTGTCTGGTAGCAGCTGCTATTACTGGCTCCTACACGTCACAGGCTTTTCTTGGTCTGTTTGAGTGTACTAGTGTGCTTAGATCACTTGTGTGTGTGTGTGTGTGTGTGTGTGTGTGTGTGTTTGTGCTTGTCTGTGTGTGTGAATGTTTATTGGTTTATCATATTATCTTTTGAACATTTCCTGTGTGTGTGTGTGTTTTTCTTTGGAGTGTGTGTATGTGTGTACATGCATGTGTGTGTGTGTGCGTGTGCTTGTGTGTGTATGTGTATGCATGTGTGTGCGTAATTGTGTATGCATGTGTGTGCGTATATGTGTGTAAATGTGTGTGCGTGTATATGTATATGAATGTTTTTTTTTTTTTTGCCTCTGTGTGTATGTGTGTATACATTTGTGTGTATGCGTGTGTTTTTCTAGCCGGTGAAACGTCAGGGCTTCCTGCGCAGCATCAGCATGCCGGTGGAGACCACTCACCTCCAGTCCCCGCCCCGGGACCTCTTTGACACCCGGAGGCCAGCCTTCCAGCGCCAGTCCTCCATCACGCAGACCATCAAGAGGTAGAGAGACGGCTTACAGAAACAGTGATCCATTTCATGAAGCGCAACATTTCAGGCGTTTGGCATGAAGTCCTCATCATTTACAGTCTACTCCCAATATTTGTGTTCCTCTGAATAATTGAAATGTGATGTGTTGGACAGTTGCAGCTGTCAGCAATTTTACATCTGTCACTCCACTGTGAGATAATAATCATATGATTATAATAATATTGCGTATCAGCATTATGGATGTTAATCAGAGACAATATAAAGTAAATAGAGGCTGTTTTTAATTATTCCCCGATTATCATCGCTCATCATTCATCAACGTAACATACTCCCAGAGGTCCATGCAAACTCAGTCCTTCATTTGCCACATGCGTGGTTTCATCTAACAGCATCTTCCAAACGTCATGTTTCCTCTAACCTAATCTTTCCTGCCATCCGGATTCCTCTCACAAAACTCCTTCTCCTCCGGTGCCTAATTAATATAATATTTTGTCGGCATCTGCTTGTCGATAAGTCTGTTTCTAAACATAATTATGAATGCTTTTTAACACAATGTTTCCGCCAGACCTCCGTTCTTTGCATGCCGAGTGCTGCAGCACCGCCACTTTCCTCTCTTACTGTCTTCACACCGTCCCTTGTTTCTTGTCCCTCCTCTCTTGTCTCTTGCCTCTTTCTTTTTCCTCTTTCACTTTCTCTTTCCTCCCTTTCCTTCTCTCCATCCCTCTCCGTGCTCTGCTACCCCCCCCCCCCCCCCTTTCACAGCAGCAGGCGGGTGCACTTTGAGCGGATTAACACGGTGCCCATTAAAGGCCAGAGGGCCGCCCGCCACGCCTCCAGAAAGTACCACTCTCTCTCCAGAACCCTGCTCAGGTACTGCAGGAAGCGTCCCGGACCCTCAGGTCTGGCGATAGGGTCCCTTAGTGTGTCGGTGAGGACAGTACACTGGCCGCACTGGCTGTGCTTTGCTGATGATGATGATGATGATGATGATGATGATGATGATGATGATGTGTTTTCATATGTGTAGGAGACTTTTATTTTTTGTTTTCTATGTTTCACTTTGATAGCACCAGGGGTGCTCACTGTCACAAACAGTTTTGAGTGAAAGGGCAGACAATGTTTTTTTTCATCACACTCACGAACGCACAGGAACAGATAGCCCAAGTTTATGTTTATTTTGATGTGTTTGTTTTGGATAACATTTTGGACGTAGCAACTGTAAAATCTTGAATGAATTAAATGGGAACGCCACCCAACAGCAGAATTGCTATTCTGTGTGTGAATACAAACGCCTTCAAGCACCCAATCCTCGAGTCACTAAAACGTCGGACAACAGGGACTACAGTTTGTGACTGATATGTAGGGGAGAAAACAGGATGGTGAGGTTGTGTGTATGTTTCTAGTTTCGATGAGGCTTTGTGGATGGGGTCAAAACAGGAACCCAAACCCTAGCGCTGCTGTTTCTGTTTCACTTCCTTGTTTTGGAATTCCACTCTCAGCATTCTGCGGATTTGGTTAATGACCCCCAGACCGGAACCGGGACACAGGATTACACAATTTCCTGTGCATCCGTCAAACAAAAAAACAGTATATCGCTCAGAGATAGAGGACTGAGAGCCAGGGGATTAGGCCGGCGGTGGAGACTCTGGCCGGTGGTGGCCCTGGCTGGCTTGTCAGGTCAGACAGGGGATGCGAGTTCTTATAGTGGGCCAAAGATTTGATGACTCTGGCCTCTAGCCCGGGCATCCAGGTGTTGGCCTATATAAATAGCAGAATACCAAGGGCACGGGCATCAACCCAAAGCAAAGCGGAGGGAATTCACAGCTGCAGAAATGTCTGCTATTCGACTGCTATTCGAGGACCAACGAGAACTAGTAAATACAAACATTATTTTCACAATTGTTTCAATAAACGTTCAACTTGGTAAAGTCAAGCGAGAAGGGGACACCTATCTGTGACTTGATTTCTACATGATTTGACATATTGGTTCACATATGTGTGTTATTAGTTAGGGCTGGGGACTGTCAGGCGGGGGTGTGTGTTGACCCTGCTAATTAGCTTGTTTAGGAGCGTAGCGTGGTGCATTTCCCTCGTAAAATGTTTGCTCTTCCCCTGGCTCTGGGATGTTGTAGGTGTGGGGGGGAGTATGCTGTGTTGCTTAGGAGGATTTACTGCATTACCAGCAAGGGTTTTTTATTTGGTAGAACAGGGTGTTCCCAGCCACAAGAATGTGAGGCAAAGATGAACAATACATCAAAATGATAGTCCCAGCTTTTGCTTTTCTATCTGAATGCTTTTTATGAGGGGTCAGCTAGAAGAAAAAAAGAACAAGAATGATATTTCCCTCAAGCGGGTTGTTTCAGAATCCTAGTAGGTCTGTTATTGAGTAATTGGCCCTCAGCTACACTATATAAATAAAATGTATTTACATGAATGCATGCATGTTTGTGTGTGTGTGTGTGTGTGTGTGTGTGTGAGTATGTGCATGGTGTATCAGTAAACGTGTGTGTGTGTGTGTGTGTGTGTGTGTGTGTGTGTGTGTGTGTGTGTGTGCGTGCATGGTGTATCAGTAAACGTGTGTGTGTGTGTGTGAGTGCGTGCGTGCATGGTGTATCAGTAAACGTGTGTGTGTGTGTGTGTTGCGTGTGCACATGCGTTTAAAGTGTTGCGTGAACACACAAACATGCCCAGGCTTATTCCTTCCGTTTCTGCCCTTTGGCATCTGGGACACTCTTTTTTTCGCCCCCCTCTTTCCCAGGGAAATATAACCTTATCTCTCGCACTGCATGTATTCCACACCATCTCTACCAGACAGGGCTCTAGTATCTGTATCGATCACAGTGAGGGAGTTTTACCACACATTCAGCGTACAGTGTACCAACAGATCGTGGAAAGGGAAGATGAGCAAGGCGTGAGTGTGTTTGTGTGTACGCATGTGTGTGTGAGTGTGTGTGTATGCATGTGTGTGTGAGTGAGTGTGTGTGTCTGCGTGTGCTTATGTGTGTGTGTGAGCTGTCTCCCACCTGGGACTGAGGGGCCCCGTGTGTGTTTGTGTGGCGTGGCATCAGGGGCACGGCGGACTGGTTCGGCGTGAGTAAAGATGGCGATGCCACGCAGAAGTGGCAGAGGAAGAGCCTGCGCCACTGCAGCATGCGCTACGGCCGGCTGAAGCCCCAGGTGATCCGGGAGATGGACCTGCCCAGCCAGGACAACATCTCTCTGACCAGCACCGAGACGCCGCCGCCCCTGTACGTCCCCTCCTCGCAGCACGGCATGCAGAAGGTACGTCGGCCCCGCCTCTGAGAGAGAGGGAGGCGGTTGGGATTGGTCGGTTGATTACATCCAGAAACCAATCACAACGATGTTAAGATTGAACCTTTCATATCAAATGTACTGCGTTTTCTTTTGCTAGTTTACAAACATTAGAATAAGGTCAAAATATTCATAATAATTTGTGAAATATGTGGTTTCAAAGCAAGTCCCGCTATTGCAATTTTTCTTCTTTAATTGTATTTTATTCTTTTTGTTTGACGTTTGACCGTCTGTGAATCGGCCCTTCACTTGTGTTGACTAAACGTTTATTATATTGACAGATCTATACTGTAAATGAACGTGAATTGTGTGAAGAATCTTTGACGCAATAAATCGTTGGATTATTGACAGGCCAACTCTACCGCAGATTCCTGAGGTCTGATCGCCATGTCTTTCTACCGGTTAGATCGTGGACCCGTTGGCGCGAGGCAGGGCCTTCCGCATGGTGGAGGAGGTGGACGGTTACAGCGTGCCCCAGACCCCCATCACCCCCGGCGCCGCCTCCCTCTGCTCCTTCACCAGCTCCCGCTCAGGACTCAACCGCCTGCCGCGCCGCCGCAAGAGAGAGTCGGTGGCCAAGATGAGCTTCAGGGCCGCCGCAGCACTGGTCAAGGTGTGTGTGTGAGTGTGTGTGTGTGTTTGTGCCTGTGTGTTTGTGCCTTTGTGTGTACGTGTACATGCGTGGGAGTGTATGGTAGTTTGTTTGTTTGTGTGTGTATGGGAGTGTGTTTGTTTGTGTGTGTGTGTGTGTGTGTGTGTGCCTGTGTAAGTATACGTGAACATCTGTGTATTTGGAGTGTGTGTGTGTTTGTGTGCATGCGTGCATGCATGCATGGATGCAGGTGTTGATGCATGTGTGTTTTGTAGAACAGCGTATCCACCAATTTTGATTCATATAATGTTTAATATACTTAATCTGCTGCCCTATTTGTGTTTGTTTTGAGTTGTATAAATATATATATATATATATATCTGCATATTCAAAATAAACATCCAATGGCTGACTCAGAGTTGTGTTGTTACTTAAGACCTTAACACCCTAAAATGTAATTGCTCCCAATTCACTGCATAAAGCTCAACTGGATGTACATTGTCATTTCGTCACACTTTAATGAACGTGTGAATGTGTATCTTCCTCTGTCAGGGGCGCTCGTTGCGGGACAACACTCTACGGCGGGCCCAGAGGCGAAGCTTCACCCCGGCGAGCTTCATGGAGGAGGACATCTTGGACTTCGCTGATGAGCTGGACACCTCCTTCTTTGCTAGGGTAACCTAACCTAAAATAGCTTGACCTCATTGGCCAAACTGAGCTGTCTATCATCAAGTCCACCTGATATATTATTAGGAAGGAGACACGTCCTTCTTCACTAGGCGAACCCAACCTAAAATAGCTCATGCTCATTGGCCGAACTGAGCTGTCAATCATGATGTCCCTATGCCTGTAGGACGTCCTGATGCACGGGGAGGAGATGTCCACGTACGCGGACGAGGTGTTTGAGTCGCCGTCGGAGGCGGCCATAAAGGAGGAGGAGTCTAATGACAAGTTGGACGAGACGGAGATGACGGGCAGCGCGCTGGACAAAAGCGAGTTGGAGAGGAGTCACCTCATGTTGTGAGTCCACACACACACACACGCACGCACACACGCACGCAGGCAGGCATGCAGGCACAGAAGATGAAGTCAGAGCACAATTTTTTTGTAATTTCTTTCAAATAATTGTTTCAAAGTTAAACTCTCTCTCCCCCGCTGTCCGTCTCCCCAGGCCTCTGGAGCGAGGCTGGCGTAAGGCCAAGGAGGGCATGCCGGGCCCCCCCAAGGTGCCTCTGCGGCAAGAGGTGGTGAGCGTGAACGGGCAGCGGCGGGGTCAGCGCATCGGTGTGCCCGTCCAGAAGCTGTTTAGGCGGGAGAAGAGGCCGTACGGCCTGGGCATGGTGGGGAAGCTCACTAACCGCACGTACCGCAAGCGCATCGACAGCTACGTCAAGAGGCAGATAGAGGACATGGACGACCATAGGTCACGTTTTATTTTGTTCTCTTTTCTCTTTTTTGGTGGGGGGGTTAGTTCGGTTCTTTTCCCAGGCGTTCTTTAGAAGGAAGGACCCCCTCTTCTCTGTTGGGTTGTGGGGACTTTTACCTTGCCCTTTCGGGGGATTAGTTGGGGATAGGGGGTAAGGGTTAGTAATAGGTTAGGTTTAGGAATAGTGTTAGTATTAGTAGGGGGGTTAGGGTTAGTATAAGGGTTAGTGTTAGTGTTAGTAATGGGAACAGGGTTAGTATTAGGGTTGGTGTTAGGGTTAGTGTTAGTAATAGGTTAGGGTAAGTAATAGGGGTAGTATTAGTAATAGGGACAGGGTTAGTGTTAGGGTGAGTGTGAGTGTAAGTAATAGGTTAAGGTTAGTATAAGGGTTGGGGTTAGTAATAGGTTAGGGTTAGGAATAGTGTTAGTGTTAGTAATAGGGACAGTGTTAGGGTTAGGGTAAGTGTTAGGGTTAGTGGTAGTAATAGGAACAGGGTTAGCATTAGGGTATGTGTTAGTAATAGTTTAGGGTAAGTAATAGGGTTAGTATTAGTAATAGGGACAGGGTTATTGTAAGGGTTAGGGTTAGTAATAGGATAGTATAGTATAGTTACAGGGTTCGTGTTAGTAATAGGGTTAGGTTAGTGTTGTGGTTCCATTATAAAGTGGGCCTGTGAGGCCTGTGAGACTGTAACTGGGGTTTTCTAGTGAATCGAGGCCCTTGACCTCTGTTCTGCGTGTTCATTAACGTGGACGTTCTGTGCCCTGCAGGCCTTTCTTCACATACTGGATCACCTTTGTCCATTTGCTGATCACTATATTGGCTGTATGCATTTACGGTATTGCACCGGTGGGCTTCTCCCAGCACGAGACGGTTGATTCTGTGAGTCCTTCTCGCTCAGAGACCTTTTTCTCTTTCAAATATTTTCATTACTTTTACTTCACATTTTACTTTTAAGTATTTTATTTACTTCATTATTTTAATCAGATAATTCCCATATTATTATTTTGTTATGTATATATTTATTCTATTTCTCTGTTCATTTACAGGTTTTAAGAAATAAGGGCGTGTATGAAAATGTCAAGTTTGTACAGCAGGAGAACTTCTGGATCGGGCCGAGCTCAGTGAGTAGAGCCTATGCTCTTCCTCTCTGATTGGCAGTTCCATACTTCCCAGCTGTTTTTCGAACCTTTTATTTTCCTACGTCTGTCCCAACACCAGGAGGCCCTGATCCACCTGGGGGCCAAATTCTCTCCGTGCATGCGGCAGGACAAGCAGGTGCACGACCTGATCAGAGACAAGAGAGCCATCGAGCGCAACTCCGCCTGCTGCGTGCGCAACGACCGCTCGGGCTGCGTCCAGACCTCGGAGGAGGCGTGTTCGGTTGGTAAACACACCCCCACGCGCGCGTTCCGATTTAAACTAGCGGTGGAAAGGTTTCCTTGGCCGATTCTGACACGCCGTCTGTTCCGTGTCTCGTCTCCTAGAGTACTCTAGCGGTGTGGGTGAAGTGGCCGCGGCATTCGAGCACGCCGCAGCTCAACGGAAAAGACCGGCAGTATGGCTCAGTGTGCCATCAGGATCCTAGGTAGGTACCAGGGGTAGCTTGTAGCTTGCTGTAGCTTGCGTTGGTTAGCACACTGTCCTCTGCGTTCTTTTTCCTGCACTGGACTTGGGTCTGGAGCTGCGAGATCCAAGAAAAAATCAAATACAATTACAATTACAAGGAGAAACTTTATTTTGAAAGAATAAAATGGTTCTTCCTATTATTCCAGGATATGTCATGAGCCGGCCTCAGTCCCGCCTCATGAGTGGCCCGATGACATCACAAAGTGGCCGGTGAGTCCAGGGCTTCCTTTCTTTGTTTTTTACACACGGGTCGACGCTCAGGTCGTTCCCCGCAGGTCTATGTGTGTGTGTTTGAGTCATTGGCTGGACTTGCATCCCTTACTGTACTGCACTGTGCTTTGCTGCTCCCAGATCTGCACCAGGTACAACACGGGGAATCACACCAACCTGCCTCACATAGACTGCACCATCACAGGCAGGCCCTGCTGCATTGGAACCAAAGGCCGGTGAGCAGGACCAGCAGGGGCATATACACCTACAGTGTATATGTACTGTATAGGCTGAGAGAGGATCCCAGGCTACGTCAATGCAATTTCCGGTCTCTAACTTTCTATCAGCCGTCTACGCCAGTTTACAGTGTTTACTTTAATTCTCTCTCTCTTTCTCAGGTGTGAGATCACATCGCGGGAATATTGTGACTTCATGATGGGATACTTTCATGAAGAAGCCACTCTCTGTTCGCAAGTAAATGTTAAACCATAATTTAAATTATTTAAATGTCAATTATGAACAGTTTTATATTATATTATGTATGTGATGGACTTTTGAGTCAAAGGGTCAGGGTAACCTAGGGATTGATTATACTCTTATACTAAGTATTATACTATTTTTCCATTAATCAATACATTTTTAATTGGTAAAGTTTCCATAGTCAACAAGGTTTTGTAGGCAGGAAAAAAACTAATGGTACCAGAGAATATGTGGATAATCACATTACTCATTATGTTAGTAGAAAAAATGTGTTATTTGCTGTGGGCTTCTCTCAGGTGCACTGCATGGATGATGTCTGTGGTCTACTGCCCTTCCTCAACCCAGAGATCCCAGACCAGTTCTACAGGCTCTGGCTCTCTCTCTTCTTACATGCTGGGTAAGAAGCATGCTCATTGATTGGTCAGCTCACATCAACACCAATCACAACGTCACAACAAACATGTTCTGACCAATCCCCAAAAGAAATACACATAAGCATTTCTTGCAGTTAGTTGAACTGGGACTGAGAATTGGTCAAACCTATAATAGCAACAAGAATAGACATACTAACGAACTAAATAAATAAATTAACCTCTCTATGGATGTGGGGCCACTGAAACACAACTTAAAGTGTACTGAAAATAACTTTCTGGGAAATTGTTTTAGTTGTCTGCCATGCTGTATTGAAGAGAAGAAAATAACAGAAGAAAATACATTTCCTTTTAGATGTTTGAACACGATCCCATACACTATAAGTTATATTTTTAGTTGCTAGCAGGCATAGACGTATGCTAGCAGGCAGGCGTCCTGAGTCAATTGATTGGCAAATTATTAAAATATGTTAGTTATTCCCTCATCTTTCATAAATGTTTTCACACTTTATCACAATACCAATCCATCTAAAGTGCCACCCTGCTTCAATGATCAATAACTGACCTTAATGCTGAGCAAACTAGCCATTGGTGCATCTCATCTCCTGGGGTCATTTAGCAAAGTGCCCTCTCAATGTTCCCGAATTAACCTTCAGGCACGTAGAGAATGAGTCAATCATCCCCAGCTTGCTGCTCAGGTGCGTCAGGCCCCCGGAGAGCCAGATTATCACCCCGTCACATGCACAGCCACACACATAACCCCCACCTCCACAACACACACACACACATCCATGCACACACACACACACACACACACATACACACACCCATCACTCACCCACCTCAGCCCTTACACACACAAAACCACACACACAGACACACACACCCATCACCCACCCACATCAGCCCTTACACATACACACACACACACACCGACCTTCAACCCTCCCCGAGCCCTAACACACACACACACACACACACACTCCCAAAAACGCGGACACAAACACAGAAGATGCATGTTTCTTTTGTTTTGTTTTCCCAGGATTCTTCACTGCCTGGTATCGGTGGCCTTTCAGATGACCATCCTGAGGGACCTGGAGAAGCTGGCCGGTTGGCTGAGGATCTCCATCATATACATCCTCAGCGGCATCACCGGAAACCTGGCCTCCGCTATCTTCCTGCCCTACCGAGCTGAGGTGACCGCCAAAGAAACTGCACTCACTGCTGATGCATTAGATAGGAGCATTTGTCTCTGTAATGTAATGAAAGTGAGGTAGGTAGGGGTCTAGGCGTCTCAAGGATGCCTACAGGTTGTGCTGAGGACACTGGGGATCGAACCCAGAACCTATCGGCTGGGAGTCAAACGCCCTGACCACGACAGAATCGTACCAATTGTTAACAAAACATTTTTAATCTTCTAATAATATCTTCTAATAAAACCATTTGTTTTGAAGAGAAAACAAGGGCATTATCGCGTTATCACCACAAAACCAAATTGGTTTTCTCGAGACAATGAATTTAATTCGCTATAGCCTATTTATGCTAGCTAGGCTATAGGCTAAATCGTCTATTAAACAGACAGAGCTGTGAATTAACCTGCGTGAAATTGAGTCAAGAGAGCCGTGTTTGAGAACGGCGACTCCCTTGACCGCAGTGGTGAGAAGAAGAGAGCGATCATGGCAGAACGTGAACAATTTATTGATGAATGCATTCACTTGTATCAAAACCACATATGTAAATTGCACTGTGGCTGTCAGATAGAGAAAATATAAAAATAAATGTTTTTTTTTTTTAACTCACAGAGCTCATTGTGGTGGCAACTATATATTTTGTATCTATACAAAACCAAGTTGGTTATATCGTGATAATGCATAGTTATTATCTTGATATCGTGAAAAATGGGCACAACAATATTATACCACCCCTTGCAGCTCTCGCTTTCCATACCAAGAGCTTATCGTTTCGTCTATGAGCTTTTTTAGATTGCATTACATTACATTTATTAGGAGACGCTTTTGTCCAAGGCGACTTACAGTAAGTGCATTCAACAATGAAGATACACCCAAAAAAAGTGAGAATCATTTAACTGCATACAAATTCCCCCAAATAAGCAGAGCAACTGCTTTTAATTGCTACAATATAGAAACAAGAGTTAGAGACAGCTAGAGCGATAGAGAACTAGAGAGAGGATTTTTCGCTTTTCATTCACCAAATGCAGTCTGAGCACATATGTTTTCAGCCTGCGGCGGAAGGGTTGGTACGTTTTCAGATGTCCTGATGCAAGTGGGAAGCTTGTCCTACCATTGTGGAGCCAGGATAGCAAACAATCAAGATTTTGTTGAGCGGCAGCTGGCGTTCTCACGAAGTGAGGGAGTAGCAAGTAGTTTGGCAGTCGGAGTGAGGGACGGAGCGCAGTGGACGGCCTGGTCTCTCTCCGCTAACCGCTACCGTTCACTTTCCGTAACCGTTACCGTTGTCTTTCCGCTCACCTCCTCAGGTGGGTCCGGCGGGTTCTCAGTTCGGCATCCTGGCCTGCCTGTTTGTGGAGCTGATCCAGAGCTGGCAGATCCTGGCCCAGCCCTGGAGGGCCTTCGTCAAGCTGCTGTGCGTGGTGCTCTTCCTCTTTGCCTTCGGCCTGCTGCCCTGGATCGACAACTTTGCCCACATCTGCGGCTTCATCTCGGGCTTCTTCCTGTCCTTCGCCTTCCTGCCCTACATCAGCTTCGGCCGGACGGACATGTACCGCAAGCGCTGTCAGATCATCGTCTTCCTGCTGGTGTTCGTGGGCCTGTTCGCCGGCCTGGTGGTGCTGTTCTACGTCTACCCCATCAAGTGTGAGTGGTGCGAGCTGCTCACCTGCATCCCCTTCACCGACAAGTTCTGCGAGAAGTACGACCTCAACGCCCACCTCCACTGAACTGAACGCCCGGGAGTTGGAGCAGGAGGAAGAGGTGGAGGAGGAGGAGATGGAGATGATGATGCAGACGACGATGATGTCAGCCCCCTTAGTGACTTTACCTTGAACGTGTACGGCTGCTCCAGAAAAATAGCTTCTTTTTTTTTATTACTATCACCACTTTCTCCCAACCACAGACTTCCCTGTTTCTTTTTCACTGATTGTGTGTGTCGTTTCGCGGGTACAGTGAATCAAAGGGTATGGCGAATTCTAAACCTAAAAAAAAAGCCCTCTGCTACACGTGTGTGTGTGTGTATGCGCTCAGGCAGCCTTTTTTTTTTAGAAAAGCCAGCCACTGGTGCAAGACACAACAGATTTCAGCTTTCTTTTGAACACTCACACAGTCCAGATGTAGGATTTTAAAGTATTCAGGCAACCGCATTGAAAACAACCAGGGACAAGATAGCGAAATCACCTATGAATACCTTTGGTGCCTTGTCAAAAAAAAAAGTACCAACTACTGCCATATTTTTTTGTTACAGAATGCTGAGCACATGGATTTGTCTTGTACGTGTGTATTACTTCCCACGCGAAGTGATGGTTGATATGGAAAATGGTAGTGTTCTAGCTACCCGTCTACTCATATATGTAACTAAAGACAACAGTAAAATATATATATATATAAATATATATTAAAGGAATTGGTGTGATTTCCTCTCGGTCTCTCTCTCCATAATTAACTTATTTAGTGTATGCAGATTGCCATCTCACCAACAAACATGACTCAAATGATAATTTAATTCAATTTCAAATCAAAGATAATTAAATAACAAGGAGTCAATAGCAGCGGCAACAGATTCTTTAATGCCTTATTGTTGTCAACAGAAATCACACCTCACCCACAATGCAAAAGGATGAGCCAGATTGTATGATTTCATCAATATAGAGATATTGAGCCCCATAATGTCACAAAACATGACGAATGAGATTTTAAAATAATAACTTAAATAATAATCAATTAATTAATTAATCATTGAAACACTTCACTCATTTACACTAGGTGTTGTAGGTTGTAGGCCTACGTACAAGGGCTTTTTAATACACACTGCAGGACAGGTAGCAATGCAAAATCTGCAATTTGATTGGTTGTGCCTTATTTTTTGCCTTTCATTTTGAGGAAGTGAAACAGTCCCGTTTGTGGCCACGCACGCAGTGGATCAGCGATACCAGAAAGCGCTCCTGAAATCGACAGTTTTTCAGAATGATGGAAGATTGTTTACGCGGAGTTAGGCAAATAAAATGGTGAGCTATGCGGGCCCGGTCCCACTTAGAAGTCCTAGCAGTCATTTCAATTATCACCGACGTGGTACAACAAATGACTGCCCTTAGTCTATATATGAGTGGTGGTGTTCTGTTTATTCACAACTCTCCTAGTCTTCCACCTCCAAACCTCCAAAGGTTTGGAGTTGGGCGACTAGCAGCCGCTGCTGCGTCGTGCGTAAGCCTGCCCCCCAAGCGTATACTCCATCTCCTGGAAACACATGTTGGCCACCGAGATGGCCGAAGGCCCCATCTCCTTGAAGCCCGCCTTGCGATAGAAGGGCACCAGGAACTCCTCGCAGATGAGCAGAGTTCGGCGCAGGCCCGGCACGCAGCGCAGATACTGCAAGTAGCGCCACAGTAGGATGGAGCCCTTGCCTTGCAGGCGACAGTGGCGGTGCACGGACAGCACGTGTATGTGCACGGTCGTCGTGTCCGGCACGTGCTGCGTCATGGCTTCCTGGATTGGGCGGTTTATTTATAGTGAAAAACAAGAAGAACAAAGGTAAATGTTCCAATGTTGCTTATAACTTTCATTTATTTTTCAGATTTCCCATCAACATTTGAATTTTCTATTTTTTTAAATAAAATACACGATACCCTAGTCACCCAATAATTAGTTTTTCTTATAAATGTTATCTTTTCTCGTTCCCTAATCTCTCAGAAATAATACAATTAGATAACGGTTGGGCCTACTATTAGAAACGTGTTTGGTGACAAAACGTATCCACATCTTCTGTCTCACCTGTGCGAGCCTGTCCTTATTCCATCCGGAGCCGATGATGAAAGCGACCAGCTGGCCCTCCTCGAACCATCCCAGAGACAGTTCGGGACACTGGCCGAGGAAGTTGAGCACCTCGTCTAGGGTAAGTGGACACTCTCCAGAGACTGACACAAATGCTGGGGGGTGGTGGGCCGATAATGAAGGAAGAAAAACGAAAGAAAAAAAAGTTCGATGACATGTTAGGCTTTCATTTCAGAGACCCTTAATATTTACAAAACATATTGAAGAAACGTTCATTTCAGAGGCCCTTAATATTTACAAAACATATTGAAGAAACGTAACAACAAAATGTACATTTCTGGTACATTTCTGTAAAGAAAAGAAAAGAAAATATATTACATACCTAGACATTTATGCACATTTGTCCCTTAAACTTTTGTCCATAATTGTGTGTGTGCACAAAGTCGCCAGAGTGAACAATAGCCTACCCTCCCGCTCGATCTCAAACACGCTGATGGCGTCCTGGGGGTTGAGGTTCCGGAACTCGCTGGCCGGGAGTGTGTGTCGTCGTCTCCGCAGGTGACTGACCCCTCCGTCGGGCGTCTCCAGGAAGAACGGCTTGAGGAGTGGCGAGCTGTTGACCGGATGCGTCATGTTATCGACTCTTAAGACAGTGGATACCTGCTTCTGCCGCACCGATCGTAATCACGTTTTGGGTAGACCTATGGTAGGCCTATACCCTAATCACTATAAATGTTGGTCCTCCAAATGTCCCACTGGTCCCTTTTTATAGGCAAACAAGATTTCAATTGTGAGTGGAAAAAAACGATACGGATACAGAGTTCTAAACATGTGGCGCACATAGGTCCGTAGTAACCTTTGCAAGACAACTGTTGTCACTATGACGACGCTCTACCCCGCTGCTCCGCTTCTCGTCTGACTGCGCCGTCCCCTGCTGTTCTTCTAGCCCCTCTCTCCGCACTCATAAAGTGACCAAGCCTACCCCTAAAGTCGGATCACTTGTACACGTGTCTCCAAGTGAGCTCTAAGTCGACTGACCTGAACTTAACCCATCATGTTGGTCGTGTGTTGGCTGCCATGTGTTGTCATGCATTGCTCAGTGTGTAGGCCAAAGGCATTTCTTATTTCCTAGTTGCAAAGTATAATATAAACTTTAGTTGTTGCAGTAGTATATTTACAAGGAGATGGCTTTTTTGAATTTCTATGTTGAAGTAGCCCCTAATATTAAATTAAGATTAAGATTGAGAAAAATATTTAGCTCAAACTTCCTTTGTAGGCCTATATAGACAAACACAGACACAGACACATACACACACAGACAGCCACACACACACACACACACACACACACACACACATCCCCCCCAACTATCTTTGAAAAGCAAATTCATTCAATCGATTGCTAATTTATTTTGGTCTAGTCGGGTTATGTGGGTGAGAGTTTAAAGTGTGGTGGTCAGATATACAGAGAGGGTTGTGTTGGGATGCACCCAGGGCATGTGGTCTTTAATCAACCTGTACCCAAGCCAGGGGGCTTTGCGTGGATTGTTGTCAGGCTGACTTCATGTCTCAGAGGTTTAGCTGCAACTAATTAAATGAAGGAGCACTTTGAAAAGCCTATGGGTAATTCTCCCTTGCTATTCTGACTCATTCTGTTGTGTATAGTGTAGAGCCTACTAGCATTCAAATTAATATTGGGTGCTGTGTGTGTGTGTGTGTGTGTGCGTGTGCGTGTGCGTGTGCGTGTGAGTGAGCTATGATAATCTCATAATACTAGTGGTAATTAGTATGGCAGATAACATAACTTGTAAATTAAAATGTAAAAACAATATGATGAAGTGGATATCCAATGAATAATAGTGATGAGTTGTGTGGTGTGTGTGAGCCTGATTCTTTCAGTTGCTGCACTCCCACAGTCAGATGCTGTCACGCCGTCTACTGTCAAGCCGTCCACTTCCACCACCTAGCGGGCGCCGGCTGCCACTTCTCCACGTGCTCCTCTGTTTACACATCTGCCGGCAATCTCCATTCAACGCTCCCTATTTCAGCCGTGGATTCCCAGCAGCCGGCGCTAGTTAGTTGTTTACTCAACCCCTGTTAGTATCCGCGTTCCCAGCTTTTGTATGCTTGCCCTTTTCTCAGTACCTGCCTGTAACCTGTTCTCTCCCTGTGCTCAGCTGTCCGCCGGATTTCCTGCCCGTTGCCGAACCCCTGCCTGTCTGACTGCCTGCCCGTTGCCGAAGCCTTGCCTGTCTGACCACGGTTTGCCTAACCCCCGTCTATACTCGCCCCCAATAAACTCCCCTGAACCTCTCCGCCGTCTCCGTCTCTCTGTGTCGTGTGTTTGGGTTACCTCGCTCTGTTCCCCATAACAGATGCAGTATATTCTGTGGTTTTGCTGACCTAATAACAACTCAGTACTGTTCAGTTATAGCACCAAAACCCTGGAACTGAATCAAAATAGTAAACCCCAACCCTAAAACCAAACCTTAGAACCAGAAACCAAACCCTAAAGCTTAACCAAAATAGGAAACCCTAACCCTAAACAAACGCTAGTACCAGAAACCTAACTATAAAACCTAACCCTAATGGTAAACCCTAACCCTAGAAACAAACCCTAAAACCAAACCCTGAAACCTCCCTTAGGAGGTGCAGGGGTACTGCGGGGGGAGGAATAATTGTATGTAGTGAGGGGGAAAGCTCAATCGTGCACTGTATAAAAACAAAGCATAGGCGGGCCGAACAATTAGAAATGTGTTGCACGCACAAGCTGTAAATAAATGACCAAGAATGATGGCCCAGGACAAACATGAATATGATGGCCCAAGACAAACATCAATATGATGGCCCAAGACAAACATCAATATGATGGCCCAGGACAAACATGAATATGATGGCCCAAGACAAACATCAATATAATGGCCCAGGACAAACATGAATATGATGGCCCAGGTCTGACAGTTATTCAAACCTGACAAAAATGGTTTGAGAACCATTGGACTAAAGGATTGGTAGATAATTAGTAGAGTGATTTTATATTCAAACATGACATAAACATAAACAACCAGAGACACACACACACAGAGACAGATGGATGATACAGATGGGATGGATAATTCAACTAACAGATTACTTTACAAACAGTAACAGTAACAGTTTTACTTAACAGTAAAAAACACAATTGTTGAATTAGTTTTGAATTGGACTTTATTGTTATACACATGCAGCTATACATTTATGAAAAGACAGGTATTGGTTATGCAGAGCCACACACCATGTACTGTTGTTACCCTGGATACCAGGTCAATAGTGGTTGGAAGAGGAAGGCACAGTATCAGGATGAAATGGCATGTAAGAGGATAGAGGAGCATGTCGTTTCATAAAAGCGGTAAGAGGCTAAAGCGGTTCTGAGAGTTTACATGCGCGAGTTAGCCCAATGCTAAATAATGGTTGCTTCGATTGCATTGAATGAGTGTGCTGGTCAATCAAACCACCCACCCACCCACATGCACACGTTGAGATTAAAATGCATAACATGGATACATGGAGATAAAACAGTAACTGGTGCAATGTTAATGTTGCAAAATAAAAGTATTTCATATTGCATCAAGATGGGAAAATAGAAGACTGGGGGGCCCCGATCAAATTGCATGGGAAACTTAAAAAAAAGGACATGGACAGTTCTATAAATTCCAAAGAACACCAATACCCAATGCGACAAGCAGCCTTACCAACTCAAGGCACATGGATCTTTAAATATGCATGGCGATATGCACACACACACACACACACACACACACACACACACACAGGACAAGGTTGAAGTAAGGCTTGAGTCCACCCTGCAGCGACATCACAGAAGCAGATGCTGGCATCACAATGGAGACTCCAACTGTCAGATCTACAAGCCAGCTTATTGTGCCATTTACAGTTAGCATACACATAGCACTTGCATATATGCTAGTTGTAGGTTTTTAGCGACCTATTGAACGAATCTTTGTGTTTAGCTGTGAGAATGACCTTATGAACTTTATAGCTCTTATCGATTTGAACCTTAAGTATGTACACGGTGCTGATCCTACTTCCCAATACGTCAACACCAGTATATATATTTTTTCTTATCCCTTCACAATATGCAAGAATACAGTTTAGTAAATTACTACACAGGATTCTAGTAAAGTTACAGTATGATACAAAGACATACATGAATAAATCACATCATTCAAAATAAAAACAAAACAAACTTTAACACGGCATATACATAAGGAATGCATTACAAAAGATTTCATAGGTGAACACATTTGTTCTGTATGACTAACAGTATGCTCATTTAATTCTGGCCAACAGATTTGTATATATATTTTTTAATGGGTGAATTGGTCAACATATTTAAAGGCAAATGCAAACACCCCAAATCATTTTTGTGATTTTTCCGTGTCTGGATTTAGTGTGAAGCAGAGTTACAATAAGTGTGCTTAACCACCACCATGAAAAGTGGCGACATATCTCTGGATTCCACATGACTAGAAAACAACAAACCTCCAAGAAGGCTGAACATCTTAGAGTCAAGATGGCAGCTAAAGCGAGAAAGGGCCCTTTGATATTTTTACACCGGCGAGATACAACGCAGGAATAAATCGAATTCCTTTCAGGTGTCAGTCGAAAGATACAGAAAAAAAGAAGAAAAAGGATCTTATCCTTTCCTGTGTCATCTCTCAGACATCAGTGTCATTGATAATAATAAAAAACAAAACACAAAGATCCTATAAAAAAGATAACTTGTGTAGTTATTGAGAGGGTGATTAATAAGATTGGTCTGGATAATGGTTAAAAAGCAAGACGCTGTGTGTTATGTACGGAGGGAGGGCCATTTCAGGCATTGTGGTGCTCGTCCTCCATGTGGAAGCTGTTCCTGGGAGACGAGAGGAGCGGCTGGCTGGAGCAGTTGGTACTCTGGCTCTTCAGGCTCTCCGTGGACTCGGACGAACCTGGGGGAGGAAGGTGGGGGTGGGTAGGGGGAGGTGGGGTACATGGGTGAGCAACAGTGGTAAAACGGTGTGTGTGTGTGTGTGTGTGTGTGTGTGTGTGTGTGTGTGTGTGTGTGTGTGTGTGTGTGTGTGTGTGTGTGTGTGTGTGTGTGTGTGTGTGTGTGTGTAATATAGGTGACCCACTGAACTGAAAACCGACACAAAAATAAAAGTATAGTAAGAACGAGAACCCAGTACAACCATGACACACAAGCCATATAATGATGGGGAAAAGGGTGAGAACTTTGTTTTGGAAACCAAAGAAAATAAATCAAAAAAGAATGGCGGGTGGAGATTATTTCCCCACTGAATGAATAAATCATAGTATCCAAAAAAGAATAAATCATAGGATTGGGGTACCAGCCAACCAGGTGATCATCGAGAGAGAGAAAAAAGCAGGAAAGGACAGGAAAGGCCTACATACCACAGCTACTCCTCCATACCAACAGAGCAGGAATCAGGACCTATGGCTGCCCGAGGTCGGGGCGAGAGACCCATGGGGACAGACAGAGAGCGAGAAGAGAAGGAGAAGATGGCAAGGAATAGAGGAACAAGGTTAGAAAAAGCACACAGGTTAGATGCAAAAGCCCAGTAGGGGGGAAATCCGGAATGGAAAAGAGGTTTGATCCATTTAAAATTCCCAGCATTGAGTCGCCGGCCCATGAAGAAAAAGGTCATAAAGCACCATCAGACACTGTTGGAAGGAAACAGCATAGAGATCGGCGTGGACGTTGTTACGGGACTAACTTGCAGGTGTTAGGTCAAACCATCGGAGGCTGTCTTGTGGAAGATGACAATAGGATGTGAATTTTGCAGCAAATGTCTGCGCAGTAGAGTACACTGTGACTTTTGCATGTGTTAGAGAGTAACCTGGGCGTAGAGACACGGTACACAAGAGACATCATCCATTCGGGTGTTAACTATACAGTTAAACAGTGGAAAATACTTTGGGGAAAAGATTAATACGTCAAAAAGTGTAAGAAAAAATAACATTCAATGATTCACATTTCTATTGCATGGTTGTTTTTTTGCATGAATGTTTAAACAGCCCGCTTTTTTTAAATGGTATATGTAAAATGTCTGCATTAAAATATCTTAAAACAACTAGACCCATGTTATATATTCTGTTGAGTTGTCTAACATTATCCTACATTTTTCAAACAATGTTCAAACCCAGATAAATCTATTTGTTTATTCAATGTTATTGGGTCACTTGTCATTGGATAAAACAATTTAAATGAATAATGAACTGCCAAAGTAAAGTTTATGTGTGGGAAACACTGCATAAGCTTGGTGGCTGGCATGAACCGCTTGTTAAAGTAGGGCATCTTGTAAAGCTAGATCGATATTGAAATATCATATCTGGATTACTGTTTCAAGTGTTTCCTGGAAGTAAGGGGGCATATGACGCCATTGACATGCGACCAAATGTAACAGGTCGTTACCATTAATCAAACTAAGGATTTCTCTAGGTTTGAACATTGTTGGAAACAATTTATTGTTATTAAACAACTCAACAAAATATATTACATAGGTCTAGTTGTTTTAAGATATTTTAATGTGGGAATGTTACTTTTTATACCTTTAAGTACAATATAAATTGTAAAACAGCAGGCTGTTTAAAATCATTCTGCATCTAGCCAGCAGAGGGTACTGCTACCAACTAGGTTGCTCCATTGCTACAATCTTCATTTCCCCCCTTTGAGTTCATATCTTTCAATAACCGTGAATCTGAGCTTGACTTGCCAGCCTGTCTCTCTTCACTCTTTTACTACCTTCAGCAGAGCTGATGTTACCTGGCAGGGAGAGGTCTCCGGGCGGGTCGCTCTCAGTCTTGGTCAGGCTACTGTGTTCACTGCTGCAGTCCTGGAGGATCTCCTCTCGGGAGTGAGGCCGCTCCTCCTCCTCTTCCTCCTCCTCCTCCTCCTCCTCTGCAGCCCCCAGCAGGGAGAGGAGAGGGGAGGGGTCACCATTAGTGTCAGTATCGAAATAAACAGTAGGAGGAGATGTGGGACAGCTGCCGTTGTTTATCCAAGGGAATCATTTAGACTGCTTGAATGCATGGAGGGGCAGGCTGGGCAATATGGAGTTTTTGGATTGGATTAATGATAATCTTATGGAACAGACCCCAATATGCTTAGAACATCTAAATAACTGATCAATAGCAACGCAAGTCAGCAAAACAATATTGAAGTACATGAGGATTTAGCTGACACCACATCTGAATTACTAGCTTTACCCTTCATGCTTATATTGAATGCCTCATTTTCTGTGCCAATCTAACAATGTATCAGCTCCTCATTTCATCAATTCAAGACAAGAAATACGACAAATTCATAACCGTATTTCACAGTGACATACCACTCGGACGATAAAAGAATATTCAACGATATGAGACACGGGCCTACGTCGAGGGGAAATACATTGATCTAACGGGGACTAGATTCTACCGGGCACCGATGGAGCAAACCAAATCCACAACCCCAACTCACCATCGTCTGGAGACAGCGACTCTGCCACATCCTCCGCTCCTGTGGCCTGCGGGGAAAAAGCACAACAAAATAGGACATAAAAATTTGCGCCGCTCCGACCAGTGAAGCAAGCCCGTCAGAAGAAGGTCGTAGGGTCGCGACTCACCTCGGTGGGAGCCGGACTGCTGGACAGCAGTGGGTTGGGCTGGGCGTCAGACATCTCCGACAGCTTCTCCTCGTCCTCCTCTTGGATGGGAGAGGACGGGGACCTCAAGGTGCTGGCGGAGGAGAGGAAAACGTTTAGAACTCGGGTGGAGAAAATCGCTTCTGTTGAGGATTCATTTTGAAGTGATTTTTTCCCCCTTTAGGGTGAATTCAGCTGGAGGACAGATTGCATTGGAGTCCTTCTGCATTCTTTCTACTCTGTCCTGTAATCCATGCATGTGTAGAAAATATAAAATAATTTTTTGCATGAATCGTACATCATACTTTTTACAGCGTTTAAGCAATATTACAGTATATATAATGTATCCATTGTCATAAATTAATCCAGTTATACACTTTTATGCCATTTGTTTTTTCCGTCATGGCCAATACATGAACAGAACTCAATAACTGTGTTTTACCCAAGCGCTTATCCTCAATAGATAATCCAATAAAAAAGAAAAAGGGTATTCAGGATAGTGTCATGGCTAGGGTGTGGTTTGTGTGTTTGGCTCCCAGCTGCAAGGACTTTGATCCATGTCCTCCATCTCTATGCACTAAAAGCCTCTGAGTCGCAATAACAGTAAAGTAGTCTAGCCAACACTATCTCAGACTCCAGGCCAAGAACAGCTGAAGGGAAGGACAGGGTCCCTGTTGTGACCTGGGGGGGGGGCACATCTAGACACTAGACTGCGGCGGTGGTGATGTGGATTATTAACCTGTCTGGAGACTTGGTGACTTTGCTCTTCTGCAGGCTGCTGCTGTCGCTGAGATGCTCCGGGGAGCTGAGGGGCCGGCTGTCCCCGCCGCCAGAGAAGTTGATGTCGTCGTAGAGCGGGGCGGACGGGATGGCGGGCGAGATCGACCGCAGGCCATTGAGCGCCTCCAGTAGGGAGATGGGCTCGAAGCCCGGGGGCACGGAGTCGGAGCCCTGCGGGGACACACACACATGCAAACACACACACTATTTAAATGACGGTATTAAGAAAACAAAATTGAGCGTAAAGTCTAATATTCGTACACGTTTTTAATCTTTTAACCAACATGATTATTTTCTCTGGAGTCATTTAAATTCCTCTGACGTCTGATCTAAATAATGACTGAACAGGCTTGTGATGTAAATGTGGAGAATGTCTGAGAGATAACTCCGGTTTGAACTAGTTCAACATACGGAGTGCTCGTCGTGGTCCATGGTCTGGGCCAGCACGGGGCTGAAGGAAACGGGGGACAGCGCCCCGGGTTTCTTCCGCACTGCTCGAATCTGCAGCAAGGCTCGGAACGCTGGGAACCCACACATCGGAAACATCGCTTCAGTACACTCCAGTCACATCGGTTAAGTTAAAAGCTTACGACGCCCATAATGCTTTGCATTAAGTAACACCGGAACTTTCCCCGTTAGTTAGAATTGGATGAATAATAAAGCAATAGTTCCCTGAGCCACTGAACGTAATTATCTGCAATTAGAAAACAAAACAAAAGGGCCAGTATTTTAGTAAACGAGCTTTCAGAATTATTGACCGCCTCTTGTTGTCCGCTACACTCACGCAGTCGGCATATGGGACAGTTGTTGGCCTGGTAACGGAGCGTGTCAGCGCAGGAGTTGCACAGACACAGGTGCCTGCAGGGCAGGATGAGTGTGTCGCGCAGATCCGAAAGACACACCACACACTCGTTGCTGTTGTCGCTGTTCTCGTCATCGGACGGCTGGGGGGAAAACGAAAGAGACAGTGATGCCCCTACAACACAAGCACCAAACATACACACGACTGAACCATGACATTAGATCATTGGACCATATGGAATAGGCTGCACACCTTAGTTTCTTGGTTATTCTTGTTCTCAATGCCGTAGATCTCCTGGAGCAGGTAGCTCACACGGTCGACCTGTCATGTGCAGTCATTAATCAGTATGTTGTCGTAGGCATTAGGTATGACAATGAATACAATAGTAAGTATACATGTGTACTCCGATACAGCTTCAACCTGCCTTGCTTAAAAATAACATCACAGTATATTTCATGTTCAAACAACAGAATCTGTATCAAAGTACTTTCAGCTGACAAAAACTCACCTCCAAGCATAGATTTTAAGGTGCAAAGGAGTGTTGACACACATTTATATTACTGGTAATACTGGGGTTTTTCAAATGCAGGATTGGGCGCATTAGATTTAGGCTTTGTTTCATTTGTATTAATTTGTCTGACACATATATTTGTAAAAATGAATGACATTATTAGACTAAATGCAAACAAATACATAATAAACCAAACAATAAATAAACGTACAATTTGCTTCTGCTTCAGGGGCTTGACAGAGAAGCTCCCATCAACATGCTGAAAAATAAAATGGATGAGTTTAGGAAATATAAATATTGTTCAATTGATATTTACAAGGAATTGTTTTTTTCAGAATTTATAAATAGTGTACACTTACTCTTTCAAATGCAGCCAGGAGTACATGGGCATGGCCCAAGCAATCTTGAAAAAAGAACATAAGGACAATTTTGAAAAAGTGGGAAGAGATTCATGTTTCCATAAAAATAAAAATTACTCAATATTATCCAGAATGATAGTTCTGTAACATTTGTATACTAATACCTTATATATTTGTCTGTATTTAATGGAGATATTTGATCTCCCTTTTACAACATTTACCCGGAATAGAATGAAAGCCTATCATTTTAATTCATTACTTATACTATTCTCACAGCTTACCATCCCCTTCATCAACCACTGCCTGAATGACTATTGGAAATACACCCCGGTCGAGGTCAAAGTTCAGCTGTGAAAAAAACAACAACACCACTATTTCAATATTGAATAGGGCATAACATTGTTAAGAAAAAATTGAAATGTTCCTGTAGAGTGCATCTTATGGTATGTGAACAGAGAAGGCAGTTGGACAGGAACTATGTGTGCATTTATGAACGTTTGTCTGTCTGAATGCATGTAGTAATGATATATTTATGGTATATTTGCGTATGTAGTGCATCTATGGCAACTCAGCATGGGTGGTGTCATGCGGACTGCGGGATACAGTAGGCAAACAATTACATCTTCTTCTTTCCAATCGCTGAAATCTATTTTGAAGGACGGCATGGAGAACTGCTGGCTCACGCCTCGTTTGTAGTGTACAGTTTCAGACACCAGTAGTGGACTCTTTGGGTTGTACCTACAAGTGAAATCCAACAAATGAATAAGATTACCATATAATAACCCAATAGATAGCTTGGTTTTCGGACACCTATCATTCTCAGTTTTTGTTTCATTACAAAAAACGATATCTGCAAGAACCTCTTCAAGTTTCTAGGAAATAGCTAATGTTCACATGATATACCACGCAAATAATAGGAACTCGGAAAAAAACAGTTTGTTTTTAAAGCGAAACTCTTACATGGCCATCCCGTTGGAGAACTCCTCAAACGCCTGGCAGTACAGCGTGATGGCGACGCGGGCGTCAGCGTCGAAGGTGAACTCCACGCCATACAGCACCTTGGGCTTTCCCTCCTCCTCCGTGGGCGAATCTGTGTCATCTTTGTACCTGTGACCATTGTCCGAGATGATGGTTATCTTACCACATATGGACGAGACATTGAATAACATGGATTGAGCTTGAATGTTTGTTGAAAAAAATAAAAAATAAACGTTTATTTAGCTAAAAAGGTAGTTTTATCTTTACCTGACTAAACGCAGAGAATCCTTCCTGATGTTGACCAGACTCCGCAGAGTTTTCACTGGCTCATGGGGAGCTGGGGTAACGTATGGAAACTGAGGAGAAAGAAAATCAATGCTTTTAATTCATATAATAACATAGGATAGACAAGCCTATTGATGATATAATATTGATTGATTGATTGATTGATTGATTGATTGATTGAATGATTAACCTTATTAATTCCCAGAGAGGGAAACTTCATTAGCCACTGCACGCCGACAACCCCATAAAAACATTTGTTACAGTAGTCCCAACAGAATGTACAAATGAACCACACAGACACGGCTCTTGTCAAGGCAAGATCAGCCACAAGGGGCAACTGCACAGACATTTCATGTTATAACAAATAAAAATAAATAGGCAGGGAAGAGCATAACAAAAACATAGTTCAGGACATGAGTAGCCCTACCCAAAACAACAAGAGGACAACACTCTAAGGAGTCTACATCTTGTCTTTAAAAAAAACTCGATAGCTGCTGGCTATCTATTAAATACTTAATAGTTTGGTGGGACCACTTGCATTCCGAATTCATATGCAGTTTGAAAAATTAATTTCCTCACAGAGCCATTGAATAACTCAAAGTTGTGGAGAACAACAGGATGATGTTAAAGTGAAGCCCAATTTCTAAACATCGTCCCACCTGCACAGGCCTGTTTCCAAGGAAATTTAGGTCCATGTTCTCTCCAAAAAGGTAGCCTTCTGGATGTGGTGTGTCGAATTTCTCCCCTCCCATGAAGAAATGGCTGGCAAAATAATTCCCTGGAGGCAAGAGTAAAACAAATAAAATAAAATAAAAGGTACCATGCATATCATGCAGCAAATAAACCAAATAGCTATATAAATATGACCACAAAATATGACCAAAGCAAAATTCCTATTTATTCAGTCAAAATGTGAGAGGAAAAACTACTTCTTTCGGCTTTTTTTATTGAAGCTGAACAGGAAATACAGATGCAGCTTAGTTGTCTCTTATTGAGGACGTCGTTCACCATGGCAATCATTAGCCTCTAATAAACATACATCTTTACTTTGTTGAAAGTCGCATTTGAGGATTCGTGCAGTCAGGATTTTACCTGTATATCATATTTTCTGACATTTTGTAACTATATACCATAGGGATACAGCACCTTTGTAACACACTGTGCGATGGAGTGGTCCATGGAAGATTATGAAAACCCCATGGGATTACTTCATAAACAACAACAAACAACCTAACCGAATGGATACCCAGGACACGAATACAAATGTTCTCCCCTTGTACTGTTATTGTGGAGTCCATGGGCTCATTTCCGTCACAGATCACAAACCAAAATGTCAGCGTTAACACAACATCACAGGTATGCCAGGTCAGCTTTGTTTTAAGCAACACGGTAGGTTAATTACCTACCAGATTTAGGTGGAAATCGGTATGCTGAATTGGCTTGGATATCTATATCCTCAACTCCGGCGATTCTACGGCTCAGGATGGACCCCATCTTCTTCGCTACAATTAGCTAGCTTTGCAGCTAACGCCAGTAACGCTTTAGCTCAGTGATTACCGTTAAGTTTGCCCCCCTGGTTAACAATGTATCTGGTACGCACGGATGCCACGTTAGTAATATAACCCTGTACAAACAATGTTAATGATAATCAAACATTTTAAGCGATCACTTTGACATCAGATGACGCTTAGGAAATCGCAGGAAAACGCAAGCTTGCTGTTGTTATGCCAAGGCTGAGCTAACGCAAGAAGTGGATCTGATTGGCTGTCCCAATGCAGGCAGATTCCACATTCAGGGCGTGCAATGTTTTTCGGCGCACTGCCCTTCTGTGGAGTGGATACTTTTGTATGGTGGTTATTTGCCCAGGCCAGGGGGACTATTGCACTACAATAGGCCTATATTCTCATAGCATAACTTCTTGAAACATTAAGCTATTTTGCAGTGTACACAAACACATGTTGGTGCTGTGTTCTATGTGTGTGGTTAATTCTATGTGTGTGGTTAACATAGTCCAGAAAGGATAGGGATAGACAGGCTACCTGTCTATCCCATGGATGTATAGAACTATCATGTCTTGTACAATGTTCACTGAGAATTCGCAACAGCATTCACTAAGCCCCAGCTGTTATTATTATTATTATTATTATTATTATTATTATTATTATTTTTAATCAACAATCATTAGCTACTTGGCATACAGTTTTAGGTACAGAGTCATATGCATTGCCTGTCCATTGTTTTAAGATTGAGAAAATGTACATACATATATTTTATTATTATTTATTCATTACAGATGGAAAATTATATAGAATTATATAGAATTAAACATGCACATATTTTTGAAATATACCGATATTCCATGATTCATATGTAAAAAGCATTTGGTGAAGAATGTTCGGAGTGTGTAAGACCATCATGGGAATTAAGGATGTGCATTTTACAGTTAGTCTGATGTTATAAACTGATGTGGGCGGAGGTAGTGATCAAGCTTCTTTTTTTTTGGTATCCAAATGAACACATAACAGATATGGGCTGATATTAAACGGAGAATAATAAATAACATCAGACGACACAGTACTCTGCTCTTCTTGTGAGTAAATCCGCTGAGTAAATCAGTATGACGTCAGGTGTAAAGCCCCTTTCCACGGATGTTTACTCCAGAAAGATCTAGCTGCTAGCTAACGCCAGGCTACATCCAACTAACTTTCGAGTCGACCACGGTTTTGCCACCTTTGAAGGAGGTAAATCTTCAAATCTGTAAGTTGTCATTCTGATGAAGACATGCCATGGCATGTGCGTTTCACTAAGTGAGATATTTTGTCAATAGACAAACGTAGTCTGCTAGGTACTGTCATGCCTGACGACTGTCTGCACAAGCTAGCTCGACGTTGGTCACTGTTGACAAGTAAACATCTTGTTTAAATCTTATAAAAACCAATAACTTCAACTTCAACCATTATTTATTTGGTTGAATGATACATGATGTTCGCTTTTCGCATAGTTAATTTGCTGGGGAATGGCTCACTAAATGACACTCATTCTCCAGACTCCACACGAACGTTAAGTGTTAGCGATCTCACAAGCACACACATAACGTTATCTATCGATCTAGTAGCTAGCTATATAGCTATATCTAGCTCATAAACGTTTGCTACTGAATAACTGCGGCCAACAACAGAGACAGATTAACCACTTAAGACGCTATAGATAGACACCATTGCGTAACGCATTCGCGTGTATTTGCAGGTACTACTGCTGAGCTGTGGCAATGAGCTAACAAGGGTAAACGTTATAGTTAGTTATAACGTGCTAGTTAATTGGCATAATACACAAACGCATAATACTTAAACTAACGTCCGTATAGTGAGTGTATGTGCTAGCAATACGTAGGTGATGGTGTACATTTTCAAAACGGAAATTGTTTATAGTTGCTATATTCGTTGTCTAGTCATTGGTGTTCTTTTTTGTAGTACAATTGTACCCAATGACATTTGCAACATTATCATATCTTGGGCTATTTCTGTTTTACAATTTAATTGGATGCAATTGTGGGAAATTATTTCAGTGAGACTGAAACTATCTTCGTTGGGTTAGAAATGTGCATTCAACCTAACCAAATATAAACTGTACAACCCTATATAATGTGGTCCTTGAAAATTGGTAAAAAGTTTACCCAATCAAAAATCTCTGTACTAGCCTCCCCAAATCACACTTATTATTAATTTGGATGAAATCATAAAAAAATAAAAACTTTTATAAACCTTTGCCGTACTTTATATGAAGGAACATGGAAACGATAATTATAATTTGCAGTGGGTGTGTTCTGTATTCTGTTTGTGTTTTATGAGACATACTATTCACAGTCAGTATGTGTTCTGCTCAGGGTGAGTGCGTCCCAGGACAGTTGTGTGTCGGCTTTCATCTCCAGGCCTTGCTCCATTCAGAGATCCAACATGTCCAGTGACCCCCCGCCTCCCTACCCCGGAGGCCCAAGTGCCCCACTCATTGAGGAGAAGAATGGGATACCTGTTGTTACTGGTAATTGGGTTCTTTTACAATCTAAGATGGGTGGAGTTATCATTTAAAACAGTGCTAATGGACTTTGATGTTTTTGGTTACATATAATATGATAAAAATAAGTATGTTGTAGTAGTAAGCTACGTGATGGCTAAAAATAATCAAGTTTCACTATGGCGTTGGATTGAATTGTCCCTAATCCTGCATGCCTACATGTTCATCACTACTTCCTTGAATGCGTCTTCCCTCTCTGGAGCAGCTCCCATAGGGGCGGCTTCACAGCAGGGACCGAACTTGCCCCCGGACTATGGGCCTCCCCCCTACGAGGCCTCTCAGCCTGGCTACCTGCACCCTCTTGTCCCCGGTGAAGGCCCGATGCCCATGCCCATGCCTATGCCACCGCCAGGTACCCCCTGCCTTTTCTGTCTACCTCTGTTTGTGTTTGATCATGCAACGCGTGAGTATTTGATATGAAGTGGCTGTTTTGTTCTTCCTATGCAGGGGTCTTCTACCCACCTCCCGGTCACTTTCCTCAGCCTATGCCAGGCCAGTTTGGCCCGGGTCCCAGTCACATGGCTGGCCACACGGCCACCGTTTTGTCGCCCCCTGGTGCAGCTACGACAGTCACTGTCCTGCAGGGGGAGATGTTCCAGACGTCCCCGGTGCAGACGGTGTGTCCACACTGCCAGCAGGCCATCATCACCCGCATCACCCACGATGTCGGCCTCATGAACACACTCTTCTGCCTGTTCTGCTTCTTCGTGGGGTAAGTGTTCCGATCCTTTGGTTCAAGTAATGATGGGAAATGAGCATGCATGCATGTTGAAGGATCCATGCTAAACGTCCGTAAAAATACGAGTCGCAGGACAAAAGATGCAAGTGCCCATCCACACAAGATACAAATATAAGATAAAAAGACTTCGTTTCTGTGAAACGAGGTCCGCAAAACCACCACCCAAACCCATCTTCACCTAAATAGAAGTGCTTCGCTGGAAGCGAAGGAGATCAGTCGTGATGGCATCAATGGGAAATATAATTGTGTGTTCTGTCTGTGTATATTATATTAAGTATACCAAATATACTTAATGTCTCGCAAGTACATATGTCCCTCAAACTGTAAAATATTTAGGCTAACACTAAATACAAAAACTGTGTTCTTGTATCTGAGATGCCTTCTTGGGTCTGAGATGCATCGCCATGCATGCAGCAGAGTTTGGCTAGAATTCTCAACTGGTTGATTCGTTATTATTTGTTCGTTCCTATAATTAGATAATTAAAAAGGTACATGTCATTGTTGGCATTATTGTTGTATCCTACCATATCTGCTACGGTAGCCTCACTAAACAATGTAGAACCTTCCTTTTTTCCTTTCCCGAAAAAGTCCTCTAAATGTGGTAGGTCTTATAGGCTACATTGCTGAACTCATAGTTCTGATCGTAACAGAAATGTTATTTGATAAATACATAGATACACATTCCAAATGCAAGAAGCCGTTTGAGATTTAACCACGCAATTAAAGAGCAAATAAAAAATAGGCCTAAAATAGATAGATATAGGCACACCACACCAAGTGCTCAAATGGTTAGATGCGGAAATGGGCAGTGCTGGGTTGGGGGTAGTCTCACAAATCAGACTTTAGATGAATATCTAAAAAATCGGTGGAGTCTCCCCCTATAAGTTCTGCTATAACATAGGAGTACTGCTGGGTCCGAGATAAGGTTTGGGGTGTCCTTGCGCGGTCTGGCCTTAAGATTGGGGTCAGGATGGACCTTGGTTGAGATATGACCGCAGGTATTATGTAAACTTATAAATGTTGGATAGATTTTCCTTGCCTTTGGAATGTCTATGTTTATTCCTACACATTGACACAAACTATCTTGGGTTTGTATTGTTGATGGCTAAAATATATATATTTTTTATATGGATACTAAATGAGATATAGCCCTGATGCTGTGTTGCTAGTCTGCTTGCCCCCAATTTATAAACAAGAAGATTAATTTAAGTAATCTGTTAGTCAATAACATCTATTTCGGATTCCAGTGTATGGGATTAAGAAGACACAATATTGGTCCATTGCTCCTGAAAAAACTAACCCCAAAAACTTTATTTGTATATATTCAATTTATGTTTGCTGGTAAAACACATCTCTAATGGTGTTGTATCAATGATCAATGTTTCCTACCCCTAGGTGTGATCTTGGCTGCTGCCTGATTCCCTGTCTGATCGATGATCTCAAGGACGTGACACACACATGTCCTTACTGCAAGGGCTACATATACACGTACAAGCGTGTCTGCTAACCACCAACAGCTGCATGCTGCAGACATACGAATATGCATCGAAAAAACGCACGGCTCCTATTGGTAGAGACGGGCTTATTTCTCCGGCCTAACGCTGTGTCCTGTACTTCCTTTAACCCTCCCTAACTGTAGTTTTGTTATTAGTTGGCCTTGTCTTTATTGTGTGATGTGTATATATGTAAATATATATATATGTGTATATATATATATATATATATACATATATATGTGTATGTGTGTATATATATATATATACATATATATGTGTATGTGTGTATATATATATATATATATATATATGTATGTATGTATGTGTGTGTGTGACTTTATATACACACACACACACACACACACACACACACACACACACACACACACACACACACACACACACACACACACACACACACACACACACACACACACACACACACACACACACACACACACACACACACACACACACACACACGTATATTCATCTCATCACTAGACCTTCCATGTAGACATGTTTCCACTGTACACATCCAAACCTATGAGGCATAACATCCACCGTGAAAAAAAAAAAAAAGGTTACAGAAGTGTGTTGTACAGAATTGTCAATGGTAAGGAGAAATCTCGCAATATGCATTTATGAAGAAATATGTAAGGATAGAAGCCTCAGCTGGAGGAAAGCTGTGAAAATTGTCACTTTATTTAGTTCAAAGTATCTGTGAATCAAGAGGAAAGTTTTTATTTAATTAACCTACGCAGGGTCAGTAATGCGTTCTATTTATTTTAGATATGTTTATTATTTTAACATGTCATTTTAAAGAGTTGATGTCTGTATATTTTTGTTCTAATTCACCTAGTCTTACCTGTGCAATAAAACATGTATAGTTTTTGAATGTCAGTGAACTAAAACGACAACATTTATATCCGTCTTGGTAAAACGATTTACTCGGTGGTTGATTTCATGGCATGGATATGTGACTTGCATTGCTTTTCAATATTGAATGTCGGTTGAGATAACTCTTCAGATAACGCTGTTTACACTTATAACCCTTCATTTTCAAATCGGTGTTATTTCTAATGTCATTTTATAAAGTGTTAAGGCTCTCAGTGAAAATCTACATGTCGCACATTTTTAAAATATTTGCCAATACATACCTTTTTTTAATTGACAAAAATCTTCTCGGTTGATGAAGGAAATAAATGATGTGCTATGCCTTTTATAGACGGCTTTGAATGCAGTAGTAAAAAAAAAAAACATCTGATATTAACTAGTGTTTGGCTGAGAATTGTTTCCATTGTTCAGAAGTGGATGAAAAATAACCATGTACAGCTAAGAGACATTTCGGCCGATCATACGGTTTCATTACATGGTAGTACAGGAGACGCTACATGCCATTACTGTTATAGTGTGTGCTCAGCCCAATGGCCTCGTCTGCCTGCTGAGTATTCTGTCATGCCAACACTGTTCAGGATTTGCACCTATCCAATGTTCAATCGTTCTCATTAGGATGTTGCTTCAGAACATTAACAGCTTAACTAGATAAATCTACAAAGATTAAATGGGATAAGCCTACAGAAGTTACATGAATCAATTGCATTGTTGCACGTTTTAACTGCCATACTAACCACATTAACGAAGTGTAGGCTTTAATAAAGTAATGTGGCAACAGTACATTTGAGCTAATTTGCTTACTACTTTTAAAAAAACCAAACACTAATCAGCCATAGAATGTCCATTTCTAATCTAAGAGAACATGGCTGCCCAATTTAAATGAATACTGGCTAATCCCTAGTTTAGTATGCTTTTCAATAACATGTGATTTCAGGCTAGCTGCCATAGAACAGCATATTTTCATCTGAGGGATTGCACTGTACTTTAAATAAAAAGCACTGTATGTCTTGTATTTTGTGGATAACTGCATTTATCTCTGTGATGTGGATAATTGAAATCAAGCTGTTTGACTGCTACAGGTACTATTTTATCAATAAAAATCTGAACATTATAAAGCTGGTAATTTTTATTTTCAAAAGGGATGTCCATGACATCCCAAAATCAATATTTAACGAGTATAAATAACACAAAATGAAGCATGTCAATGGGTTGTGGAGAAGTCCATAGTCAAAGGTTTTTAAATCGGTTGTGCAAAACAATGCAAGCAGATCAATCTCTCCATCGATGGCCACATTGGATATTGCAGCATTTGTAGAATGTTGTCATAGGTTCATCTGCCGATCTGGTCTGAATCTGCATGAAGTATGCCCGAAGATGCCCGCACTTCGGACAGGTTTCTGGGAGGAAAGAAAGTACACTTTATATGAAAAAGGATTCCAAGAGTTCCAACAAAAAGTTAATACTAATAACATCACCGCTTTAGTATATCGAATTGAGAGGCGTTATGTACGTGTTACTCGACATTGATCTTGACTGATCTATACTTACAAATGTGCATACTATAAAATCAATGGAGGCTTGGGCGTCAAGTGTGGTCACGATGTATGAGGCACTTACCAGGAGTAGAGTCCACATTTTCCCACGCTGCCGCTCCACCAAGAACATCGTCGACTTCTTTAAGTTTAGGATAATTCCTATTGTTTACCTTTAATGGAAAAATGTGTCCAACGCACAAATTCAGACAATGGCTATTCAATGTTAACGTTACGAAAAAGTAAAATGCAATTGCACTTTGAAACCTTGACGGTTCACTATTAATTGTAATGCAAATGTTTGATGGACAGTATCGGGGTGGCAATATGACACATTTTACCTTTCTTGTAATATTATGCACGTAAGGGCATGTGTTGCAGGCGAACCTCAGGCACTTCTGTCCCTCCTCGACAATCAAAACATTTCCACATGTTGGACAAAAAAGGAGCATGTTGCAAATTGTGTAAATCCAAGAACAGCTAAACAATAGATTATCTCATTTGAATACACGGGTTGTTAATTTGTCCAGAATAACGCCACCAAATGCTTTTAAATATGTGTTTTAATAACTTGACATGGGCGTCTAGAATACATTCTACAGGCGGAAGAAAGGCGGAAGTGGCCTATACGGTGCAACTTCTTCTGATGCTCGGTATGACACAATGAATTAAGAAGACAAAATATTGATAACGTAGTAGAACAATAAAGTAAAAAAAATTATATATATATATTTATTGATTTTATGTAAGATCATTACAATATTGTTTAACTTTAAAAGCCGACAAAAACGTGAGATACAAGTAAAAATGGCGTGTCCTCGTCAGCTACAGTTTGTTTCTCTCCGGTATGATATTTGTGAAGGACACTCTTATATTGTGGACTTGTATTCCTGCATCTGACTTGAATATATATTCAAGCCATATATTTAAATAGTAAGTCTTTATTTATGTAAACAAACACTTGTCGCTATTTTGTTCTGGTTGTAGTATTTATTTTGTTCTAGTGAACTGTTCACTAGTTTTCACAAAAGGACCAGTGGTCAAATTCTAATGCAAGATGATGATGGAGCAAGATGAAACCCCTGTACATGTAATACCTTCTGTAAAAGATGAAGAGTTAGAACAAGAGGCGGGGATGACGGACTTAATAGATGATGCAGAGGAAGACGAAGAAGCACTCCCCCACTCAGAGATCTTGGATATTTTCGAAGAGGGTCTTGCTCGTCTTGTGCAGGATCCTCTACTATGTGATCTTCCAATACAAGTAAGCTACAAACATGACAGATAACATTGTATTCGTTTTCTTAGGTTTGTTAACAAATATGTAAACTCCATTTTTAAGGTGACCTTGGAGGAGATTAATTCGCAAATCGCGTTGGAGTATGGCCAGGCGATGACTGTCAAGGTTTTAAAAGCAGACGGCGAGACCATGCGTAAGTTGAAATAAAAAACCTTTCTGTCATGATTTAGACATCATATTGCCCAACACACAATGTAACACACCCATCTTGCAAATTCATCATCTGTAGATCTAAACTACCTTAATTTTAAAAACAACTTCTTCCCTTTAGCTATAGTGGTGGTACAGAATGCCAGTGTGCTGGATCTTAAGAAAGCCATCCAGAGGTTCATGGAGCTTAAACAGCAGCGTGAAGGAGGGGTGAAATACATTAGCTGGTATGCACTCCATCCAGTACATAATAACTGACAATGTTTCTCATTGATATGTTGCCATTCCGAAGTGACTGACATTGTTTTTATCTTATTTTACAGGAGATATGTCTGGAGGACTTATGCTTTAGTATTCCAAGGGGAAAAGCTGGAAGATGACAACACAAGACTGAAAGAGTAAGTGTAGGGGCAATCCGATACTCTCAAATGTCCAAGTCTTGAATCTGATCATAATTGTCTGTATTTCTTTCTTTAGCTACGGAATCAGGAACAGAGATGAAGTAACGTTCATGAAGAAGCTCAAGAAAAAGTAGCCTTGTGTTCAACAATTGCACCTGTGAAACCTAATACTGGAAGGTGTTGTAAGTGGCAAGTACAGCTTACAGACTTTAATCAAATGCTGTATGAGAAAATATATAATGTTGACTGACTTTTGGTACATTCTTGGTAAATCAATCCCTTTTTTGGCACATTAACATATCAACACCATAATCTTAATACATTTACAGCATTTGTAAACCTCTTTGTTGATCTCTATGAGAGCCTATATTCATACAATCAATTTTTAAATGTTTGATTTCTTGATTACTTGTCATATCTGAATATTAATAAACATACATTTGATAAAAACATACTTTTTTGAACAGTTACTATTCTTTCAAAAATGAACCCTGTAGTATTTCATTAAATTTGAGTTAACTTGACTAAAATTATTTAAGTCTGTACATGCTGGCTAGTTTATCGTATTGCATCAAATTGCCTTTCTGTGATGGAAATATTCATCAATTAACATTACTCTATTATTACTATAATGTCAATTTTTCATAAGGATAACAAATTCACAGTCACATGTTGCATGATCATTTTAGTGATGTACATTACATAAAGATCACAAATAGTGTTGTTATTTAGAAAATGTAGAATATATAACATATATATAGCAGAGAAAGTGTAAAGCATACCATAAAAGAGTTAAAGATTCCAGCATATAGTCCCTTTTCAAAATAGTATAATTTGGCCAGTCAAATAAATGATCTAATAGCTTTCATGACAATTTAGAAGTCATGATTTGAGGCAATGTCTAGGATTAACTTAATTGAGCTGATCATTCATAATTGGGACTGATGCATGGTTATATTATTGCTGTTTTATATTAATACTTTTTCGGTATAAATAATGTTTGCATTTTTATTTAGTGAAATTCAGTTTCCAGTTTGAGACAGTAGATGTCACTATAATATAACTATTCAGTTAATCATACAAATCAGAAGCTGTTTCAATAAAATCAAACCTAGAGAATCCATTCTGTAAATAAAATAAATTTACAAAAGATGTCACTAAAAACTATGCTCCTAACGAGTGATACTTTTATTTGTATGAATAACTTGACATCTAAATATTAAGCCTATCCACCAAGTCATTTTACTGATTGTCAAATAAAATTGGATAGAGGGGCATTAATAATAATAATTATTAATAATAGCAATAACACTAACTAGTTTAGTGTTTGGAAGGGCCCTTTGTCATTCACTTGCACAACGCTTGAGAAATACATTTGGTTTATTTTCAGCTAATTTAAAAAGCTGCTTTTATATGTAAGTAAAAATGAGGGACATGTTTACATATGTTTGGTAATTAACATTGTTTGTTTTTATTAGTTTCTGTATCATGTAGAGTCAGATAGCCACAGTGCTGCTAGTGCAGACTGCATTGTTACAAAAACAAAACTTCAGCACACATCCGCTGAAAAGTGCATTAACCCCACTTTGTACCATTTTTCTTTACAATACCGGAAAGATTATTTAGACATTAGAGGAAACACAATAAAATATAAAGACGACAATCGTTGGATACCAGGTGGTATAGGTCAAAGTTGAGAGGTGGTGGAAAAATGACTAGAGCAGAAGTAAAAAATGTAATACATGTAAAAACATTCCGTACATATAGTCTTAAGAAGTCTTTCACTGAACTTTGTACTCAAATAAAAGTACTACAATATCAAATGTACTTATGCATGTATGCCATTATAATAATGTATAAAAAGTAAAAACACTGCATAACTTTCCACGTAGTGTGAAGTCACATTCCAACCTGAATATAAAGTTATCCAGTTTTGGTTGGCTTAATAGTTTCCTACTACTGTTAGCAGAAAAATAATTAACAACCTGATGGTTGAGCAGGTATAAAAAGCCTCCCAATAATACAAAACGCAAAAGGCAAATATTTGCTCTGAAATGTAGTGGAGAACAAGAAGTCAAAATACTTTCAAAGTATTTGAGTTAAAGTACAAGTAATTTCAAACCAAGCATTTCAGCTGACAATGACGTGAAGTTTAACAACTGCATAACTAATCACAAAACACCCAAAGTGTATTTCCCATCCGATGGAATAATACAACTGCTTACTACACCTTGAAGACAACACTGGGTAAAGCTAGCTTGAAGCTAGAAAAAACTAGCTAGGTAGAGTTAGCAGGAATGCTTGTGAAAACACAAAGCTACATGCTTGTTTTTCAGGAAAAGTACAAACTTTGTTCCTCTTAAATAACCATGACATGATCGGCAAAGACAACAAAGTGGACTTATTCCCAGTTTAACTGAAATTCAGGGGATTCCAGGAACTCGGAGGAGAAGACCCCTGATTCTGGGGACATTTCCAGGTGAGTGACTGCTTCCTCGTGGCCATGGGACGGTAAGGTGGTAAGGTCCAACCAATCCATAGTGTCGAGATGGGCGTTGTGCAGGTGGGCAGCCGAGGGTAGTGTGTTGTTGTCACTGAAGTCCAGCTCCATGTTACTGACTAGGGGATGATCAAGCAGCTGTTTGTGCAGCGTGCCTTCTATCAGCGTCTCCATGGTTACCAAGGCCATCAAGCTGGACGAGGGGTTGAGGGTAGCGTCTGGGGGCTGCGCCACTTGGATCTGAGCCGGGGGGCGGGACAACACTGTATTGATGGGCAGGGTGGTGACATTGGCCGTCACTGGGATGAGCTTGTCCAGGCACGAAGGATCCTGTCTGATAAAGGGTGTGATTTCTAGAAACAGGTGGACAGAGTAGAGTGACATATGTGTGAGTGTCAAATCGACTGGAAATATTTAATCGATTAAACATGTTGTCGTTTTTTACCTCCACTTTCAATCAACACGTCAAACAGGTCATCCATGTGTTGGCTGAGAGCGTTGGGGACCTGCAGTATAAAAAATTAGTTCATGAGGAATTTTGAGTAATTGGCGATATAGGGGTTGAAAATCTTTTGCTTTACCTGCATAGCAGTTTGCATGCAGCGGGTCTGTTTGACAGCGTCCTCGTAGCGTGGTGGATCTTTACATTTGGACATCAGGGTCATGGTTGGCTGTAGATGATTATGAAATCATAGAACATACAATTATGATGGTTAACGTCTGATACACCCCTGTTTGATACCTACTCCATGTCCACATTTATGTCAAATTGTGTATAGAACGATTTGAGGAAATACAAACATTTCTTGACAAAAACTTGATAAAAAGTCAGTATACAAAGCATACAATCGGCTACATTTCTAAATGTGAATGTGAATGTATTGGTCAGGATGGTTGGTGAAAGCACTTGCAGAGCATCTACTCACAGGGGCAGTGGTGAGTAAATGTTGAGCTGTGTCTTCTGTGGCTTGGCTCTGTGTGGCCCTCACCTGGGAACTAAGGCCTGGGGAGGTGCTCAGTGGACTAGACTGTGGAAATATCAGCACAAAGGCAAGGTAAAAGGCACAATTAAACACCATCTTAGAGATGTGCAAGAATTTAGTGCAGATACGTGCTAGAAGAGGATATTTCAGGTCTTTTTGGCCCACCCAAATTTCCGTCTTTACACTGGGCACATGCCGAAACTGGGCTTTTGTCATTCCAAACCCTATACACAGTATATTCCTGTTGGATATACACAGTATCAGGTCAAATGGGTATTTTGTACCGTATTGTTGCCAAATACTGGCACTGTAAGAATGGCTCTGTGCCGTGATTTGCTTTAGCGATTTTGCCCGGTTTATCCCATTCCATACATGCTGTCTAATCATAGCATAAAAGATGAAACCCCCCCCGAAAGTTCAACTTAGCATCATCCAAATCATAAACTTGAACCACCTATTGCATAAGGGTTTGGAAAAATGTATATGGATTATGAAAAAGGGATGCAAAAGGTCAGAGATGTCCTTTCTTACCTGTGTCCTAGGACTGGGGCTGTTACACTGCTGTTGTAATGAACCAGAGGCTTCATGTTTCTGTGGCATCAGTCCTTGAGTCTGGGTATTGTCTGCTACACCGATTACAGCTGTGTGTTGTCTGTTGTCGGGCAGCTTGACCGTGGCCGTGGATACAGGCTGATGTAGTCGAGTCCCTGGCTGCAGTGTTTGAGTCGGAGGCAACCGTTGATGGGTCAAGAAGAACTGCTGTGGGGGACTCTGTGGGCTCTGCTCCGGAGCCCTGTCCTGTTCTAGGCCTTCAGGAGAACCGCAGAACTCCTCTTTAACCCGTACGGGAAGCGAAGGGCTGTGCCACGGCGCACTCTCCTCCTGGTGGCCCCGTTTCTCCACCTCCAGCTGCATCTTCAGCTCCTCCACCAGCTTCTGCTCATGCTCCAGCTGCCTCATCAGCTCCTTGATCTGACGCTCCTTCTCATGGAGCCGCTGGTCCTTCTCCAGGCTCCGGCACCCACCGCGGTGGCCTACCTCCTCCCGGGTAAACGAGAGATGTGGGGAGCTGCCGGGAGGAGTGGAGTGGGTCTCTGAGTCTGTTCCACCCCTTTCATCCAGGCCCATTCTGGACACTTTGAAGGCTACCGGGGACACAGGGGGAGTGGACCTGGGAGTGTTTTCAGACTTTGGTACCCTAGTGGCGACGGTGGCGGTACCGGGTGAGACCATCTCCAAGGCAACAGCGGCAGGCTGGCCGCCCTTTGATTTCTCATGATGCGACCGGAGCCTCTCGATGAGGTCAATCTTGGTGCCAGAGACGAGAAGACCCCTTAGCTTCAGTTCCGCTTTCAGCTCGGCCACCTGGAGGTTTTTAAAAGAAGAAAACCATGTCTTAATGGATTTTAATCACCCAGATGCTATTTTATTAGCAATCGTTCCATCAAACTGCCAGTCATAATGTCACCTTCATGTCATCCAAATTGTAGGGTAAGTGATCTGACATGCTAGGGGGCGGAGTCCGGTTGGAATGCGCCGGGCCATCGCTAGTGATAAAGGCAGCATGCGCAGTTGAAAGGTTAGTCACATTCGCCTTCTCCCCCTTTCCCCACTCTGATGTAAATAAACAAGAAAACATGTGGGAGTACACACAAACACAAAAGGCAATCTTGTACAGTGAACAGCAATCTTTCACCCTCAATGATGGCAGACTGGAAACATATGCTGTGTATTTCACAGACAGGCAACAGCTGTGTGAAAAAATAGGCAACAGATATGTTTGGTCCAAAAACGTTTTCACCGGGGCTTGGAAAGGAATCTGAAATGCCGTGTTAGAGAAACTGAAATGTTGTAGACCCAAATCTATCAGCCAATTCAAATAATGATATTAATAATAATAATAATCATGCGCTTGTGCGGCTGCACAAGCTAAATCCTTGGCCTTGCAAAGTGTTTTCGGAGGGTGGACAAAGGTACCTCAACGTGGCAGGCTGCGGCACCCCTTGGCAGACGTAGCGCTGCTGCTGTTGCTGCTGGTTCAGGATCTGGAGCTGCAGGAACTGCTGCTGCTGCTGCAGGAGACGCACGTAGGCCGAGTCCAGGGGGGCTTCATGGCCGGCGTCCTGCTTCTGGTCGGGTGGGACGTACTGGTGGTACTTGAGCTTCTTCACGCGCGGCTTGGGGTCTTTGTTGCCCTTTTTGCCCCGGTTTTTCTCAGCAGCACTCGACCGGGGCTGGCTTTGCTATGGAGCACCGGGAACACAAGGGGCGGGGGGGGGGGGGGGGGGGGGGGACGACAGACAAACGGTTACAGGGGCAGGTTAATACCAGTGACCATCCAAAAGGTTCTGGGGTCAAATCCACAATCTCTGCAGTGTACTTGTAAGCAGCATTCCTGAGCAAGATACCTCATGCCTACCTTTTCATTAATGGCATATATCTAATAATCACTGCAAGTGGCCTTGGATAGAAGAGTGTGCTAAATAGCATAATAGTAACCAATAAAGGAACAACTGGAGAATGAGGGAAGGGTCTGTCTGATCTCTAGCCAGTGTTCTGAGGCAACTCACTGTGAGTCACGTAAACAGAGTATTACCGTTTCAACTAACCAGGGGGGACATTGACAAAACACCAAGAGAGAAAGTCAGGATGTGGAAATGGGGAGTAGGAAGTGGATGTAATGTGGTCCTTATTGTTTTACAACCTGGAATCTAAGCAGGCACATGAAAATGTCTTGTTCATTCAAGTAGGGTTATGCATGGCCATTACTAAAGCTAAACAGGCAAAAATTGTTCAACCATCCTATTCCGTGGTTAAAAGACTCTATGCCCCTGAGGGTGACAATTTATTCACTCCTTGCTTTTAGATTTGATGCCTACATTTCACACACTATTATGATGAATGCTATTTGACCCCATTCAAAGGAATATGCGCAGCTGGTTTAGTAGTTAAACTCTTTCTGACACCTTCCTTTGCATTACTTTGGCTAAGTGCTGATTTTAAACTCTTGAACTAATGTAGTTTTCAGTCTGACAAAACACAGATCATCTGTCCTCCCCTTTTAGATATTCAAACATTCAAGAAGGGGACTTTATTATTAGCTGGACGTGAACAGTAATGAGTGATGAGTAATGAGTGAACCAAAATGAAACCGACTTGCAACCGAGACCATATTTTACATAATCAAAATCATATCCAGCAATAATACTGCTGACCTTTTTTTTTTTTCATCCAATCCCCCCGTCCCATAACATTAATGAATCCCAGGCCCACCTTGACAAGAAAAGGCCCTCGAACAGGCGGGGCCGTGGTAGTGAGGGGCTGCAGGACTGCCAGATGATTGTTGGGTTGCTCTGTGGTGCAGCCAAGGCCGGGTGAGTCTGAGGAGGACTGGGAGGCGAGTGGAGAGCCGGTCTGAAATAACCACAGACCACAGATACAAAACACATGATGGATTCAGCAGGAGGGAACGGGAGGGGAAACGCAAGCGGGCTTGTTAATCATCAGCCTCATCCTCATCATCATCTCACACACCGGCGGGGAAAGAGGAAGAACAAAAGGAAACATTTACTGGAATAACTTCAGTCAACCAGCTTTGATCTATTGTTCCTTTTTAATTCAAATAAATGAATTGTGAAATAATAACTAATATCTGTATATCTTTTACTAGTACCTTAGTGAAAGGACGATGCATGTATAACACAATGCGTAACAGCACAATGAGCAAGTCAGGAGTCTGTGTGTATATACTAAAGGCGTTCTTCTGTTCTTCTCGGTGTTGATAACTTACCAACAAGGTGTGGTTTTGGCAAGCAGGAGGTGGACTAGACTCTGTCCTTGCGGCCTCTCTTGGCGAGGCGGGCGTGGCTTGTTGTGGTGTTTGTTTAGGGGTTTGCTCTTCAGACACTGCAGCCGGTTGGGAGTCAGTACTGTTCTCATCAAACTTGTACACATCCTGTATTTTAGGGTCATTCCCCTGGTCGGCTATGGGAACAATAAAACAACACAGAAAACAAAAAGAGTATTCATTTTGAAATCATGTTGACGACTGTACCTTTGTCAGTTTACGCTTAACCAAATTGTTTTGGATATCTAGTGTATGACTTGTAATTTCTTAACATCAGGAAAACATTATTATATAATTTCAGTAACAATAGGGCAATGCATTCTTGTTTTACTCGTAATAGCGTAGAGCTGCGAAAGTAAGAGGAACAATATGTAAATGTTGGGAGGCAATTTATATTGCTCTAAAAATGTAGGTACACATAGTGTGGAACTATGGGATTTAGATTGCATTATCACATAAATATGACCCAGATTGGCCCAAAAATGTGTAGTCTGTAGCATGCATTTATTTGAACATGTTTCAGCTCTATACCGTTCTCAAGCCCATTTAGAATATGTTGACTCACTTTGCCTCAAACTCTCCTAGCATCTGATACATCTTTTGATGGGTGAAACCACATGAATGCACTTTCCAAGGGATCAGCTATTCTGCTCCCCCCAGGAACTCTGTCCCTCCACATATCCACCACCAATGGGACTCAGTCTGAAACCCATCTGCCCCAATTGTCCCCCGTTTCCTTGCTTGCTGTTGAATTCTCTGATTGTCCTGCTTATTTGGTATTTTGTTATTTAACTGATGTAGTCATGTTTCTATACTGCACTGTAATAGCCCCTTTCCACCAAATTAGCTGTGGTTCGTGAACCGGTTCTGTTCAGGGTTCTTGGAACCGTGGTGCTATCTAGCGAACCATCCCACGGCTCCTCCAGTTTTGAGCGGAGCCATCGTAATCAAGGATGCGTCATCAACGGAGGGCACTGCACAATGCACACCAGAAGTAAACGATAGTAGCACGCTCCTTTTTCCATCCTCTCTTTCTAACCTGTAGAGTATGACACTGATGTCGCCATGGTTCGCATGTCAGGTCAAATTGGTTCAAATTTGGGTTTGCGAACCCGAACGGTTCTTGCCTGAAAGGCAGCAAACAAATAAAAAGTCTAACAAAAATAATTTGCCTTCTTCTTTTTATAGCTGTACAATTTTACCGTAATCTGTGGACAATAGGGACATATATCTAGGATAACAATGGTGCGTGATGGTCATGTCTCTCTACCAATCGGATCGTCCTTAGCGGCTGTGTCAACGACGGGCAGGATCTTCTTCACCACCAGTTCCATGGGACCGGGCCGCTGAGCCAGCTTCTCGTTGAGGTCGTCGGCCAGTCTGGCCCGCTTCAGCCTCATCTGGGTGGCTTGCAGGGAGGGCTCAGCCTGCGTCTCTGCACACACACACACACACACACACACACACACACACACACACACACACACACACACACACACACACACACACACACACACACACGCATGCACATGCACACATCCAAACAGACAGATAGAGACAGACAGAAAGACAGCAAGACAGACAGACACACACACACACACACACACACACCCAGATCGAGAAATCAGCTTTGCTCATGATCCTCCTTAAAACTCTCTGTTGCTCGGATGAATCACACGAGGTCCAGTCCGACCGCACAAGGCGCAGACGATAGCAAATCAACTTTGTGTTTATCTGTTTGAAAATACAAATAAGAGAAAAACCACAGATGCGCAGATGAGCGTGTGTCGCAATAAGTGTGCTTTGATTACCTTGCAGGATGTGCATGCGAACCAGCTCTGATCGTTCCGGTCTGTTGCAGATCTTGTGCTTCAAGAAGTTCCCGGTCTGCGGATTTAAAGCAGGTATGAGTAATGAAGGGTTAACATTCTACGTGTTTCCGTCAGCCTGTATTTATTTAATCCAATGTTGCCGTTCTTACCCTGGCTCTCTCCAGGTGCCGGATCTGGTCATGGAAGGCGGCAGGCATCTTCAGCGCTACAGGGAAGTTCACAAACGTTGTGTTCACCATTCTCAATAAGTAATGTCGAAATATTTTCACACTGGCCCAGACGATCCGTTGTTATTTTAATGACATTACATGATTTAGATGTTTTGAACTTCCTGGGTCATTTCCTGTCTTACAAATCTTTATTGTGAAATAATAGCAGCCACCACACCATTTCCTTGAGGTCAGCTTTGGGATTGTGGCCATTTGTTTTCATGATTTAGTAACTGTAACCCTTTATTCAAAAGTCAGTTGTTGTATGAACAGTAAAGTAGACCATTAACAGTAAAGTCGGACTGCAACACAGGTGTACAGTCAGTTCTACATCTAGGTATTTTTGTTTGTACTGTTCATTTACGAGTGTCCATTTTAGTTTCCATTGTAAATGCTAACAGTTTGAGTGAAACTGTTAGCTTCCGAGCAGATTCGATTCACTCACTGTAAGGCGAGACCAGGTTCCCAGACTAGCCACATCAGCCATTATACGCTCCATTAGCTTTTAGCACAAATTTCCTTGGGGGGGGGGGGGGGGGGGGGGCTGGTCAGTATTGAGGAGTATGGTATGTCAGAGGAACAAAGCGAAACATTCTTGCTCATCACCCAAAACTCCGGTGAATACCTACCACAATCTGTTTGTGCGTGTGCGTGCGTGCATGTGTATTGTCCGCGGAGGGTCGGGTGGGGAAGCCAAGCCACACAGGGGGGTTAACTGACCCGAGAGTGTGACTCATGTCGTCATCTGGAGCATGACTCATGCAACAATCTCACCCCCCAGCAGTGCGAAAACACACTGTTCTTCCTCTGCTTTGTTTCCACTGTGGAGGATATCGGTTTATAACCGACAAGACACTGAAAACTGGAAATGATCCTCCTAACATGCTTAACACCACGGTGCTAAGTTAACCTAGAGGCTGGGGTCCTCAAAGATAGCGTCTTTGAGTGAGTTTGCTCCTTCAGCAGGAGATTGGATGTAAAACGGCTCTTTCATAGCAGGACTCTGCTCTACCGTTGATTACCCTAACATGCATGTCTGTGGAGGTCTGGGATGCAGTGGGGGCACTTTGGAAACCCGAGCACCCAGAGGAAACCCACATGATCCCGGAGAGAGAGTGAAAGTGAGACAGGAAGAGAGAGAGAGAGAGAGAGAGAGAGAGAGAGAGAGAGAGAGAGAGAGAGAGAGAGAGAGAGAGAGAGAGAGAGAAAGAAAGAAAGAAAGAAAGAAAGACAGAGACAGAGACAGAGAGAGAGAGAGAGAGAGAGAGAGAGAGAGAGAGAGAGAGAGAGAGAGAGAGAGAGAGAGAGAGAAAGAGACAGAAAGAGAGCTCCACACTGTAAGGCCCCAGATGGGTCTGAGAAGCCAAGCAGGGCCGGTTCTTCGCTGTGAGGCAGCGGACCCTAACCGCCACCGCCACTTAGGTTCCCGCTCGGCCTCTGGTTATTACGCCAGTGCGGTGTCTGTAACTACCGGTTAGGCCTGCGATTTGTCATTATCCTCGGCGGTGTTATACGGCTACAGATTAACATGGGATAATGTATTAAAAAGGTACGGCATGGTATGACCATGATGTACACACTTGCACACACACAAGTGTATAATGACGGCTTTATTTTATGTTTGACTTATCATTATATTCTATATTATTATCGTGATGCATTATATTTATGACCATAATAGATGCCAGTGTGGTGCCACATACTCACGTGGCATGATGCCCTGTTCCACAAGCTGCTCCCGGCTGCGTCTCTGCTGCAGGCAGAGCTGCAGGACTGTGGGAGAGAGAGAGAGAGCGAGAGAGAGAGAGAGAGAGAGAGAGAGAGAGAGAGAGAGAGAGAGAGAGAGAGAGAGAGAGAGAGAGAGAGAGAGAGAGAGAGAGAGAAATCATGAGTGTGTATGTGTGATCATTATTCTCCTAGTCTTCATCAGCATGAAGCCAGTGCCCATTGGCCAGCTCTTTGCATGATGCAAATAATCCAAAATAATAATAATACTGAATAGATATAGAATAAACAAATACATGATGTATTTAATAGACACATTGAAAACGAACTGAATTTTATAATCTGTATATCATTACAAACATAGAAAGCTCGGAGCCCTGTGTGTTTTGTTAACAAAGACATAGAATAGTCTCACCAATCATTGATGTGTCTTAATATAGAACATGGAATCATTGAGGGTTTTGTGAGCGCTGTCAGAGCACTGGGACAGACTGCCATGTACTTCCAACATGTTGTGGATTGACCTCGCTATAAATTGTCCTAACGAGCCCCGTTTAAACATTTATAAACACGAGAGTGTGGCCATGTTTTCCAAGACGATAACACTGGTCGGCACAGGAAGGAAAATATAAAAAAGAAAGAGGGACTGTTTGAAGAGGGAAGTGACGGCTCATGCCAATAAATGAAGTGGAGGGTGTGAATACCTTACACACACACACACACACACACACACCGTCAACATGGTGCTGAAGTGTAATTGATGCCTGCTTGTAGTGGACTCCACATGTCTTAAAGAGCAACATTACAAACAGAAACAGTGCACATACCCATGTGCACTGAAACACAAACACACACACTCACACACACCGTTCACACACACACACACACACACGCACAAACACACACACACACGGCCCGTTCACACACACACACACACACACACACACACACACACACACACACAATCAAACACACAAACACACACACACACACAATAACACACACACACTCAAGTCTCCCCTGGGAGGGGGACTGCGTCTGTACAGGCCTCTGTGACTCACTCCAGCTAAAATAAACTGGGCAGCTGTGAGAACAAGGCCTGGGAACCATGAAATGTGGGGGTGATGGAGGGGAGGGGAAGGAGGATGGGGTGGGTGCTGGGGGGCTTGTAATTTTGAGCAGAGGGGACCACTCTCATTGGCCTTCCGCTGGTGGGCAACGGAGGACCGGAGGACCACGAAGCTGGGAGGGGGGGGGGGGGGGGGGGGGGGGGGGGGGGGGGTAGATCGGGGTCTGCGGGGAAAGAAGGTCACCAGGGCTCCCACAACCCTCTAATGCATCAGCGGGAACCTCAACCCCCATTCTGTGCCCTCCCCGTACAACATGTTTCCAGAGTGTGTCCAGACCGGCAGCATGTTATTGAGGGCCACAAGACAGACTAGGAAAACAAAGGGGATGGTCATTGTTTCGCTCAGGATTCACATCCTGCTGACTCACATTCTGGAGTCCTCCTGTAGGCAAGAGAACGATCAGGTTCAACAGCCAACCCTCGATGAGTTGCGTGAGACACGGCTGAGTGTGAGCACGGGTGAGGTAGTGCACCTGACTCCTGGGCTTCTCATGCTGGGTCCACTGGGTGTCATAGACCTCATTCACCTAGAGGCCATATTAGTTCGTCGGTTGGGGAAAACCGTCTGGAACCTTTGGGGAAACCACAAAGACTCAATCGAAATGCATTCTTAATGCTACCTGGATGGGGAAATGGAATGTAGAGCTATAAAATAATGCATTGAGTCGTCATGGTTTCCAAAGATTTTAGAAGGTTTACCCACCCAACGAAACAATGTGGCCGCCAGGTGAATAAGGTATATAGGGGCAGTACATATACTGTAGTGTGTTCAGGGTGAACCCTGGCTGACCTTAAGGTGCGGCCAGGGATGGCACCCACTCTCAAGCTTGGTTGACGAGCATAAACAAGTGATACTAGAAACACAGCTCATGGGTCTCTTATCTCTGCAGTTCTGACCTTTTATTTACATGCATTTTAGCTTTCTGATTTAGACAGACATGTTTCCTTGCTCCATCTACAGAAAAGTTCTTATGTTTGTTTTAGAGACAGTCCAGACAAAAGAAAGATATGTGGTTGTAGAGCCTGATATGGGGACTATGTTGGCTGCACATGTTGTAAATACAGAAGATTATAAAACACAGTGTTCCAACTGCAAGGAGACTGAGACACAAAGTAAGAATCCTGTTAAATGTAATACATATATCATGATCAATGCAGATACTATGTAGGCTAAGTGTTTCCTGAATGGAAAGTTTGTAAAACGGAGAAATGTCTGATTTCAAACTTTCAAAATAGTAGAAATTGTATTTTAACCGTGAATGTAATTGTAACCCTACTCGCTGGAATACCACTTGTAGTGTAACTTGGTTGTCTACTTTGGCTGTATAACAAGTTGACTAAGAATAATTATACACTTAGAATATATAAATAATATAAACATTTTAAACCTGGTCATTTTTCATATGACCAGTTATTGTGTTAAAACTTTGATTTCCCTGTCTCATTCTCCAGACACATTACAAGATAAAAAACAAAAGTTATGAAAAAGTGTGCAGGTTTAGAACAACAAACCATACAAAACCCGATATGTGCATTTCAACATGGTCTATTTACAATACGTCATCAGAAACAACAACAACAACAACAACATCAACAGAATAACAACAACATGCTCGGCCCTAAAATACACACACACACACACACACACACACACACACACACACACACACACACACACACACACACACACATTCATCCTCCACATCTCCAGATAACTCAATCCATCTCTGCCATGGAAAGGATGCTGAATAGCTGTGATCACCATGAGGCAAAACTTTTGCCATGTCATCTCCTGCCTCGGCTAGCCAGGATCAGCTTCCCTTATAAGTATTTTATGTCCATCTGTGGTCAAACTAGCACTCATCACTCCATAAAAACAGTGAGTGGTGTCTGCTTATGTTCAAGGAGAAAAGACTGACAGACTGAGAGACAGAGACAGAGACAGAGAGACAGCGAGAGAAAGAGCACCTGATTTGTATTTACCCCTGCAGACGGTGGGGGTCTCCACGTCAAGGCAGGCCATGGAAGACGATGGCGGTTTGCTTGGCGGCCAGACCTGCAGTCCCATGGATCGACGCGATGCCGGTAAGAAAAGGAAAACGTAACGAAGTAGCGCTGAGAGACAAAAAAGAAAAGGTCCCGGTTAGGAGTCACAGGAGTTTGTACGCAGTTCTCTCCCCTCTCTCTCTATATCTCTCTCTCTGGCTCTGTGTGTGTCTGGCTGTTGGAAATGTGCACGCTGCACACAGCCGCTGTGGCCCCAGCCTGTAGTCGTCAAGGAGGAGGGAGCACAGAGCGAGTGTTAACCCTCCCAAGTTCAGCATGCCGGGGGTTCATTCTTGTGCTCTTCAAGAAACGATACCATGACCTGAGGAAATGTTTGTACATTTAGAACCTCTGGCTCGTTGACGTTCATCAAGCAGTGTCACACTGACACATTGTAAAAGGAAACAGGCTGGTTGCAATTTTGAGTCGTATATCTGTATGATACCAGAACATAAAAGCCTACATTAGAAACATAAAAGTATTGAAACTAAGTTCTTAATAATAAGACTAATATACCTTAATTATTTGCAAATCAACAGGTTTTGTTTTCTGTAAACTAAGCTATTAATAAGCCCTATAACAGCATAAAATGTTATGAGTAGGTACATATGTAGAGCTTTGCAGAAACCGCTTTGCTCAGCAGACAATAGAAAAGCACTTACAGGAAATGAGGTAACAGGAAATGACACTAATTGCTGTGATATGAATATGTGTCATACTGGGCTAACAGTGCTGCTTTGTAGAACAATGCCTAAAACAAACTCTTTAAAAAAGCTTTTCTTGTAGCAAAGGCTGTGAATAGATTAGGTGTGAGGTTGAAATGTAAAAATCTCATTTTTAGTAGGCCGTGCTGCTTTTATAGGCAGACCCAATGCTTTATGGCAGGTTAGATTATACCGATTATATAAACAGATTGTATAGAATAGTGACAAGACTGCGTTTCACGTGTGTCCAAACTATTTGACTCCTATTGTCAGTAACGGAAATTTGTGCTGTGGGATGTGGATAAGGAAGAGGCATTTTTGTATTGAAACTGAATAATTTACAGACCTGTCCGCATTGGTATTTGGAATGTGCCTTTCTCCAACAGAATACTTTGTTATCAATTATCAGGAGACAATGCATAATTGACAGCTTTTTCAGTATGCTACTTTCAAGTACTGTCATGACATAATTAAAGAAATACTTTATATGTTCTATTCGTTCTTTTTGAGGATTCAAGAAGCAGCTCATTCCACTTGACTGGTCACCTGTGGAAAGGTTTGTGGCAGGTGAGTGATCATCTAGAATGAGCTACCAGAGTTGAATTCTGCTTTTTGTTATATATTAATCCTGGCACCTATTCTAAGAATGCAAAGTGAATGCCATGTTCCCTTTAGTGAATAATGCAGGAGTGGATTTTTTTTTTAAAGTATAATAGGATGGTTTTGACTTTCATCTCGAAATTCAACTGTTACAAATATTGAGATGGCAAATATACATTTATAACATAACCATCACACAGGTTGTTTTTAAGGGAATGTCATGTATATTTTGATATTTAGTCATTTAGCAGACACTTTTTTGACACAGTGCATTTCAGATGTATGTGATTAAAGAGCAGGTAGGGCTTAAACATGTTTAAACATTGCTCAAGGATGTCCACACTGGGGTTTGAGTCCAGGACCGTTCAGCTGACACACCCTTACCACTGACTTGACTATGCTGCCGCCATATAGATGCTATAGATGTTCAATCCATACAGCCATCTGGCAGACGACATTTAATGAAACAAAATAAAAGTTTAGGTTCCTACATTGTCAGAACAAACATGAGGGTTGAAAATATAAAATGTGACTACCGGTACATGTTTGATCAACGCACACTAGCGTCATCCATATTGCATCAAGCTCCTCTCCTGAGAGGAAAACCAGGAATACTTTGGCAGTGTGATGTGTGATAGTGACCTTGTCAGTGGCATGTCTGGGAATACTGCATCTCAGAGACTGACATGTCTGGGAAAGCGTTGCAGATCCTGGCTTGCTTTGTGAGAACCAAATCAGATAGAGATGCAAGATGTTTTCATCAATCTTTCAAAAACGACGATAACAGAATGCTTCTATTTCACTGATAATCATCCTAGTAACCATAGGCATGGTACTACAAAAAAAGACCATGATGGTCCACAGAGAACATCATAAAGCTGCTTCTCTAAGGATACTAAACAAAGCCCTCCTTCCCGTTGTCCTAATTCACTAATGACTTAAGCAACTACTTAAACTTTGACTATGTCCTGGCACCCCGCTATGCAATTCCTATCTCATTCCTCACTTCTTTCCACAAACAAATTGGGAAGTCAGGGTTTGTTTTACCAGTGTAAGAGTGGCCTTGGTCTGAAATAGATGTCACATGTATAAAACAGCAGGGAAAATGTTTTGTTTTTGGTCACTTCAGAAGGATGCGGTTTAGGTTCCCTATTTTCATTCCTACGCAGTTAGAGTGGTGATGGACATGAACTTGGCTTGAGGGTTTGTGCCCTAAACCCAAGTTGAGGCAGTGGCCCTCACAACCATCCAAATCCTGTCTAATGTTTGGCTGATGGGGGCCCTCTATGTGAAGCCTTCCCAACACAATTGTAAACTAAAGTAAATGGTTATTATTGATCAAGCTCTCACCATGCTCCACCCTTTCACTAATAGTTCAAACCTCATATTGTGGTACGTTACGAGAATACAATGGCACTCAAAGATGAGAACATAATGAACATAACACACAAAAGATAATTGTATAATATGATAAACGTTAACGTCAGTGAGTGTAGAGTTGAATAGAGGGTTGGCTCATTTCAGAACCACTGGTCATACGCGGGTGCGATAAGAAAATGGCTGCAAATGATCAGTCGTACGTGACATTTGCACCAGACGCCTGATAGCAATCTCTGGACAAAACAATCCATACTAAGGCGCTAACGGCAGTGACAAGGGAGGGTGTTCGACACATTCTCTAGTCCTGCACAGTGGAAGTAGCAGAAGTTGTACTAGTATTAGTTCTAGTAGTAGTAGGAGTAGGTAGTTGTAGTCAAAGTATTAAGAGTAATAGTAGTTGAAGTGTTAGTAGTATTTGTTGTAGTAGTTTATTTTTTTCTAGCAGTTGTAGTTGTTGATGTTGTCATAGTTGTAGCAGTAGTAAAAAAAAAAAGTACTAGTAGTTGAAGTAGTAGTTGTTGTAGTAGCAGTTGTAGTATATGTTAATGTTGTAGTTGTGTGGTAGTAGCAGTAGAAGTGGTAGTATTAATGGGGCTTTGTGAAGTTTCCATGTTCATTAATAGGTTGGAAAGAGACTTTTCTACTAATAATGGATTCGATTAGGGCGGAATTCCCCTTTAGTTGGTTCATGGATTCTGAGAAAACCTCACCCACAACATCTTACTCATCCTGCACTCATCCTAGAACCCTCTTTACGACAGATCGTGAAACCCCAGCTGCTTAACGCAGTTGCTGTGCTTCATTCATATTGTTTGATAGCAGATCTGTTCCTAAATCAGTCAGATCCAGCTTGGAAAGTAGTACATTGTATGAGCGTACAACATAGATAAGCCGTGAATAGTCTTCCGTAACGGCTGCACAGCCTGTATGGAAAACAGAGACATAACATAGGAACCGATTCACTATGAAGTCACTCAGCTACTATGAATAGCACCATGACATGTGCGAATGCAATGCACAAATCCAGTTCAGCGAGGTGTAGTAGTTTTTACACATTTTCAAAATCCAAGTTGTGCTACCTAAACCTTTAAAAATGTGATACTAAAATAGTGGAAATAGTCATACAAATATATTTCAAACCCTTATACAACGATTATTACTCACCATAAAGAACAACAGTTGGTTATGTTTAATGAATTCACCATACAGTCATGTAGAGAAGAATATTTGTAACCAGACTCCATAAATGTCAGCCAACTGTAATGCTTGTAGCCTGTGGTTTATTTATTTTCCATGTATAATTCCAAAGACCTTTTTCAGTTCGCTGTTATGTCATGTCTTTTATGGTGTCTACATCGAGGTGAAATGCTTAGTAGTCATTATTTAGAGGTTTTGGTAACAAAAGTTAGGAAAATATTTAGAATGTTAAAATAGCAATTCAATCAACTTCACTCATGCCTATTGTTTTGCTTATAAACAAATGTGTACATCTTTCCAATGTGCAAACTTTAAATGGAGGATAAATAGATATTTGATAGAGTCAATAGGCTACTTATATCCTTTGCTCCAGAATCAATATGTCCTTAGGCTATGTCAGCAATTATCTATTTGCAAATTTGCAATCAAAGTGTAACTTTATATAAATATATGAAATACAAACAGTGCTCATTTCACGTAGAACATATACAAGTTTCCCCCTCTATGAGGGGCACTGAGACACAACAAATCAAATGCCAGCATGTGCTATAAACAAAATGCATCATACTTTTCCTTCCTGGTTTGCTTCCTGTGTTGTTTGTCTTCAAAGACGTCTGAGACTGATTGTTTATGTTGGAGGAGATCTGAGATAAAATTACTGCTGAAAGGTCAGTGTCAACTCTGCGAAAAGTTTAACATGAGAACTTGACCACAATCACATCAACCCAATCAGCTTCTTTATTTCATTATTGCAGCCATGATAGTTTTCTCAAGCCAAAATCAACACTTTCTTTATTTCGCCCTGTAGAGAATGTTTCAGAATACCAAAAGGCTTTGCATCTAACACGTGCATGGAACAGAAAAGCCCAGTTACCCAACTATTTGTCAAGTATCTTGGCTTGAAGTATAAGGTCAAACTCAACATCTTAACTGCTAAGTTGGATTCCTTGCAGACTCTATGAACGTCTCCAGAATTAGCCCGATTAGAAGAAAACACAATTCAATTCTGATTCACTAAATCGTGATCTGCAGCTCCGACCCTAATCTCTCTCCTCCTTTTCACAGGGGTTTAATCCCCCAGATGTATCTTCCAGTCTGCCTAAAGCACACACACGTGGTTGAAGTCGTGTTGCTGCAGAATTTTGGATGTGTGTGGACTGGAGACAGCTCCACCCACAACAATGGAGTATATTCTTAAAGGTGGTTAGAAAGTCAAAGTGATTGACGAGTTTTGGCTGATGAGCCACTGGCTGCTGTATCCAAGCAAGACGTGCCGTTGGACAACATCATGACAGCTCAATGAATAATAATAATAAATACAAACAGAAATACAGCATTTTTCAAATATTAGGCTGGAGGTTCAAGGACATTGGTTGGAAGGTTGTACAACAATGGAATTACATGCTTTTTGGTATTGCACTGGCATGCAGTGTCTGGGGATTGTTTTAACACAAAATTGGTACATAATCAATGGGGTTCCAGAATGCTATGCTCATAAAATATTTTCTCAGAAGACAAAAGGTCACGTATTTTAAAGGATTTCTAACAAAGAACAGAGGTTTTGTTTTAAATATTTAAAAGAGACTTGATATATACTCTGATTGCCTTCACTATCGCTTATCATATTTGTGCGGCTTTGCTACTCAAATACTCATACTATGGAAAATAATAATGCTACGCCACACTGGTGTAGAATACATATTTAAACGTTTAAGAAATAGTTACATTTTTTAAGAAACCAGCTTCACCAATAAAAAAAGGAGAAAAAAGATGACGAAGGAAAGAAATGTAACAGGAAAAAACATTTCTGAAAAGAGATAAGAGACAAGGCCATCCTATAAAAAAAAAAAATGCTAACCATGCTGAAATCACAGAGCCAAACAAATGTTCATGATAAACCCTTTCAAACATGGCTCCTTTAAACAAATCCCATTTATACGTATTGCTAAATTGGAAAAAGGGTTGGAGCAAGGTTTTGCACTGAAATTGCCAGCTACTCATTTTTGCAAAGGAGCTGTCCATACCATCAAGACCGCGGTCCCGGTTCCTGAGTCTCTCTGAGCTAAGCAGCGATCTGCAGATGGTGGGAAAGCCAGTTGGAAGTCCCTGCATGCCTGGGGGCTCTTTGAAGCTATGCTTCACACAGCTGCAATGGGAGGGGGACCCTGCAAAGGCCAATGCCTTTAGAACAGCCCAGGTCTTATCAGCGAAACGCACGCACACACAAACACACACAGGCATGCACGCACATGCACACCTATAAAGTCTAATATAAACCAACATGTAAACAGACAGATGGCCACAGATGTGATGCACACATGTATTTGATTGTAATTGGTCTACTTGGCTTACTGTAAAGCGGTCTGGCCGTTCATATGGCTTGCATTCCAGCTTACTCTGCACAGTGTAATCGACTGCTACTGTCATGTGCTGCCAAAAACGATCATGTAATCCCTGTTTGGTAGCACTTGACAATGTTAGTTTTTGTTCAGCCCTAAATGCACTATTGAAAGCAGCCGTTATGCACTTTCGTTGTTTCATGTGGGATTCATTGTATTTGACTCACTAGTTGAAATTCAACGCGTGACTGTATTACTTGTTCACAGAAATGCCTTCAACGTTTGATTTCCTTACACAGAGGTGTAATATCGCAACACTTTTAATAGTGCAAACTTTTTTGGAGAGCAATGACAGCAATCAAACAAGCCAAAAGATGCACAGCAGTATACAAAAGGCAGTTCGAAAGAAACTGGGTAATGAAAAACACCACAATTAAAACGTCAACAATTTAAGAAAGAGTATAAATATATGCCTTAGCTGTTGTTATCCGTGTCACCGCCACCAGGAACACATAAGAAAACAGTGCGATGCAGTTATAGTCGGGGAATGTAAAAAAGTTCCTCACTTCTCCGCTAAAATCCCCTGATTGCAACCACCGTGACTTTCCCATATGTCTAATAAACCCTCCGTTGGGACCATTACTAAGACCTTCACACGTGAAACCTCCACCTCCACCCCCACTCCCACCCTCTCTCTTTGGTTCTGTTTGGGCCCAGCCAGCGCTGCACTCGGCAGGGGGGCTGTAGAGGGGGTGGCCACAGCCCAAAATAACCTCTTGTTTGCTCTATTGGCACGCAGTTTTGGGAGCCAGTGAGGGGGAGAGAGTGAGTGTTTTCAGGATCGCTGCAGCAGAGCAGGGTTAGGGGGTTAGGAGACAGGACTCTATATGGCGTAGAGATAATTGTGTTGAAAAGAAGGAAGGGAGAGAGGAAAGGAAGGAAAGGGAGGGAGGGAGGGAGGAAGGAAGGAATTAGGAACACGAAGCAAGAAAGAAAATAAGGAAGAACAGGAGAACTGCTGCAGCTTTTGGTCCCTTTATTTTTGTGAAAATTAGTCATATGAAACGGAGACTCAATCACAACTTTTAAGTGACAGTTACGTGACAATGTAGCAATGTATCAGGGTTCTATATAAAGAAGCAATACATAGATAGAGTAGTAGAATACACAGTGGAGCAGTAAAGGAGTTTGCAGCTTCAGGCTCTAGGATTAAATCCAGCAAGACCGTTCCATCCTCTATACCCTCTAATCCATTTTCCGCCACTTTACCTACTTCCTGAATCAGAGGGGAAAAAATGCTAGTTACGGTAAATGGACTGCTATTTTATAAGCTAATACAATATCAAATGTGGTCCAAATGCTTTTTTGACACTAGGATATGAAACGTCTTAGGCCTGTCACGCTGTCATTATACTAGCCGCTCAAAAAGAAAAAGAAGGAAAAAAATAGAAAACGATGGCAAGGACATTAAACTCCATCACTTTCAGTGACATTGGATACGCTCGTCTTCCAAGGCAGCGTCTGCAGTGGTTTGGGGGAAACGCTGAGCTGTGTTGTCTTTAGCGTAATCCAATCACCTGCAAGTGGCCATGCTGACGCGAAGAGATATACCTTTTTCCTCCTCCTCTTCAGTATAGAAAACCCAAACCTGCCCAATGTATGCACTGCTGTTTTGGAAGGAATTCACTGAAATAGGTGAACTTATTCCTCTGTTGATAATTCCTTACAATACATTTAAAGGGATTACAAACCAAGCCACGGTGGGCAGTGGCTGGTGAGGCTGGCATGCTATTAAAAGGAGAATGACATGCACTGGGTGGTGGTATTCTAACCCCCTCCACCATTTTGACTGAGTTGGCTCATGGTACTGCGTGGCAGGGAGGTGTATATACAAGCATGGACTTGGAGCAGTGAAGGCTTGGTGATGTATTCCAAGTCTCTGGTACATGAACACATAATAACACATAATTATTCTGGCATTATTGTGCAAGTTTTATTCCGCTGCTATTTGGTGACGATAACGATTTATGTACAAAAGCACAATAAAAACTGACTTTTACAGATGGACAGATGTGGTTGGTTTTACGACCAGTGGGGACCCTTGATGAAGAGAGGGTTTAAGGGTCTCCGTTCATGAGAAAGGGGGTTCACTTGACACTAGCGGAGGAAGCTGCTTTGCTGCACAACATACATAACTTGCGTGTAGATAAAAGCATTGTAAACTACCATCTAATCTAGATCGTCAACTTTTATTTGACATCAAACCCGAAGAATGTCTGAGCTTTCCAGAGGATTTGAGGCAACTTGACTCATGGTTTCATCAGGGACATAATTTATATGTATGCCATTACTGGAATGTTTGCTTTTATTTATTATAGGCTGGAGAATAATGTTCTTCAATCGTGCTTCTCTCTGGTTGCACTTGTACCCTAACGACTACACTTCACCTCTCTACCTGTTATGGGCCTACTGTCCACACTTTATGATTGTTTGTCTGTCCAATTGTCTCATGTCTATCTAACTATGGCACTTGTGATGCAGGAAAATCTTAACAAATCAGACAGTATAGTGATATCTTATCTTACCTGTTAAATGACCCTCAACGCTCAAGAACCCTCTCAACCAACTTCCAATCCCTATTTAACAGGTATGATTCCTTTCACAAGATCAATCAAATTGGCATGTTTGCTACCACTAAGGTAATGTAGGAGAACATCCATAATGTGAATATGTTGGATAGCAATTGCTACATAGTCCCAGGAAGACAATTGTTTCAAATGTTGTTGTTTTTTATATGATAATGAAAATGTTACCTACCGATTGTTAACCTTCTCTTTCATTCAGTCAGTCAGTCTCAACACGTCCCGCTGGACGAAAACAAAACAAATATGAATAGCATCAGTTATATAGATTAACAGGTAAGCATAACAGTTGTAACTTTAGTTTCCAGGCCTCACAGCACACAGACAGAACAGTTGGCTGTGAAAACAAAAGCCGGGAACACAGCCATAAATCTCATGCGTTGGCTAGTATAAATGCCCATACTCTGAGGCTTTTCAAAATAGGTGACCAGTATAGAGTATAATGTAGTAGCCTCACAATCGCAACACATCAAGAAGAAAAATGACAAATTGGATCAACATGCACACATTGTGTCACAATAGTAGGCAAGCAAGTGCATTCCGTATACCGTAGCCCTTAATTTTAGGACTAAGCTATTTGCCTGCCAGCTCCCACTAGTTTCCATTACATGCAATATCCATGTATGCAACAAGTTAAGTTTATTTCTTTCTGTTTCCTTCTGGTCCTTCTATCCACGGAGTTATGTCATATACCAGGAATTGATTTACTTCCTGCCTGTATTATGGGAAACAAGTTAGGCTGATTACAGACATTTCCTTCCTCCATCGTTCACAGAAATGCCTGGAATGGGTGCCATATTTACTCAGCCCCGCAGGGGTACCGTCTACATCCCACACCCACACTGCATGTGCATCACAGGCCACGCGGGTTAAAGGTTACCGTCCCGCGTGAAGGGAATCCTACCCACGTCACACAGCTCTGCCTGTGACAGTTGTAAGGAAGCTGCTAAAACTTTTGCCTCACTTTATCTTTATAAATTAGCTAACAAGGGACACACCTGAAACCGGTGGTAGCCTACCCATGACATGCAGGCCTACACAGCAACCCGTTTCGTGTGGTTCGTGTGGTTCCTCTTGTAAAAATTGAAACATTCATTAGAAAACATGGTTTATATTATAGGCTACGTCTTGCATCACAATTATGTCATCGAAGCGTTGCATCAAAGTTCAAATTAAATGAGGTTGTTGATCCGTTGGGCTAACTTGAAAATTCGACATTCTCATTTCTCACGCGGAAACGTTTGAGTTGAATCCAGAACACAAACAATAACAAGTCATTTTGCAGGAGGAAACCAGGGTTCAAATGCAATTACGCGATTTCACAAGAAGATACGTTTTCACTTAGTCCTCACTTGACTTTTGCCCAAGGTTACTGCGCCACTGCCCATATTTGTAGAATTACTGTTAATATTATAAGTCGTAGGAGTTCCCATCCAACGCTCCAATGACGTGCTTCGAAGCCAGGTTACGTCATTTCACAGGTTGGCCCAGGACCGGTAATTAGGCAAATTATTCATGAGCAAACCTCTTGGTGCAAACTAAAGTCCTTATTTGTGGAAAAGAGGTGTCAAATTGTCAAGTTTAAGAAAGAAACAATGCCATATTGTAGTTTAAGTATTGGTTCACTATTTTGGACCCAATGGCCTATTTACAGTCCGGCATGATTCTGGAGTTCATATTATGTTCTACCATTATGTAGAGACTGAAAGTGCTTTTCAAAAGGAAAATAAGAAGATTTAAGGACCACCGTAAACTTGGAGACATAGTTCATAGCAGTTCATTTATAAACATAGGCTACTTTTGTTTTAATTATTATTATCAAACTCTGATATATAGGTTTGCAGATGACCTAATAACCTAAACTAAACAAAAACTGTAAGTAGCCTTTTTACATAATATTACACAACACTGCCATCTAGTGCGTTTGAAAATGCCACGATATTTCTTGTTTTTACGACAACTTGTTTGCAACGATCACATTTTAAATGAATTTAAAACACCCACTTTCAGCCCACTTTCCCAGGTTCTCAAAAGGTAAATGTTCAGTTCGTCAGACTTTATGGTTGGTGTGGGTTCCAATTCAACATGCACTTTGCCCCCTCGTGTGGGCAGATGTTTAAACAATGTCTAAACAATTACATTTGCCAAAAGTAGTGGCGAAATAAGCTGTACAAGTAGTCCTTTATAAATAATCACCAATGTAGTGTGTATCTGGGCACAAGTTTGGATGTAAAAGACAACAGCCTTCATTTTTCTTTCTTTCTTTTTCTTTTCTTTTTCTTTTTACTATTTATGAAGTGAAAGGTTCAGTGTGTGAATGTTTTAAAGGGGTGCCATGTGTTGTTATTCCATATGTGTGACGGACATTAGCTGAGCCAATCACATCTCTCCAGAATGCCAGAGGGAGAACCTGGAGGTTAATTGGGACCAATGCTGTCTCAGTATTTAGGTCACTATAAATGAAGCCACTAGTGTTTTGATAGAGCTTGGTGCCTTTCATAAGCACATCTACACACATGTAGGTTTTCCATCAGGTTGTAGAGAACGGGTTGCTTAGTACAAACGACTCAGAGAAAAGGGGGCTATTTTTTTAAATATCTTAATTATTTTTTAACTACAATTTATTCACGCGCGCGCGCGCACACACACACACACACAACACTCATGCATGGAGCAATCCTCTTATGCTTTCCACTATTCTATCGTGTATGGAACATTTTTAAGAAACATCTGTAAATTAAAACTGGACTTACTCTCAGTGTTGCCTGCTGTCGGGATGTTACACAGGGCGCATAAATAGCGTTGTTAACACTATTAATATTATTATTGTTTTACTACCATTGAACATCAGTTTTACATCAAAGCCACAAGGTGGCAGCAATCGCTTGCGTCTTAATAAAGCCATGTGTAACCTTGTTGAAAAAGGTATGGCAGTAGAATGTGATAACGTCAGCTATTGGTTCTCCACTGGTGGATACTCTTACATACTATTTCAAAGACAGTTTTGTAGGACCTTAATTCTACCGATATAACCAACAGCTGATTTTATATACACCTCATTTAGTTTTTTAGTATGAGCCAATATATCATTTTAATTTCAGAGATACAGAATACTAACAGTGGAAGTCCACACAGTTCCATAATGTGCATGTTTCGGCCTCATATTAGTTAAAAAAGTTATTATGGCTGAACAGATTCTGCATTGACCTGTTATGTTGAGCCTGGCGTAAGTGCATAGACTTTATTATTTGATTTGCTCAGCGACACGAGACCACTTGTCAACACAATCAGCGAAAGTAAACAGCTCATGTTAACATAAACAACACACTGGACCGGTCAGATCTGACCAGAACAAACACACAATGATACACACTACACACTAAAACAACACTACACTACACTAAAGCTTCCCTGCACTGCTTTAAAAACCCTACACTATTTATACTGCACGATGGACTTGCATACATATGTACGCAGCATGGTTATTTGTACATTTTGCTCCAAGGTCAGAGCTGTCATTATAGGGCTTGTACATCAGACTCCATAATGGAATTTTTGGTTGGCGATACTCCATGCCATTTTGAGAGGACTCAAGAGAGTTGTGGTACTTTAAAATCCTAAATCCACATAAATATATGGTGACCTAAGCTAATGAAAACTTTGTTTTGCCACATATTGCATGAGAAAGTTGTGGCAGTTTCAAACAAAACAATGTCTTCCCATAATGATAAATAATTTCACGATTAATTACTAAACAATGACCAACATAACATTACTACAAACACAATAACTAACGTTCTAATGCCCCTATATACTTCCAAAATGGAGGTGGTCATCGCGATATGAATACCAATTATTTGTTATTTCCAGATCGTCCATATTTATCCTTTCACCTGAAAACACCAGACATGTCATAATGTGTCAGTAATTCATATAACCAATTCAAATACAAATCCATTACAATGTGTTTACTACTAGGTTTACCTGCATGTGATTAACCTTGCCAAAATGAAGACTGCTGAACAGATGGCGATACATGCTGTGTTTTTTTAGATGTGGGATGTTGGTTTAGTCAAGGCGTAAGGTGACTAAGACACAAGCCTTAGCTTCAATGGTAATGTTCTAATCGCTATTATTACTATGCTGAGGCTGTGTTGGGGTGGGGGTGGGGGGGTTCTGGTGTCTTAGGTGACCCGGATGCAAGGGGTGACTCACAGTGAGCCATCGTTGCATTAACTGGCAAGCAAACATGGGAGGTAAGAAAGAGAGACACACGACAGAGAGAGACAGAGAGAGACAGACAGACACACACACACACACACATGAGAGACATAGAGACACACGAGAGAGAGAGAGAGAGAGAGAGAGAGAGAGAGAGAGAGAGAGAGAGAGAGAGAGAGAGAGAGAGAGAGAGAGACACACAGATCCTGTAGGCACACACCTATGCATTACGTCCTGCTTACTCATATAGACATGATGTCACTTGGTCTGTTCAAACTCTAACTAGCAGAGATAGAACTAACAGCTAAGTCTTGTTCAAAAGTCTTGAGGATCCAATCAATTAAATTGCAGTGGCTCGGTTCAAATGCAATCAGTGCAGAATTACTAATGATGCTTTTATTATACGAGCTGTCTGCTCTACATTTACAGGCTATTTTCACTATTCTTTGGACTGCACTATATATGCTGCCATAAAAAAAGAGCCATGTGGTTTCAACTTTCAGCTTTCAAGTGGACATAAAACAACAAAGTGAACGAAAAAATATATATAAATAAAAACCACAAGGTTAAAAAAGCAACACCACAACACAAAGGGGAGGAAACACACAGCTTCCGGTGTGGTCGGGATGAAAGAATTGGTTGAATTAGTAGCCACCTACACTCTTTATGACCTGCATAATGCCCCCATAAGGTTACACTATTGTATTTGAACAACCAATCAGAGGCCACATGTGCTTTTCCAAGACTGTACGGTAGAAACAGGTGGGGAGGTTGTGGGCCCACTGCATATTATCAAGCTGCTTGATTACACCCAAAATATTATGTCATTTAGGAATTCTGTGTTGTAGGTCGATGAAATGGGAAAATGTGGATTCAATTCTATATTGTTATGGGTATATTGCTATAGAGTTTTTTGGATGAGATTCATGGCTTTGAGTCATGAACAACTGAACTTCTTGACCACTACTAGGATAAAACAATCTACAAACACCATTCCTTTGGAAGTAAAATGGTAGATTCACTTTTGATTGTGTTGTGCTGACAACAGTGACCAGTAATGTGTTAAAAAAATACTATCTTGAAAGATGCTGCAAAACAATTGCCTCTGACAACATATAAATAAATGTGCCATTGAATAATTCAGATAAATGTCTACATACAGAATCATATAGAGGTGTAGGACCACTAAAATGTTTCTAGGTGGGTGTCATAACACAAGGCACATGGACGGAAAGACAGACAGACAGACAGACAGAAAGGAGTGGCTATAGACAACCATTCACTTCCAATGGGGGCTGGTTTTATTAACCCCTCTCTGAAGAGTTTGGGAACTTTCATCCCTGTATAATGAGCTGGGAGGGATGGGCGTGTCCCAGTTGAGACCACCTCCACCTTTCCTGGTGTGAAGTGGCTTCGCCTTGAGGGAGTGTCAATCCCCCCTGCCTCACCCCACCCTGAGTGGAGATGTAGGTCGAGAGAGAGGTCTGGAAAGGATTTGAAGGCACTGTGTCATGTCTACTAATGTCTGTCTGTCTTGGTAACGCTTTAGTTGAGATTTTCTTGTTGTTATATTGTACAATGTTTCAGTATTCGATTTTATTTTATTTATGTATTCGGCCTGGAGTAGACAAAAACGAACACTTAAATTTTTTACCTTCCAAATTGATTTAAACTGATTTAAACTCTAACTAGAGATCGACACATCGACACATCGTTGTTGTTTATCATTCTCTTTCTGATGTATTTACATTGATCTGTTTGCATTGATCAAATTTATTTAGGATTCAACATTAAACATTATTTTCATCAAAGGAGCTATGAGTAAGAGAGAGTGTCAAGTCACGTTCATGGCCCTTTATAATATTGACAGTATGGAAATACTTTCACAATTGTAAACATTGTTTTTATGAAATCCCATCCCAGTGCAATAGAAACCACTATAATGTAATTCAAGAAAAACAACACCACATATACTATAAAATACATACATTCACCATGCATCACACCTTACTCAAAGATGCTCAATATGATTGAATAACCTTATAGTTTCGTCTCAAATGTAGAAATAAATATAGCCAAATGCTCTGCAATTATAAATGATGAAAGAAAATCCGGAAAGAGTGCAGTAAAATGTAGGAAACTTCCATGCACGTCTTGATAGAGTGTAGCCGCCTCAACTGGGTCTTTCTATTGGAGATGTTATCTCCTGCGGTGTAAAACCCTGCCATGAAGACACAGAGCACAATGCTGTATATTGTCAGGCTTCCCTCTCTCATGGTCATCAGGCTACTTTCTCTCAGTTGCCATGACAACATTCCCTGCACTGTTCTCTCTCCCTCTGTTCAGAATACAGAGGGAGAGAGAAATACAACTAACAATTGTCCACTGTATTATATTATATTCCATTATACATCATCACAGCTAATGTTTTTTTTAATGTTTATGTCCATGTTATTTGGAGAGAGAGAGAGAGAGAGAGAGAGAGAGAGAGAGAGAGAGAGAGAGAGAGAGAGAGAGAGAGAGAGAGAGAGAGAGAGAGAGAAAGAGGTTAGGATACAGAGAACAAGTGTAGTAAAGAAAGAGATTTCAAGACTTCAAGGCTCAGCTGTTAGAGACTGAGCAGTCACCACTTCTTACAACTCATTCAAAATCATAATTTTCTCAACCTCAAGTGAATACAATTCTGAAAAAGAATCTATTTATTCCTCACATCTCAAAGTAAGGTTGCTCACAAGATGTTCTCTTTATGTTCTCTTTCTCCTACCAAACATGCTTTTTATTATTCTAAATTTGTATTATTATTAACATTTTTATTATTCTGAATTGTACATGATTCATTCCCAGGCTCCCTTTTTATCTCTCATTGTGAAGTGACTTTGGCCCACTAAATCTTTGTGTTGTCATTATCATTAAGGTAATGAAGCAATCACTATAGATCAGGGTTCAAATATTGAGGAGAGCTAAAACATTTGATGTGGCAAAACAATTTTGTAAGACCTTTATCTGACTATATAAATGATATAATAGTGTTACAAAAAGTATGTCTTTCTGTTCTGTCAAAGTGTCCTGGTAAATGGCATAACATTACATAACATGAATTGTGTGATTGTGAGAACAAAAATTATTAGTGGTTATGCATGTTTAGGCCATTTTTAAACACACTGAAAAATCTATGCTTGAACCAACCTAACCATTCATTGAAACAGCCACATAGTGTTAGCTTGTACATGTGTAATTACTGCATGCTAATTTCGGCATCTTGGAGCCATAACTACATTTTCTTGTCTGCTGACCCACAAGCCACAAACATGTGCCCCGCAATGGGCCAATGGGGACACAGCTCTGTTTAGAATACATCCTTACAGTGCAATTATGTCTGAGGTGTCAGATTGAGGTTTCTCCAATTAATGTTCAATTATTGTGCCTCGATATGGTATCTTGCATTTTGCAATTGTTTATGTTATTCATTTAAATGCATTTAATCTTTGAATTTTTATTAATTGTTTACATTGCAGACAATCAATATTGTTTAATTGTGTACATATTGTGAACCTATATGAAACACGCTCTAGTCTAGCCTATTATATCTTCACTTCACCAGTCCAGAATTTACATTAAAAGATTAGTTGAGGCATGGGTCTCATAAAATATAAAATAAATTTCACTTGAAAGAAACTTTGAAAGAAAGTGCTGTCCTGTGAGACCTATTTGCAGGGGTGAACTTTTAAAGAGAAGAGAGGAAAAACAACTTTGGTGTCAGCCATGAGTCAATACAAACAGCTTCCAAGTGTCAGGAAGATCAAACACAAAAAAACAAGTCTGATTTCTCAAGTGGCAGATGGCTAGCCTAATTTTGCTAATCAACATTTTAGATAAAAGCAAGGTTTTTTTCTAAAAATACACGGCCAGCCAGCTTTTTACAAATCCATGCTTGTCAAGGTTCTGTGTCCTATTTTAAAATACTAAACAATAACAGCATAATTATTATTTTACAATGTAAGTTCAACATGGTTCATTGCATAACATGAATGCTAACACAAGGTAGTTTGCATACAAAACAACATTTATGTAGGGCTAATACATTTCTGTATGGCAATTTGACAATAAATAATTAAACACAAAATTAATCTTTCAGTCAAATGCTACAACATGACCGGGTTTATGCTAGATCAAAAATACAAAACAAACTTTCAGACTTTGTGACAAACGTTTACCTTTCACATACCTGCCACTGTACTTTCTTAATTATTACGTTTTCACAGAGATTTTCTAGGAAATTTTATAAAAGTGACAAGAGCTTCATAGGCTTCTGGTATGCCATCTCTTATGCAACATATTTTTTTCATGACTCACATATGAATACGATTTATTTTAAATTTAATTGTGGGGTATGTCAATTTCAAAATACAGTTGTTGGGGTTATTGTGAGTTGTCTTTCACTCAATATCATGCATTTATTTTAAATGGGATGGCTAGACATAATTAGCCATTGTCTATAACTTTGACCACGTTGTGGGATTTGTTGTGTTTGTGTGAGACAATATTTTTGTAATATCTGTTGGTTTAATTGTATCCCTGCAATTTTTTTTCATTTTGCAGGCATTTTCAAAATGAAAATTACAACTAACAATTGTCCATTGTATTACATTCTATTCCATTATACATCATCACAGCTAATATTTTTTGTTTGTTTATGTCCATGTTATTTGTCTGTATATGTCATGTGTTGTTTGTGATTCTGCTGCTATCAGGTCTCTTTTGCAAAAGGTGCCAAACCTAAATGAGACTTCCTGAATATACAGGTTAATAAAAACAATCAAATAAAAGCCATTTGAAATGCATTTATATATGATAATGTTGGCCTTGTCCCAACTTCACTACTCTGTTTGAAATGTTTAACTGAAATCTGACAATTCAATAAAAAGAGATGGAGGTTGTTAATGTGTATGGGTTATACTTTCTGAGCAGGTGGGTTGTGTGCAGAAATGAACAGAGGCCCGCTGTTTTGGTGATGTTTATGGGTCAATTATGTTGATAATATAACCTCCTCTTTCACGCGTGGCGTGAGCATTTAAATCTCTCTTTCTGTGTGTGTGTGTGTGTGTGTGTGTGTGTGTGTGTGTGTGTGTGTGTGTGTGTGTGTGTCTCTCGCGCGCTCTCTCTCTCCCTCTCGCTCTAGCATCCTTGTATTGGCTCTCCCTCAATAACTGGGGTCTCCACTGTCTACCACTCTCCCTGAGCAGCTCTGCAACATTCTCATTGCCTAGAGTGAAGCAGCCAAATCCCAAATCAGCAAGGAAGTTCAGTTACAGTCAGTGATGGTTTCATTAAAAGTATTTCGCCAATTGTCAGTTTCGCGCCTTTTATTAGAAGCGCGCGCTGAAGTTGGGGAAACCTTCAAGCTATTTCTCACAGATGGCCGCGTTTCAACTCTCTAGATGGCTTCATGTTCGTCGTGAGCGTTTTTTCATCTGCTCTCATTCGGACCCCAGACACGAGATAGGCGAGGATACACCATGAGGGGCACGGAATTGCTATTTGGTTACTTTCTGGTGAAAGTTTTCGTGTGCGACGCCGAAGGCGAGCCCGGCGGACAGACACTTGACGGACTGATCATGGAGTCGGAGTTTAACGACTCGAAGGAGGATGAAAACGAGATGACCGAGAGCCCACACACGGAAGATAAGTGTCTAGGTTATTACGATGTCATGGGCCAGTGGGACCCGCCGTTTGTGTGCATGACGGGTAGCTACCTGTACTGCTGTGGAACCTGTGGCTTTAGGTTCTGCTGTGCGTTCAAAAGCTCCAGACTGGACCAAAGTACTTGCAAAAACTATGACACCCCTCCGTGGATGATGACTGGCAGACCCCCGCCAAAGAAAGCTGACACGGCGACACAGGAGAGTTCAAAGGATAAAACGAATCTGATTGTGTACATTATATGTGGGCTCGTGGCTATACTGGCGCTCGCTGGGATTTTCACAAGGCTTGCTATAGAGAAGACCCGTCGACCACAGAGAGATAATATGCAAAGGTAGGTAGGCCTATGTAGCAGTAGTACCGCCCCCCCCCCCGCCCCCCCCGCCACACACACACACACACACGCACACACACAAAGCGCACGCACACACACACACACACACACACACACACATACACACGCACACACACACACACACACACACACACACACACACACACACACACACACACACACACACACACACACACACACACACTCTCTCTCTCTCTCACACACACACACACGACACACACACACGCACACACACACACACACACACACACACACACACACACACACACACACACACACTCATTTTTACTCAAAAGATTTAATTAAATAAGACCAAGATTTATTTTGTATTTCTTTATCCAATATATATTTTTTTAACCTCTGAACTATAACCTTTTTATGTGATAGTGACCCTTGTTGATAAAGACCAGCTAAGCACCAGGTCTGATGAAACACATAATTGGGATTTAGCTTCCAGAAGTAGTCGGTACGTTGGCCGGGTTTGATTGTACTTTTTTAGTAACGTTAAATGGCTATGATATGGATGAAGAGATCTTTGCAACATATATCATGAGCTTATGCACATGTCAAGGTAAATTTTTTGATATGGCAGAATGTGATAAACGTCCAGCTGGCATTTTCTTCATAAAGTAAACCTAAGTGGTAATATACATGTGTTCGGGACTGGTTTGACTCAAGGGTTTGCCCATGCAAACAGCAAAGGAGATGTGTGATATTTACTTTAAGGTTCAGTTCAGATACGTATGTTTAAGGATGGGAATCGGCAGTGCCCTCACGATACGATACAACGATTGTTTAACGTTGGGTATCAGGTTCTACAGGTCGGTCAGTGTCCGTAATTTTTTTTTTTTTTTAATGAACGTGGCCAAATACAACAGAACATAGTTTATGCAAATTGATTATTGGTGATTACTATATAGCGCCTTCTGTAGGAAGGTACCATTCATTTTCGATTGAGTCAACCTGACAATAAAAGTATTGCGATAGCAAAGAATCCCAATACTCATATCAATCTATTTTTTACCCCATCCCTGTTTTACAATTTGTGTATTCACCATGTAAACGGCAAGATACCCTATATGAAGCCAGAACAAGATGGAAACTCACACGGTATCATTTTGAATTGCACTGTATGTAGCCTATTGCCAAAAAGAATATCAGTTAAAACAATTTTCTTCTGGAATGGAAAGAGTATTATTATCATCTTCAAATAAACAAGGTACAAACACTAAGCCTATAAATATCCGCAAACAATAAAAGAAAAATGAAAACAAAAAAGAAATATCTAACTGTGCAAAGTGGCTGGAAAATAATGGCCTTAGTTCAGGCAGTTATTTTCAAAGCTATTTTGATCAACTCCTGTTCTACTATTTGGTTCAGAAACATTCAGCTGTATTCCCAATGGGGGTTCTTGGTTAGGTCAAACTCATCCCCTTATTACAAATAAAACAATCAATAATATATTCATTATAAACCTTATGGTTGGATCAGTGGTCTCAGAGTGTGCTGTGTGTCCCGTAGGGTCCTAGCCCAGGTCATTCGCCACCCGGCCCCAGCTGACCCCAGTGATGTTATGGGCCTGTATGGACAGCACTATGAGAACTTAGCAACAAGAACAACGGTGAATCACCTCCGTAAGTACTGGTTCATTACACACAATGATGCATGGAAAGAGAGGAAGAAGCTTGTTCCATCATTACGATGCCTCGAGTCATGATATATATCGCAATGTGTCTAAATCGAGAGAAATAGTTGTATTTTCATATTTTCCGTTAAGTACCATAGACAACACTTTAAGGGCAGGACTGTGAGTGGAACAGATGAAGATCCATGACATGGTGACAATACACTTGAAAAAAAGATTGTTTTCATTAACAACCACTCCTAACACGCAGCAGTAAACACACTTTCACACTTTTTATTTTTAAGTCTGATTCATGGTGATTAATGCGAGATGTACTGTAGATCTCCAGGAATGTAAAGAGCGAGGACCAGAATAATTATGAGAACACCGTGGTCAATTATCACAACAATATTCATGTTTTAATTTTTGAAAGTTTGAAGCACTCTTATCACACAACGTTGAATTAAACTGAAGAGTACTTGCTAATAAGACGGGAACGCAATTAAACATAAAATCGCTCTCTTCACTGCTGTGCCCTCTTTCAGAATAATTACCAGTTCATTACCGACTTGGTGATGACAAGCATAACAGCTTGTTAGGCATAAGTAGTAGCAGCTAAGGTAATACCCCAAAAAGAAGCACCGTTATCCAACGACTCATTATGTTGCCGATCTTAGAAGGCTGCTATTCTCTAGCAGCAGTGCTGCCCAGTTTGGGAAGAACAATATGTCTTTGACAGTATTAAAATAACAATAAGATGCAGGTTGCTGTGTTGATGTTTTGTACTAGAATTGTGTAAAAAACATGCATTTTCTAGGGTACACACTCATTGTGACTTCATCATATGGAATTGTATAGTTATCAGAAACTATACATTCATGTGTTATTACAGATCAGCAACAGATTAACTCATGGCAGCCTTTACTTGTGAAGTCAAAAGAGTTACGTTTCAATCATAAACCACCACCACCAGATTGCGAGCTGAACATGTTCTAGTTTCTAGTGCCAGTGTTGGTCGTGTCAAATATAGCCTCCATGCCTCTACTTCTACTGCAACACGACAGTGACACAGATAGACAGATTTTGATGCTCTGCTGCTACACCATGAGCCTGCTGTGCCCATAACTCCTAGAAGTATAGAACACATTGCCAACCGTATATGCTCACTCAGGGCTAACGTGAATGTGTGACCATGGGAATCACTGTATGGAGACCAAATGGATGGTTTTGACATGGCTGACTTGTACAGGCACATGATTGGGATGGTGAAGGCAGTGAACATTTCACACCCACCATCTGTACATTTACTTGCATTGACTTGAAATTGTTCTATGCACAAATTGCCATACTTATAGCTACCCAGCATCAAACTTCCCACTGTTTTGTAACCATTGTTTATTTTCAAATATGATATTTCAACAATAATTTTCATTTGAGACATCAGATGAGTTTAAACATATGGGTGGAAACTCCCGCAAATGTCACAGATAGATTTTGAAATAGCTTATAATGCCTAATTAGTTGATGACTCAATGACTACACCTGGACCTACATGTTATCATTAATGAGATACCCATTTGATCTCATTTTAATTAAACATGTCAATTGTGTTATTTTGTCAGTTTTTCCTCCTTTTTTCTGAATATTGATCAATGTTTTGCTTCTCTCTGTCCTTAACCTATTAGACAGTAGAAAGTATGTCCTTCATATATAATCAAGTAGCACAAATATAATTAATTATTTTAACTAAGTATACTTACCTTTAGAAACCATCAATCAACTGACATGATGTACAGACTTATTAAGGGTATTTTACAGAGTGACAGAGAAATGTGGGGCCCAAAACAACAAGACAAAGAAAACAGGAAAGACAAAGGAAGATTAAATCATTCACTTGAAAGTAGGCTGGCAGTAAATAAGAGCGCCCTTCTCCATTTATTTTGGGGCACGCAGATCCCAAAATACTCTCTTAAATCTTTTATGAGTTCCAGAGAGGTATCTGTGTCTGGAGTGTTAACGCACTTATTTCTCGATACAGACGGTGGGGGAGTCTTTAACCTTACAAATGACCTACTTTCTGTTGGCAGGCGGTGAAAAGTTGTGACTTTGACAATAGCTGAAGTGAGACACAGCAAACGTTAAATAATATGCGATTCAATATAAATTTAAATTGGTGTGAGTTATCTTTATTTTGATGTGACTACTAACATGCTGACTGCTGTCGTCATTATAGTTTTCTTTCTTGCCATAATTTGTCTTTTTTCAAGACCCTTGAAAGGCTATTGCTTCATCAATATAGTATAGTATAGTATAGTATAGTATAGTATAGTATAGTATAGTATAGTATGTATAGTATAATATAGTATAATATAGTATAGTATAGCCTCCATTTATATAACTATGAGTATGAACTTTGGTAAGGTTAAGTGGCCAAAGGCTCCTTGGACTAGAACCAGAATTTGAGATTATTGCTTCCGTGATGTGATATAACAAGTAAAACAAGATATATGGCTAAACATAGGAGAGATCAAGACGGTGTATGGATCTTTGTGTATTGATCGCTCTGAGCTTGATTAGCCATAGCAGACAGTGGAGTGCTAGGACTAAGAGGAGGAGCAATCTAGTAAGAAATTCAATCATTCCAAGGTTAATCACACACAAATTCTTACAGAATTCCATGCATGTTTTGTCCTGAGATGCACAAAGTTAAACTATACTAACCTTTTGCATAGTTACTAGAACAAATCTCAAATAACCTCATATGTATATCAAATATAAAGGGAGGCGGGGGGATAGGGGCAGTTCTAGTGGTTAGGGAGTTTGACTCTCAGCTGAAAGGTTCAGAGTTTGAACCCCAATATCCACAGTATACGTGTGGGCGTCCTTGAGCAAGATACCTAATCCCTACATGCCCATCTACAAAATATCACTGTCGCTTTGCATTGAAGCATCTGTTAAGTAACTGAATAGTAAGCAGGTAAGCAGATCCTACTTGACAAGTTAAGTTACTGTAGAACGCTCAGGGCTCCAGGCTGGAGAAGCATCTGTTGAACATCCTCTTTTGCATTCCTTTAATGAACCATCATCAATACTGTGTTGGTCCTTCTTAAAAGTGGATTAGCACAGCGATTCCATTTCTCATAGACCAGAGGGAAATAGTGTCCTAATTAACCTAATTTCTTTATTAAGCAACTGTTTTGATCATGGACATGCTGGCCAAGGGATAATAGAGTCTGCAAAACTAAAAGTTGAACTCACTCATCAGTCTTACAGTGATACAGGATTTTAGCCATTAGTGAGTTCTTGATTATCTATTAATATGTGTTAATATTATTATTTCTAACAACATCTGAGGCCTATTTTGTTCCAGAAATTGTTCTTTACCTGGATTTAAAATTATAATAACTATGCATAATATAATAATATAATAACTATACCAATGCTGCACTCTTAATGGGACATTATGTGCTGAATACTGCATGTGCTTGTCTTTTAATGCAAGACACAAGTGAAGTAGGCCTACCCAATCTGTGACAGACTAAAACAAGATCTACCGGGATAAAATAAGAACATTACATTGTTTAAAGGCCTTCAAGTCCTTAAATTTGTCAGGATGAACAACTAAGAGATCAACTATAAATAACCAAGTATATAAAAGCTACAAACAAAGGCTGTTAAAAATAGGTTTTCTCATGGTGACGTTATTCCATTAACAATAGCATAAAGTTAAATGTTAAAAAACAAACACTGTTGGTGCATTGACCCCCCCACCCCCACCCATCCCTCCTGTAGTTCGACCAATCAGTGGAGGAGAGGGCTTGGAACATCTGTGTGTGGTGACGTGCCATTACGCAGGCAGGGTGGCAGTCTATTTGCTGTGCACCCCTCAATTAACCAGATGTGTACTGTAAGATAAGTACAGTGTTTCAGACCAGCCAGTTTGGGTCTTCCTGGAAGACTCACCACTCATAAAGTGACCCTACACGCTTTCATTATTCATTATTATTATGCTTTTCTTACATTCTTTGTGTGCTTTTCATCCGTTTAGAGGAAGTATATCCAAGGAATTTGATTATATCAATGAATCCTCAGGTTGTTTTGGACCAAACATTTTATAATAAAAAGGTAATGCTTGAGCATCACTGGTTGACACAAGGCCCGGCTTATTGAACATGCAGAGTGCTTAATTATGCCAAATAAATGAATCCTGACCCGAAAACTCAAAATTTCTGTTTTACATGAATACTTAACAAGTCAGTTGCGTTAGTTTAGTCTGTGCTTACGTAAGGGATAAACCATGGAGGGGTGTCCCGTTATTTTCCTACTTTGCATGTTAAAGTAGCCTGGCCTTGTGTAAAAAAGAGATGATGAAACATTATTTTGTTTCATCATAAATTACATAAAGTACATTATTTTCCATAAACTGGGTTCCCCGGAGTGTTTTATTCTACTTATTCCACAATGATAAAACAGATATTAGTTACTTTCATCTATAGCAAACACTATTGTTTTTGATGGACAGCTGACATTTATGTATTCTTCTGCGGCGCTTAGTGCATATTGTTTTCGCGTTGTCAAGGAAACATCTGGTCGAGAGTTGTATTTGACTGTGGTTTGTAAAGACAGATTTGTAGTGCCTGGATTCAGAACTGTTAAAAGGCAGAGGTGTCCCGAAAAACCCTTGGAACGTTATTGACCAATCAGGTATCACATATTAAACAATGCTGTGGTACAAAAGTCAAATAACTAACACAAGGTTTGTCTTGAAAACCACCTTATCCTCCAGAGTTTAACAACGTGGAGCCTGGGTCCACGCTGCTGGCCCATCCCTACCCAGCGCTGGGGCAGATGCCCAGCCCCTATGAGGAGGAGCGGCCTGGCTCTGACCTGAGCTCGTACGCCACCCTGAAGGCTGTGGGTAAGAAGGATTGCATTTACATCATGGAATAAAACCGTTACGTCCACTACTGTGGTTGTTGATGGGAAGGCTCTATAGCAGTGGTCGCCAACCCGTCGATCGCGATCGACTGGTAGATCTTTGAGACTTTCCCTGTAGCTCCCAAAAATATTAGGGAAAAAAAAGAAACACGAAAACTAAAGTAGTAGTTTAGAAAACGAAATACACAAATACATTATGCCTGCTTAATGTTCAGTTTTGCAAGTGCCTCTCTCTCTCTTGATCCAGCTGTTGTATTTTTTTAAGTGTGTATGTAAGTTGTGCCACCAAACACAAGCACTGTCTAAAGAAGAAATCTGGAGCGGCACCACAACACCAATCACCAGAAATTCAAAGACAGCTACCCGCCAAAGAGCGCAATCGTGCAAGGAAAGTTGCCGAGCTCAAATCGGGGTTGAAGGCCCAGCAATCGTATTTCACAAAACCTGCTGTTCAAAATAAGGCTGCTACTGAAGCATCATTTCGGATAAGTCACCTTTTGGCTAAACACAAGAAGCCTTTTACAGATGGCTTAATTGTGGCCTAAGGCCTGTTTGAAATGCTAGTTAGTGTTTTCTTGGTTGCATCAATTTGAAAGTTGGACCAATCCATTTCATGTTATTCAAATACAATTAGCCAAATAAAAGGCATCAAGTTGGAAGCAAAATCTGGGCTGTCTTTTTCTCTCAACGCTTCAATAGGTAGATCTTGCCTTTCACCAAGGCTGAGGTTAGGGATCTTGGGCTTAAAAAGGATGGTGACCACTGCTCTATAGGACACAACCAGTGTGCCTTAACTTCATTGTATGCATTGTACTAGTTTATTTGGCTTATTCGTGGGACTGCTTTCAAAATGTATTAGTGCTGCACAAACTTTACCAACTTGAAATGCAGGTAACCCTTTTATTCTGTGGTCCATAAAACTAAAATAATACCCAACCAATGGGTGCAATCATTTCAAAATATGCATTGAAATTTGAAATCTGAATGCAGGTATATTCATATATTAAATATATATACTTCTAATGAGAAACAAAATCAACTATAAACCTGTTGAAACATGAACAAATGTACTTAAATCTGCACTATGTAACTTTTCTACTGCAGCTATTGACTTCATTAAGTATCTGAATATCCGATCTAGATATATACTGTGGGGCCTACTAAGTTTCTCAAGAATAAAACACGCCCATCCATGAGTCACTCCATCCAGGGAATTTGTCTGTAATCATTTTATTCTGGCCCACTTTTGCCGTCTGAAAATTAAACAGCTTTAACTGTAGCTACAACTCAAGCCACCAGAGGCTGCTAATGGGAAAACGTACATACTGCAGGTTTAAATGACAATTAACGATTATGCTTGTTTAATAATTTCCCTTTCAAGCGGAAAAGAGCAACGAGAGCCATTACACCAATCGGCACCTGTTGGAGATGGCCACCAAGGGCAACCTCCCCATGGAGCCGGTGGACCTGGAGGAGCCAGAACCCAGCAACCCCTACAGCCCCCTAAAACGCTCCTCCACCGCCACCTCCGCCCAGACCGGACACAAGAGCCGAAGCTCCAAGACCCACAGCTCCAACTCCTCTCTTGGGGCCCACTACGGCACCACCACCACCACCACCAACAGCAACATCAGCAGTCCGTCCGCTGCCCACCCAGACATGCTGAAGGGCTGGGACGGAAGGTACTCCGGACACCGGTATGCCCACACCCAAAAGAAACACTCACACAGCGCAGAGAAGGAGCTGCACAACAGCCGCTACAACATGCCCCCCCAGCCCTACTTTGTCACCAACAGCAAGACCGAAGTGACCGTCTAAGGGATTTTGTTCTTTGTCCATTAGGCAACGCAGAGAGTAGTGGGGGTGTTTTTTGGAGGTAAAACATGGTGAGGGAAGAATGTTGGATGGCCTTTTGGGAAGGCTGTGAATGCTTGACTTTGAGACATTGTTGATATGGAGTTCAGCATGGCTACCGAAGAATATGGCCGCCGATTGAGACCGACGTTTGCTTTCTGAATGCAAAGATTTAGAAACTGGTACAAAGAACCACACTCCTCAAAGGTCTATTTAACACCGCAATTCTGTTAGTGTAACCCAACCAATAATCACTCAACCAAACTTCTTAAAGAAAATAAACATTTTATTCGAATGGGGTGAATGCTCAAGCCAAGGAAGACTTTGTTTTTTCTCGAGTAAATAAGTAGACATATTATAGAGCACAGGTAAAGTGTAATGTTACTGGCTTATCAAGAGATTCTCATATTTACACTATATTGTGTTGTTTATAATAAATAACCATCATCTATTTGTATTGTTATTCAAATTAATAAAACTTCCAGATTGAGAACAGATGGCTGGACATATCTCTTTTGAAACTATAAATCACACAGTAGACTCCTTACCACAGCAGTAGAACTACATATATAATACTACATATTAATAACCAATATATATAATCCCTCTCTGTGTTGGGTCAGAACAACAAAACACAAAAAAAGACATGGACATAATGACTGCTACACACTTAATATGTAAGCAATCTATCGACCACCGTTTTTTACTCCCTACGCAAATGGACATGAATATAAAAGGGAGGTAGATTGCAATGAGGAGTTGAAGTTGAAGATAGTGTACAGATGGAGAGAAAGTAGCTTTCATTCCCACCACTTATCTCATTGGACACCCAGTCTAATTATTAGCATTTGTATGTGCTGTGTAGTAGCTTTATTAGGACTGTGATAATTAATAGAAAATATAAAAAAGAACACTTGCACTACTTATAAAATACATTGAATCAAGCAGAAATCTTTGTTGCTTAAAAGAGAAAGTTATTTGAAAGTTAGCTGCTGATGTATGTTAAATAGGCCAGTTTAACTTGAGATGGAGCAAGCTAGCAAAATGCTGACAAGGTATGTATGGAGACAAACGGAACATACCTTCTGTAGGATTAACAGATACACATTTTATCCCAGGCTTAAATTTAATCCACAAAGGTGCAATCCACTAACATTTCTAGTATGCTAATCAGAAAAGGAAGCGTCACAAACAGGAATATGGATATATTTTTTGCCCATGCCAGAGTTTGGCAAATCAAACTAAAAAGCCATTGGGAAATAAAAAACTGCTTTGCACATTGAGCTAATTAGCGTAAATCCAGATTGACAGACTTCCATGTGTTCTTTGGCATACGGTACATGCACACATTATTCCAGCAAAATCTCAACACAAACTTGAAGTGCACTTCTAAATCCCTTTGATTTACCATCTCAAGAGAAATTGGGCAAATGTATGGAGAGGAGGAGAACCAGCAGAAAAGGAATAACAAAGAATAAAAACCACAGGGGGTCGGCTCTAAATATGGCTTTAAAAAAACACACAACCTCAAATCTCCATCACTGTGCAGGCATACACAACAAAACCATTCAAATACTTTCTTTACATTCATATTTTGTTCTATTTATTATCCTATTACAGGTAACCAATTCCCCTGATGCTAATTAAATACTACAAAGGAACACAGACAAAGTTAATTCAGGGGAATTACTGTTTGCCAACACCCCACACAGTTGCAAAGATAAGCGGTTGGCACCTTTTTTTGCTCATCCAAATTCAGACCATTGGCAAGGATACGAGTAGAATTTAGTTTTGCGCATTTCACTTTTCTGCACGTCATTGAGGTTTTCTCAGCCAAACGAATGCATGCATATGACGTTAATGTCTTTGGTGAGTCTCCAACATGTTTCCGAGAAGAAGCTCAATTCATGGACTGGATATGGTAAGAGGCTTGTGTTGACCGTTGTATGCTTGACTTAATCACTGCCATTGAAGATACCAATACCAAAATACAAATGACTATTTCTATACCTTATTAGTACACTATTTTGTCACATGGTGTTGCAAATGAACATGTGTTAGGAAAGTTAAATGGATATTAGCTTTTATCAATATTCAAATCAATGTGAATATTTTTCACATTTCACGTTTTTTCCCCATATTTATTTGGTCCAATACTTCCATTAAATTAAAAGATTCAGCCATGCCTCTAGGCTATACAGAATATAACAAGCAATTCTGTGAAGCATGGGAACACTACTATGGAAAGCTCCTGAATACAGGAACTTTTTCCAGTTTACTGCAGTACATGCAGATAATTACTGCATGATTACAGCATTATTATCATTAATAATGTTATTTGTATAAAATATAAACTGTTTTCCTCTACTGTAACTATGCATAGCCCACTGTATATCCTGTTTAATAATGCCCATGTACACATTATGAGTTTACCTTTGCTGGTATATAATAAGCGAGTGTCCTCATACCACAGATTGATCTGTAGACCTCTTAAAGCCACTGTCTCTGTGCAGCACTATTCAGCCCTGGCTTATCTCCCTAAGACCTCTGTAAGTGAAGGTGTGCATCGATTGGCTAGATCTCCAGCCAGCCAAGTGCTAATCATGAGTGGACTCCAGAGGGGCCTCCAAGGTTCTGTGGTGTCTGGACAAGTGAACTGTGTGCTTGCTATTTAAGGACGGGGGGTAGAAGACATACTCAAGGGAGGAAGGAGGCATGCAAAAAAGCAGAACAGGGCAGGTTAGCTTAGTGTGTGCCTTTGGTTGAGTACATTGCATTGTTTGCAATTGTTTGAGTGCGGTGCTCGATTGCTTTGCTCATCTAGTCTACTGACCACATCTCATGATCACACACACGCATGCACGCACACAGACACACACATACACACACATTTTTGTTTGGACTGCAGTAGACAAGTGATGGGTAAAAATATGTTTTCATGATTAACTGATTTTGAGAGGAGCTCTTTGTATCACCAATTATATTCTCAACACAGTGTCACCAAAGTACTTTTGTTTAACCCTGTACATTTACTGGGAACCTGCAATTAAAAAAAAAATCACACATTACCATGTGGACCATGTATCTTGCCAGCTTGTGTGAATCATGTGGACATATCAGATGAATGTTGTATCTCTTCGTGTCTTTTGTTTCCTTCAAGCAATTGCACTGCAAATGACCTTAAAGCTTGTTTACAAAAGCCTTGTTTAGACACCTTGTATATCTTTTCTTTTTTTACCAATCATTTGAAAGCATTGCTACTTTCTTCAAACTCTCAAGAGACTGGCGATTTAATTAGCAAATGATATTTTCCTCTCACTGTAGTCGCTCCCACTGGAAATTAAAATCAGCAACACAATAACCTAGTTCAGTCAAACAGAAGGACATATCTGTGACCTGAGCTGTTGAAAACCTCAACACTCCAGAGAAGTCAATCAGTCAATTTTATTTTTGACATAACCTTTACATAACTATGTCTTTCTAAGCACACGCGCAGTGTAGTGTAGTGTAGTGCAATGTAGTGTAGTGTAGTGTAGTGTAGTGTAGTGTAGTGTAGTGCAGTGTAGTGTAGTGTAGTGCAGTGAGTGTGTGGAGTTGCTCGCTAGTGTATTCACCAACTACTGTTGGGCCAGATGGACCATATCATACCACATCAAATTCTTAACTTCTCAATGTAAGGTAATGCAATGGCTGTAATTTAGGAAAAATATGAAGTAAATCATTAGGTGTTTCTTAATTTTAACAAGTTAGTCTAATACTCCTCAAAACTCCATCCCACCCACCCGCCCCGCCCCTCTCCTCCCTCCCTCCCTCCCTCCCTCCCTCCCTCCCTCCCTCCCTCCCTCACTCTCTCTCTTGTTCCCTGCCTGCCTCCCTCCCCATCAAGGCAGGCAAAAGGCAACACAACATTTTTTGTGTTAAAACCGTTATTCTATCAACATTATATGTTTATTAAAGTAGGAAAATTACGTATTCTATGTCTAACTTTACAATCCAACTAATATAGAGGTTATATATACAATATTCATAAAGAAAACGGAAAATAACTTAATGTTCACTACAAAAGGCCTAAATACAAAAGCAAAATTACACAACTTGTACAACAATCCTTGGGGAAAGTTGATTACTGTAAACAGGCTGTGTTTTAGTCTTCTCAGATTATATAAATACAGGACAGTAACAACCCGAAGTAACAGTAAATGATCAAACCCTCCATATTTATTTCTCCTGACTCAAGAGTGTCATTCTTTAGTCAGGAGATATCTATTTTTTATTGTCACTTTCCGCTTTATAGTTTATTTTGGTCTTTGTATCGCTCAAGAAGGAGCTTCGGTGCAGCTAAGATCTCTTGGTTTGTTTCTTTCCCTGACTCTGCCAGTGAGGGGAAGATACGATCGCCTTTCAGTTGGAGATCAGACAAATGGAGAGAGAGAGCTCCGCTGGGACTTCAAGCTTAAAGGCTCATCTCACACTCTCTCTTTCTAGTGTGTGTGTGTGTGTGTGTGTGTGTGTGTGTGTGTGTGTGTGTGTGTGTGTGTGTGTGTGTGTGTTTGTGTAAGATAGAGGACAAGAGAGATACAGAGAGCGAAGAAGAGATTGTCTGTCTGTGTGTGTGTGTGTGTGTGTGTGTGTGTGTGTGTGTGTGTGTGTGTGTGTGTGTGTGTGTGTGTACTGCATGAATGTAATATTTTTGTATGAGAGTGGAAAGGAGTTTATCATCAATGTCATGTTGACTTAGCTCCCAGAGATCAAAAACTAAAATATGTCATCTGGTCATTTCAAATCAAATTAAACATCAGCCAGTAAATCGGAAGTTAGTGGGCAGTACTAAAGATCTATCAGCAGTTTCCAAACTGGGCTGTGCAATTACACAAGAGGATTTATTGTTGGATTTAAATGCAACCCTTTCACTAATTAACTATATGTAGTGCTATAGTTCTTGATTGGTTGGATTGGGGTTAATTGGCTCGTTAGGGTTTTTGGATCTCAGTTGGTACAACACTGGGATAGGCTCGGTCCAAAGCTTTTTTAAGCCTCAAAGTATATATATATTTATATGATGTCATTTGCGGAAATGTACACTACTATTGTGTACTGGAGGGTAATCTCCAATGAATGAAGAGTGTTCATATTGGGACATAAAAAACATACGTGGAATACCTTTTTTCCTTGAATACATATTGCATTGTACAGTTGTCATCCAAGACCATGACATGCCAGGAGAGTTACCTTGGTTAAAAGACAAAATGATTCAAGGACCAGACAATGAACGTAAAAATTCCAAATTGTGTTGTCCAAGTGACAACAAAATCCCTTTCAGAGACCCATTATGATTTCTAATAACACAATGTGCTCACACTCTTTCTGTGGACCATGCTCAACAGCATGTGGTACAGTCCATTGCTTTTGTCCAAACAGCAGCTGTCAGTTTAATAAAATAGAGTATATTGTTGTTCAATCAACACTGTCATTTTTAGAGGCTTTGTGTGCTTGTGTGTGTATGTGTGTGTGTTTGTGTGTGTGTTTTGCATATGCATATTTATTTATATGTGGGAGAGAGGGCAATCGTGGGACAGACTGGAGCTGATCAAATTTGGATTGGATACAAAATCAGTTTGAGTGTGTGTGTGCCCCTCAGCTATTTTCTGCGGTCGCCCGTGAAGGATGCTCACACTTCCAAAAGCAAATACACATCCAGCTTGAATATGATGAGACCTGTTTGATGTTAGAATTGTGGCTATGATAAAATGTCCTCAATGACAATTATTGGCCGGAATAATTGTTGTTTTAAGTTCTATTGTAAAAACAGTCTATGTATTTTCCAAGAAGAATCGATTGGGGGCTCATCTGATGTGTTGTAATGTTTTTATAATCTGATGACATGAATGCTTCTAACATTATCAAGAACAACAACAAACACAACATTCTAACCAACAAACTCAACAAGCGGCAACCAACCACATTCTGACTTTCAACCCCAAGTTTCTTCAATTTTCATACACGACTACTTTGCAAATAAATAGATCATACATTCATATTGAATGCATTTTATGGTAATACAAATCTTTAGTTTAAATTGTTGTACAGTTTAATCTTTATTTCATAACAAATATGGACATTTAGTATCTATCAGTGTTATTGATATTCATTGTTATTGACCAATGTAGGACATAGTTATACAATGCAGTTAAACAGTAATATGCCAAGCCAACCAATGCACAACATCCTCATGACACAATGCAGACCATGTAGGCATCAAAACATTATGATACTTCATAATATTCCATTAGATGGCCTTCTCCGAGCTCAGTCAGCTGAATATGACATTCATTTCATGGATGTTGATCCATTCACCAGACATCTCAGAGCGAGTCCTTGGGATGGTAAAAACCCACCTTGTGAAAGATGCAGAACACTCACAAGTCTGAGAAAAGGAGAACAGTTAGGGACGTATTCCCTTGGTCCCAGTGGTACTGCGTTCCCTTTTATTATTGACCCAGACTGCTATCTTACTTTCTTCCCTTTTCTTTCTGTGTCTCCACTCTTGTAAATGTGGAGCAGGAGCCCTGTGGGCCAAAAAAACATCACAGCAACAACCTCTATCACACAGGTTTGACCCGCATCAGCAGGTGTTTTGTATGAAATTTGTATTTGTATGAAATTGCATAATTGTGCATTTTTTTTAATAGTACTAGAAATGGGGAATGTGTCAATTACTTTGTTTCATGTTTTTATTTAGCTGGATGAAAACTGTGGGAATCCATAGGAATCTTTACATTTAGCTAACTCAAAAAAACACGGCTTAAGTGTTATTATCATGTTTGAAAATCAAATGGGAGCAAGTGGCCTTGCCAGGCTGAAAGCACCTGCGGCGGCTGGCCTAGATAGCAATGTCCTTCTCCTTCAGAAGGAGAGCTGTTAGTGTGGTTGAAATGGATAGGGGGTAGAATCGACCTGGATAAAGTTAGGCGGGAAAATTGACCAACCACGGCTTGGACTGGAAATGCTCCCTGGGGGCTAGGAAAATGTTCTGGGGGTGGTCTGGAATGAAAACGACTCCCTTGCATTTCAATTTGTTGAGAGATTTATATTGCATCTTGGACTGCAAGGTAACGTGGAGGTTTACTCACGGAGACATATGTATAAGGAACATTATTAGAATTATTATAGCCTCTTAGAATAAAAAAATACTAAAATATTCAAATAAGGCTTTGTATTAAATAATAAGCTCATACACATTTGCAGTCTATGTGTTCTGGCTTCCATGTGTATGAGTTTTTGATGGCTTCTATTGAGTCTGAACACATGAACAGATCATTTGGACGCAATAATTATGAAACAAATGAATGTGTGTTAGCCCATTATTTAGCCCTTCATTTTAGTCCATAATAATATAATCAACATTCTGCTTTTACTCACACCCTTTTTCCCTTTAGTCGCAAGCCAAGCTGTCATGACGGCCCCTGCCCAAATTACAGTATAATGACACTCACATAGTATTTCAATGTCCCACAGGGTTTCTCCTGTAATTTGCGTGCCTGAATGACAAATATACTTTTGCTGTGCTTTTATGAATTCACAATAAAAGGGCTTCAGACAAAAGAAGAGGATTACTACATGAGCTGAGCTATTCCAAACGCCAAACACATGAATGCATTGTTCAACTTTTTAGTTAGTTGTTAATGATCTTTTGCCATTTGGCAGACACTTTTATCCAAAGTGTCGCACAGGGATTTCTTTTTGGATGTCATTAAGGGCATAGCAGAATAGGTTTAGGTATCTTACTCAAAGCAACAGGTGGACTACAAACATTAGGGTTCAACGCCAGTACCCTCTGGCAGGGAGTCTAACAATCCTAACCAATAGTAGACCATCCTCCCCTCAATCTTTCAATCTTTTAGGGGATTATCTGTGATTATTATGAAAGAACTTCCTCTAGGAATGGATCAGGATCGGACCACTAATGCCTCTCAGACAAACACACGCACACACACACAAGCTTGAAGCAGAACAGGCAGAGAAGAAACTTAATTGGATCACCAGCTGTGTTGATTTTTTTCCGGTCATAACGGTCACAATCAATAACCCAGAGCCACTGGCTGGGGTTCTGGTGCTTTCCGGACGTCAAGATCTATCCAACGCCGGCCTGTCTTCCCTCTGAAAGCCCTCTGTGAGATGAGAATGGTTATTAATAGCCCCTGTTCGTGATATAGAAGGGGATGGGCTGGGTTCCATTGCTGAACATACTGATCTAAATACTGAGTACTGACATACAATGGATTGATCTATTTAAGTTAAGTTTAAGTTTTCCAGTCTTACATTATCCCAGCCCAAGGGCCGTATGCAAAACTCCCACTTTTTTCCCCGCACAACTTACTTGTTTGAAATATGGCAGTAAGGATGCAGTTTCAAAAGAGCTGTGGACGTCGTGGAGGCTGGGTTACAACTGAACAGCCCACCGGGGAGGTAAAGAAGTGTTGGATGAGAACGATTATGCTTTGTGGAAAAAAAACTGTAAGGCAAGGATTCCAATTCAGCCTACGCAATACATTACTGCAGTTGAAGAAGCATCATTATTCTCACTTTATATTTCTGCTGGGACAAAGAAAACACTTTAGTTCAATTAAAGTCCTCCTCTCCCTCTCTTTACAGCAAGAAAAGGAGTGGTATGTCTCTCCCATCTGCCTTTTCTTTAAGGGAGGGCGCTTTGTGTGGCCATCGTTGAGGGGCTGGGGTGTTTGAAAAAGAAAAAAAGTCTCTGCTTCCAACGTTGTTCACATTACTTTGCACCACTCTTTACACACACACACACACACAAACGCACTCATGCACACACACACACACACACACACACACACACACACACACACACACACACACACACACACACACACACACACACACACACACACACACACACACATTCTCCAGGCAGGCAACATATGGATATACACATTACATTACATTACATTTATTAAGCTGACACCTTTATTCAAAGCAGTTTAGAATAAGATAAATGAACCACGATGATCCTACCCAGAAATTGCAAGAATCATGTGAGTACATTCAATCAAATAAGCAACCTGCCTCAAGTGCTACATCATAGAAACAAGAGATGGAGAAAGATAAACGGTCTGTGCAGAAATGATGGCGCCGGCAAGATGGTGCTAGAACTTATGCATGCATACACGGCACCAACTCAAAATGGTTGTGGTTTGTGATAAAGATTAAGCCAGTATGTATCTTAAGTCTGATGAAATCCAATTTGATTTTTTTTTTATAAACTTTGGGTAAGATGTATTGTTTTAAAGATTTTGCTCGTCTCATATATCCCTACAGCATACAACTAAACACACATTAAAAATATCTCTGAATGGAGACCAGAAGGGTTTATAATTGTTTTACTTTTTTATACTCTATTACATATTACATAGTCAATCTCATCTGCATTTCGATAGGATGATCCCTCCCGGTCTGCTAGCCAGCTCTACACCTGGTGACAAGGACCTTAATCTGAACCCAGTCCACTACAATGGATTTCTGAGTGGACCATTGTACCACCATGGCTAGCACAGGAAGCTGGAATATACATTATACTATACATTAATACAGTGCAATGTAAACCGTGATGCTGGTCACAATTGGATGAAGTACCAGTGGTCAGTAATGAGACCTATATTCCACTGTCCTACCCCCATGGGCTTGTCATGATCTAACAAAAAAACAAAACAACAAAGTCATGAGAACTACTGTTTTGTAACAGCTCAGTACACATTGCTAGTGGAGATTATAGTAGTTCATTGTTATTGTGGAGCGTTGGAGATTCAAGCCTTTACAACTCAAGGACCTTCAGAGACCTAGGTTCAGATTGGATTACACAACACCCCATAACCCCCAGATCCATGCTTTGGTTGGGGTTACAGTGGAAGGCTGTCAGATTACGGTTTCTTTACCTTCTCTTCATGGGACAACTGATACAAAACGTGTTTGTGTTCTCATCAATGGTCTTATCTTATCCGGCATGGTGATGCCTGTGGATGAGACTTGGAAGATTGTGGACATGCAACAGTATAGTTGGTATAGTCAAATCCCATCCAGTGTCAATGTCCAAATACCTTTCTTAGCATAGATCAGCAGTGCTCTCTATTGGGGAGATACAGACATGATTTATACCATTCATTATACACCAACAATTCAAAAGTATGGGTTAGATAAATCATTCATGATGAAATGATCTGAAAACATGAAAAAGGGTTATATTCTTTTATTTATTACTATAAAGCAGTAAGACATTCAAACTTTTTGTACTTAAAACATGATTTGGAAATCAACCACTTGAAATGACCTGCACTGCTAAGTAGGAAAGATAAATACAGTTTTTCTACTATTACTAATCTCCCTTTAAAAACAAATAATGAATGCAATATGTATATGATTGTTTGTATAATTGAGTACAAAATATAAAAAATGCTGAATTAAAAGTAGATTCCCTTATGTAAATAAATTGTTGAGGTTGACATTAAAACGTTTGTATTGGTGAGTGCATGCCGTTTCCTCTCCTGCCAAAGATGCATTCAACTAGTCAACCATTAACAAACGAAATATATGGAATTTCAGTGGCATGTCAAGTGTACTGAGTTCATCTTATCTTTCCCATTGTGTATCAGTCAAATACTACCCAGTGACAGGACATGGGCTTTAGTAAACAGCAAAGGCCATTTAAAACAGTTTTATTAGGCTTCTGACTACACACTATGTAAGTACATGAATTGACTCAAATGGTTCAAAAGGTATTTCAAATATTTTTTGATTATGAACACAAAATAGGCTAAGCTTGGCTTGCTCATATTTGCTCATAAGTGTACAGCTATACTGCATAATTTTTGCAAAGTCATTCTCATAGTTGTGTTTATCTTGCGCAGTACCATATTTGTGTTGCAAAACATATTTCTATAAGGTACATTGCATTTTATCTACATACTATTTGTCTAGTAGCTTTGTAGGCTATTATAGTGTGATCTTAGTTGTCTTTTATTTTAAATTAATTTCCATGCAGATATGCTTGGTAAAATAGGACTCAAATTGTGATTAAAACAAATGTGATATGAAACCTATTTTTATCCAACTTTAAAATGGAACACTACTAATGTTTGTGAGTTTAATTCACTGACAAAAATCTGCCATCGTATTATAGACAGTAATGGGTTAATCCCATATTCAGTGGGTCTGGCCAAAAAAATGTTCTGGCTGGCTGTTTTTTTCCTTTCTGCATAAAAACAATTGCCCAATGGTCGGCTGTTCAGTATTTTACTGCTTGTTGACCCTAATTCATGATCACTAAATTTTAAGGTAGGACGGAATGACTCAATATGTATCAAAATAGTGGGATCTCATTACAAGGCTTCACAATGTTTTTGTGATTGTTTTTTTTCTATCCACAGCTGGTATGCAATCTACTGTGCTCTTGGTGGTGTGGGTGCTGGGCACATCTCTGGTGTCTCCGGAGCCTGAGCCAGGAGCAGAGAAGCTGACCGAGGAGCCCATTCCCTGCTCCAAGGGCTGCACCTGTCTACACGATGACTACAGCCTGGAGCTCAACATGTACTGCAGTTCGCGAAACCTCACTCAGGTCCCGACCAACATGCCCGTGTCGGCGTACTCCCTCTGGCTAGACGGCAACCTGTTCCCTTCCCTCGCGGCGGGCTCCTTCAAGGACCTCTCCAACCTGGAGTTTTTGAATCTCCAGAACGGCCAGTTGGTCACGCTTGACCCTCAGGTGTTCCGGGGGCTGAGGTCGCTCGCTCACATTCACCTGGAACGCAACCATCTCAGGATGTTACCTGGCACCATCTTCCAGAACACCCCCAATCTGGCCTCACTCAGTCTCCACAACAACCAGCTGTCGCGCGTCGAGGAGAGGTTGTTTGCCGGCTTGTCTCAAATGTGGCTCCTCAACCTGGGTTGGAACTCCATCGCGGTGTTGCCCGAGGCTGTGTTCCAGGAGCTGCAGGGGCTGAGGGAACTGGTGCTGACAGGGAATAGACTGGCCTACTTACAGCCACAGCTCTTCCAAAGTCTGACCGAGCTAAAAGAGTTGGACCTCACCGGGAATTTCCTCAAGGTCATCAAGGCGAACGTGTTCACCAAACTTTCCAAACTACAAAAGCTCTACCTGGCCCAGAACCAGATTGTCACAGTGGTGCCGAGAGCCTTTGTGGGAATGAAGTCTCTCCGATGGTTGGATCTCACCAACAACAGACTCACGGCTATCCACGATGACACATTCTCGGGGCTCTATAGTCTCCACGTTCTGCGCATCTCCAACAACTCCCTGGCTGGGATCAGGCCCAGGACCTTCCGCGACCTGCAGTACCTGGAAGAGCTGCGCCTCAGTCACAACCGAATCCGCATCCTAGGGGACAGGATCTTCGAAGGCCTCAGCCACCTGGAGGTCCTGGAGCTTGAGCACAACCAGGTACAGGAGGGGCAAGTCAACACTTTCAGTGGGCTCACCCACGTGGCTGTCATCAACCTGTCTGGGAGCTGTTTCCAAAGTCTGCCCGACCAAATGTTCAAAGGCCTGCCAAAGCTTCACAGCCTCCACCTGGACAGAGGCTGTCTGTCAAGGATCACGACCCAGGCTTTCACTGGGCTCTCTGGGCTGCGACGTCTGTTTTTGCAGCACAACAACATCTCTACAGTTGAACGCCATGGCTTTGCGGACCTCGTAGGGCTGCTGGGGCTGGACATGAGTTTCAATAAGCTGGAGACGCTCATGAGCAATGCATTCTATGGCCTTAAGAATCTGGAGTATCTGCTGTTGTCTAATAACCTTTTCATGCATATTTTGCAAGATGGCACGAAGCAGCTTCTGCCCAAGGTGCGATACCTGGACCTGAGAAACAATGCTCTGACTGGCATGGTTCCCGATTTCCCGGAGAACATGGAGAAACTTTTGCTGTCGGGGAACCAGTGGAAATGTGACTGCAATGCTCTTCCACTACGAAACTACAGTCTGAGGACCCCTTTGGTGGTCCCTCGGCAAGTGGAGACCCATGCAGAGGGAGAGGAGCCAGACCGAACGGTCACCATCTACAACAGCATCACATGCAGCAGCCCACCAAATGTGCTTGGCCAGGACCTGAGGGATATCGCCAATGAACTGTTTGTCCACTGTTAAACACGCATGCAAAAGACAATCTAACAAAAAATCAAAGAATATTAACAGTTGATTATTGCTTTGAAGGTAAGTTGCTGTTGGGTTAGTGGGTGTTAACTAGTTTGAATACCAGAGATTCTATCAATTTAATTCAAGTAGCTATAAGGGTTAAGGTCTTATATCAGCAATATGACTCCATGTCAAGATCACAAACAGAAACTCTAGAATGGTCCACATGTAGCCTATGACAAGAGCAGTAATGTGTCAACTGTTTTTGATTTAAAAAGTCACAATTTACATTTTTGTCTGTTATAATGAATTTTGGCTTAATTCAATTAAAGTTTTTAAATGACTGCATTTACACAAAGTATTGTTTTATTTTATTGGATGAGTTAAGGGTGACAGTTCTTGTGTTACCGCCTTGTGTAAGCATTCTTGCCATTAATCCAAAAGATTAGCACAACACATTATACATTTCTGTGATCCTTAGGATGCAACCTAACCATATGATAAGGAAATATCATATCCCTAGGATGTGTAGCCTACTCTTTTGTGTAACCTGGTTAAAAAACAAAGACATTTTATTTTTGGGTGATTGGGACGGCAAGTTTGGTTGATTGGGACAGCATATTTTATCATTGATTTAGCATGGCATGCGCCAGGCCCGTAACCTTGTGAGGCAAATGGACTCACCAGAATGCTACCCAGCGAGAATCAATATTGCCAGGTTTCAAGTTATGTGTGTTGTGTTCGAACCACCAGTGGTTCGGACCAATCGGCGTCCTATGAGGAACTTCATGATCTACGTGACACATGATAAGACAGATGGTTCATCAAATCACCTGCCAAGTATTTTTTGAAAGTGCCTGCCCGTATCCAAAAAGTTTCCAAGGATGACTTCCCCAATGGTTCTGTGTAACAAGCCATCTGGTGCGTCAGGTTACCAGTTCCCAGACTATGAGCCTTAACTTGGGTGTGTTCCATGCCTCCACTATCTCCCTGTACTTTTCAATGGCACCCTTCATCCTTTCCTCATTCCACTTGTTGTATTTTTTTCATGCTGTTTTGTTCTTTCCCTTTTCCCTCCCTTTTCCTGTCTCCTTTACTCTCTATCTGTATCATTGGGTCCAGGGGTGTACTGGACTTATCCACTGGGACCTGCGGTCGATGGCCAGTACACCACTGATTGGTGCCATTCTACTCTGGAATGGAGTAATCAGGGTTAATGAGGAGTGGATTTAGAGGTCTAGGCTAAACTAAGTGCTGGGTTAGTCTGGGCGAGTGTGTTAAACTTTACAGATGGTGTGCCAAAACACTGCTCAAACCAAACAACCCCCTCGAAAACAGTAGTAAAGATATTGTTGTGAGGTACTGCACATAAGAACGCCCCACTGGCAGTGATGGAGGCAGTTAATCATTGGCAACTTAGAAAAACAGAATAACTGTCGAAGAGGTTACTACAGGCCTAAGTTTACAGCTTTATGATTTTACCATTTTAAGCTAACGGTAGCTACAAATGATAAGTTAGTTTAACTTTTTCCATTATCACTGCTATTGTTTTTTGCTTCTGTCAAATCAGCTTCTACCTTTAAGCATATGGAGCATAACCTACATATGACTACATTGCTAGTTATGACTGCATAACAAAATAGTAACACATATACAATTTATAACCCTAACCCTATACATAACAAACACAAGGGTTAATAACTATTACAAAGCCTTTTAAAACTGTCCCAATCGCCCAAAACCATGGGACAGTGTGAAAATGACTAAACATTAAACTAATGTTTAGTCATAGGAGATGTGGCGTGAGAGCGTGTGACGAGGGTAATTTGCGTGAGTCTCACGCTCAATGCGTGAGAGTTTGAAGCTCTGCACTTGTATGAACTTATGATAAAAAAAACTAGCTAAAGCTTATGCCATTTTCCTTACCTCAGGTTTTGCAGAGACATTTTTCCTGTCTAATGCTTGCCCCGCCCAACCTGTTATGTCCTGTCCACATTTTATCATGTGGTTTCGCAGCCAAATCTCAGCCCCAAAAAAAGAATGTTCACTCATCAGGCGATACAATAAAGGCTGCACAGCTAAACTGTCCAATTCGACCATTCATCCCAATCACCCTGAATTAACCTTACTGTATTCAGCGATGCAACAAAACAAAAAAAGACTGTCGAACGAAAATATTTTAGGGAGACCTGTCACAAAGTATTCAAATTTTCTCTAAACACACAGGTAAACAAATATTTTTGGCATAAATCGACGTATTTTTGTACAGTAAGTATTACAAATTGTTTCGAAAATGGCTCTAAACAAGAAACAAGAAACAATGCTGTGTCAGCGTTGCCACGGCGAGTTGCCATGGCAACAAAATATACAACTTCCTGGCTACAACTTGAGCAGTGTTCGCAGAGGACCAGTCCAGAACTTCCATCACATAAATATCATATAAATACTCAGGTTAGTACAGGATGACCACCTGCCCCTCATAGAATATAACGTTAGGCTGCTCTGCACAATGGCCGCCAATCTTTCGTCTTATTGGAAAGACTTTTTTGAAAATCTTCAATCACACATTCCGTCCATTGACTCGGATTCCTCCTCAATAACAGTTAAGTAAATGGTTGTACATCTAGATGGGTTCGTTTGGGTCAAATTAACTTTACACTGAGGTATGTAAGCTACCTATTTATTATATTAAATTATCTTCCACCTCCAGTCCGAAAATGAAGATGTGACGATATTTCATCAACCGACAACACTTCCTCCGATAGCAGACATATTGTTGGATGAGGTCAGTTTATTATACTTGTGTGTTTTATGAAAAGAAAAAGTAAAGTTTTTTTACATAGATATTAATTTGTGTGTGTGTGTGTGTGTGTGTGTGTGTGTGTGTGTGTGTGTGTGTGTGTGTGTGTGTGTGTGCGCGTGTACAATTGTGTCTTTATAAGGAGTTGTCATGTCCTGCACAGATGGTCTGCTCAGCGGAATCTTTGTGCGAGCAGAAATTGCTGTTGAAAAAAAGTAGACCAGAATGTATCGCTGAAGTTCAGCAGGTCACCACTTGTCTGTCCACGGATGCTGAGGTTAGTACTGAGTTATTGGGTTAGCGTATTAGCCATACTTACATTCTCATGAATTTATTATAATGGTAATAATCACTTTTTTTGCAAAGGCTAAATGCTTTTCATGTAGGCCTACTCGACTCCACTCTTTTCCCCTCTACTCCAGAACAAGATACTGGAGTTAAACTCCAATGTGAAACCAAAATCAAAACAGAAGAAAGACGACAATTGTGGTCCAGTCCTCTCATTTTCAGTAGGCCTGTGTTTATATTATGAAACACATCTGATATAATTATACTATGATATAATTGCATTGTACCTTTAAACAATATTTTTATGACTACATAAAGGTGCATTATTTTTTTTTGTCAGTTGCTTGACGGGTGGGACTTGGATGACATCATCCGAGCCCTGAAGCTGAATGGACCAGCTTCCGGAGAACATGAGTTTCACCATGTCGTACAAACACCTGGAGGTAGCAGTACACCCTGACAGACCGGCCCAGTGAAGGTCCAAACACATCAAGCTGTTGTGTCAAGTTAACAATGTATTGAAATATAAATTCCAAATCCATTGGTCTGCTTCCCTTACAGAGGCGGACAACCAAAGCCCTGGGGACCATATCATGGAGAGGCTGGTCTCGTTCTCCAAGCAACAGTCGTCCCGGCTGACATCAGAACCCGCCGTCCCAGAACCTGAGCCTATCCAAAGCGCTGCTCATTCCGGGTGGGGGTCGCTAGGACACTACATTGAGTTCAATAAAGTACAATGTTCAATGATAGCACAACACTCATCCTGAAAAAAAGGCCATGTCTAAAATGTATTTTTTTGTGTTACACAGAGAGAGCACTGCACAGAGGAATATAGATGCAATGATAGCGGTGGAGATGAGTCGGCAGGAGTGTCCTACTGTATATATCGATCTGCGTCACCACCCCGACCCTTCAGGTAAAAATTCCGGAACATGCCGTGAGGTTGTAGTAGAATCCAAGACAGCGACTAAACAGGGCCGCTGCCAGGGAGAGCCACCTGAGACGAGTGTCAGTCAGGGAGGGCAACCAGACGGACCAAGGGCAAGGACCGGGTAGGTTTTACTTTTTTATGTGGGACAGTAAACCCAATGCTCTGTGGCGTTTGTCTCAAGAGCTCATCTTTCCCATTTTCTGTATTTTGCTTCTTTTAGGGGAGAAACCGGCATGAGCATGTTACTTCGGAAAATGCGGGAGAACAATAAACGTAGGGACAGTGCATTTGAAGAGCCAAGCTTAAAATTTGAAAACGACATGAAAGAATTGACAGAAAAGACCTCAGAACCTGTTGATCCAACATGGAGGCAGGAGTCCCTAGTTTTAAACCCAGAAGAGGAACCTCCCTTGGGACAGTGCGGGTCCAAAAAGACTAAAACAACTGAGATTTCTATAACAACCTCTATGACTCACACAATCAAACCAAAAAATCTGAAAAGGTATGAGATGCAATCGAACCTATTCAGCTGGTTTTAAAATTGGATATTGAACGACCCACAAATGTATTAATGCCTTAACATTGCAGTATAATTCTAAACCGAGTGATTACAATAAACACTGTGTTGAACTTTGTAGTGTGGAAAGAAGCCAGCTCTGTACTGCCAAGTCACCTTCCCATCAATGTGGCACAAACAAAGGTAACAGAACAGTAAACAAACATCCAAGAACAAGTAATGTTTTTCTCCCCTCTGACGTGGTTAATGTGGGGCAGGATTGCGATAGTGCAGTGTGGCTATGGTGTTCAACACCCACCAGAAAGGTACTGGGTTCCATCCCAAGATGCCTAACTCCTACCCCGACCTATATTTGTTTATTTGTTTATTTAAAGGATTAACTGATGCCATGGCAATCAGCTAATCTTCCTGGGTTCCACAGCTGACATACTGTACATACATAACACACTACATTCGAAAACGTCAATTGCATTCATTTACATCAATTTACAATAATAAAAAAGCTTACGTTGACATGAAAAAATTTATAATAATATATAACTACATTCATATTCAAGCAAGTCAACACTGATCATACAATTAGGTAGAATATGAAGCAAAACACGAATATTACAAACTAGCCCAGAGTTATACCTCCTACTATTCAGACCGTCATCTGCATGCCAGAGTATGCCTCTGCATATATATGTATATGAATTCACAGTAAGCCACTTTAGATAAAGAAGTGGGATAAAACACTAAATAGTCTAATGAAATAGTAAAATAGTGAATGGTAATTTCAATTGAAAAGTGGTGATGGATCACTCTTCATGTCCTCCTCATCCCCTATCCCTTCTCCAGCTGACGTGCTGTTGCTGGTGTCCCCGGCCATTGCTCCATGCTGCTACGGCCTGGTGCTCTCTGAGTGTGTCCAGAGGGGCTTCACTCTGAGTGGGATACAGCGGCTGCAGCTACTCCCCAAGGCAGCCAAAGCCTTTGGACTCACCAGCAGTCAGGTAAGAAACTGCAATACACTCTACCCTATTGAACGGAAGTTGGGGGATCAGGGTAGTGTGTTCGACTCCTAGCCTGAAGGTGGGTGGTCCCTTATCCCTTATTATTTGGCAAGATGTCTAACCTGCTCTTAATTCACTGTCAGTCACTCTGGAGAACAGTATCTCCCAAATGACTAAATAGTACATCTAGTTTCAGAAGCTTTAATAGGGCTCGTCTTGAGAGGACTCAAGAGATGTAATACTGTAAAATCCTAAATTAACCATAACCTAGGATTTGTTTTGCCACGTCTCCCCTTGCACGATGAATTCCTTAACAATTACCAAAATGCCATTAATTCCAATATAACAAATATTCCAATGCTCCTATACCCCCCAAATGGCAGCGGTAAGTGCGATGTGACGTCTCGATATATGTAGAGTGTGGACCAGCACATGCTTTAACTTTGTCCTTCTTGATTCTCTCCCCAGGTACTTTTATTTTGTAAATATCCCACCGCAACCCCGGGTGGGAAGGAAACAACGCTTTCTTCCCACTGTTTGCTGTTGCTGCTGAAGAGAGAGAATGCAATGCACCACTGTATGAGTCTACCAGCAGGTATTAAAATCCATAACTGATACACATCTCCCCGTGCATACATAAATCTTTCTTAAAAAACACCTCTGATATCAACTACTAGGGAGTTTGTTGTGGAGACTGTTTAGCATATCATGAATTCCTAATGTCTAGGGACAGGAAACAAATGCGTTGTGTAATAACATAATTTTGTCTGGTTGTCTTTGTTTTCCAGCACTGATGAGAGAGTTTGACGCTCAAGACCTTCTGGGTGTCATCGGCTCTGGACTGAATGGTGTCCACGTGGTGGAGCCCAGTAGCTGTTTTCACGTCTCACCCTACACAGACAACCTGCGCAACAACTTAGTTAAGCACTTTGCATCGCCCCTTGATTTTTTATGGTCATCAATTGTCATCAATCTTTGATTGAGTGATTGATCGTGAACTGTGCTTGATTTTTTCAGTCATTGATTGTGATCGTTTTTTTGGTAGGTGTTGCATATTCATGTTCAATGTTCTTCTCCTTCAGGTCGATGTAAACGCGGAGAACCTAACGCACCTGATGGGGTCCTGTCCAGTATGAAGGATCCATCTAACCATAAGGACGGGGAGGTGGTAATTCTGAGCCTGTGTGGTCACGACCTGCGCCAAGGTTTGGCTCTCCTGCACCGACTCCTGAGAGGAGCTCCAGGCGGTAGGTTGGAGAACGTGGCGAGTTTAGGTATTTGGGTGGAGATGGTGGTGCGCAAAGGTGAACCACCAAATTAGAAACACCACAACACTATTCTGATCGGTGTTACCCTCCAGATAGCCTCTATCGTGCATTTTTTTTTTAAGAATCAAATAGATCAAAGTATAGATCAATCACACTTATTTTTATTAGATAGCGATTATTTCATGTATTAATATTTTGGGTTTAATATTAAGCATAACCTACTTAGCAATAAGTAGGACATTCTGATTGTCACCATGAGCAGATGATGGAGGTGGTGAAGAAGGTGGTGCTGTTGAAGGTGATAAAGGCGGCGGTGGTGGTGAAGGTTTTGAGCTGCTTGACCTGACGTGGCTGCCTGCGCTGACTGGGAGGCAGGCCCAGGAGCTCAGCCCCTACGAGGTGGGGGAGCGGCTGTGGTCCGGCAGCCTGGACACCCTGGCCTCCGCCCCTGCCCTGGTGTGCGCCCTGCGCAGGGCGGATGCTTTCATAGCGCTGCGGAAGCTCCTGCCACACGACGGTGGCTGCGATCGAGACCCAGGTCGACTCAGCATACTGATGTCCCCCACCCCTGAACTGACCTTCAGACAGGCCCACCTCTTCTTCTCCCAGCGAGAGACTATCCCCCCAGCTGGGTTTGTGTCAAACTGCTCTACGATGCATTCGTGAGATGTTATTTGTGTCTCATTGGGTTGCTGGAGCCAGATTCTATATTTTGTTCGCTATTGATGAAGCACATTTATCTTTGTTTAATAAAGCATATTATTGACACTTTGAAGGATTCAAGTCCACACTCATTTGGTATGTTTTTTACTGGAACACATTTCTGTGTTTTCATGATAAAGAATAACACTACGTAATATTGATCTTATCTTGAGCAGCTCGAACAGCAATGTAAATAAATACCGGTAGATGTACACTAAATTAGTATGGAAAAGAAACAAGGAGAAGAGAACACTGGGTTTTTACAATTATTCAGAGTATGGGTATTAAAGGGAAATTTTTGCGGGATTGAAGGCAATCATAACTTTATTTTGTATTGTCAATAATTGGGTGAAGGGTGTTTACATAAACTAACACTGACATTCGTGATTCAAACATCATAAGAAGGGGACCGTATGTTAACTTACGTCTTACATATTGCACCGAATTTCAAGAATAGGTTCTCTGTCAAGGTCCAGCGAGAATACAAAGCAAACACACAATGGCACATTTATGTTGTTATTGTGGAAATCTATATCGTGCAGGTGAATCCGGACAACAGTTCAGGCCTTTTTCTATCCCTAGTTACGTCTTGTAATGTGGAATAATGAACAAATGAATACTTATATACTTATCTGTGAAGCATAGAGATCAAATAAGCATGTCTCAAAATTAAGTGTATTTTAACGTTGACATTCAGTTTGATGTCTTAGGCTCTTTAAGTGTTTAAGGGCCCCTATTTGACAATCAGGCTTGTGACTGAAAAGCCATTACATAGCCATTTAAAAATATAGCCGTTTGTGACATCACAAATGCTAGCAGTGTCCACCCAGCCTACCAGTTGGTACAATCAACCATGGAGGTGGTTACTGCTGAGTTGATCTATTGATCTTACATCTGGGATGGCCCTCCTACTTGTGATGTCACAAACAGACATCACAAGTATTGTTTAATGGGTCTTTACATGTCATGTTACTTCATACGCAGTAATCTGGAATGCTAATTATCACTGGAGTAGACAAAATGGGATTGAAGATGGAGTAATTTTTCAATGGCTTTAACTAGAGAATACAAACATTACTTATTTATTGGACTTTGACACGGATTTTGCAAGCCAACATGACTCAAATGTAAACACGCTGTTTAAATAGTGCTGGTGTTTTTTGTTACCAAGGTCTTTGACACTCAGTACTGGTAAAATGTTAAATGTAAGTTCAACTTCACGTAGGCCTTGTAGTTGAACTGGCCCAAAGGCCTGGGTACTAAACTGTTCCTTGAAAAGTTACAGAGGAGAGGCTGCCATCTAGTGGCAAGGAAGCCGTTTAAATTGAACAAGTTACATTTAGTTATTTGTGTACTAAGTTTTCAAGATGTGTAATCACGAATCACAAAATATTTTATTATATTGATGTTATGTTGTTACATTACAAATTATTGTCTCCATTATCATTAATGGAGGCAATCATTTCTAATGTTAGTGTTTCTAAATTCCCTTGTCATAATATAACGCAATGAAATCAAATTCAATTACCCCCATTTTATAATAAAGCCCCATCTATGATATCAAATCTTAAATCTCTGTTCCACAGCACATTTTCAGCCTACAATATATACATTCTAAGATATTAAGTATTTTGTTCTTGTTTTCAGCTGTACAAACAGTGAAAATGTGTTATCAGGCCCACCTCCCAGAATGAGATCACAAGGCCTAACAAAGCAATTCACACATTTCAGATGAAAAGATTATTTTAATTTGCAAGATGATAAAAATAAATGTGAAATCTGTAAACCATTGCATAACCGTAGTGAAACATTTAAACAACAGTTAACAAACTAGTAATACACTAAAGAAAATATTATGCAGTACACAAATCTTAATTTAGAAAAAATTGACTAGCATTCTTAATAGACTTGCAGGTAATGTCTTATGTTCATTACACAGTATCAGTATACAAACAAATATTTTTTCTGGGATTATCAGAATAGTGTCCTACATATCCACAGCTTGCCACAAAATAAGGGACATGTTCCATTTATAAATAAATGTATTAAACCCATCGACATCAAGGTAAATACATCTGTGAAATGCCGTTTCCTCAGATTAAAAACATTGGTTCTCCATCAAATCATTGTTTTACCCTGAGAAAAATCACATTTCTTTCCCTACTATTTCGATACACTGATACATACAGAAACTTCTGAATTTTTGCATGTTCTAGTTTGTATACATATGAATGAATAGTGATTTACAACTAGATGCTACATCTTACTGAATAAACTCTCCAGTGACCTATCCATGGTATATTTAATTGAGAACAATACATTCAATATTTCAGGGCGTCAATGTTCAAGTAACATTCCTACTTTCAAATATTTGTGGCATATGGAACAAGTTGTCCCACAATATTTATTGACAAAACTTGTGCTATTTTTCTTTTTTTACATATTCAATTCAAACAGCCTAACTCATACATATGCTCATGGTATGCACCAGTACAACATTGCATAAGTCTTTTGGCTCAATTTGAATACTCTTAAAAATAAATAAAAATAAAAATAATGCAAGACTTTTAACTATTCCATAACTGATCTTGATTATACATCAATTGGACATTTTATTTTACAATAATCGTCCTATTTAGTGCTTCGTCTTATTGATTAGTCTAATTGTAGCAATAAATGACAACTGAAATCGGAATAATATAATATTAGGTATTGCTGCAATGTAATATTATGGCAAATACAGACAGCGGGAATATTGGACACCCTTGTGTCATGCGTTGGTAAAATTTTAAGTAGTTTAATTAAAATGTCTGTAGCCAAAGAAGCCTTTTACCAGGACCTTCAGGTCATTATAAGAGCAGATTATTTGATGGTCTACAAAAATTTCCTAAGGCACTGGAATTTTGATCAGAATTAAGTCTTGTATTTTTCCATTTAACACAATCTCGGCACAAAATATCCTTGATTCCAATTGAGACCATTGTAATTTAATTAAAGGCACAGGTGTAGAAGTTAAATTGGTCCAGTATAGAGATACATTTAAATCAAAGTAATTTAAGGAACATTTTAAATGTAAGCTGTACGTTTACAGAGCAAATAATCATAAAATCTCTTTAGAAATATCCAATCAGGGGCACTTAGACCACTAATAATTTTGAGGGCCGGTAAGAACTAAATATAGGTTACAATTTTATTAAATATGTCTGTATTTGCCATTAATGCTGGTCACCATTATAAAAAAAATGAAAGATTAGAGTAAAAAAATAAACAAAATATCTAGCCATGATCACAAAAAGCTAAAACCAAGGAGAAAAACTGTAAAAAAAAAAAACAACACAAAAAACCACCTTACAGTCATTGTAGATTTACCGTAGAAGCATACAGCACACAACCATTGATAGTCCGGAAAACTAAAAGAACAAGTCCTATGGCCTCTCCAGAACTTTAACACATCATTCATCTGACATTCCTTCCATGTAGAACTGTTCAAAAATGTATGTTAGCTTAAGGTACAACGGGCAAGCAGACAATGTCACATTTGTTATCAACACCAGAATATACGTTACACGAAATTGAATATACAAATACAGATACTTTGTTAGGATTTCACCCATTTATTTTATATTTCTTTATCCCGAGAGACTAAATGGATATGGGAAATCATTCTGAGAAATGTTCATCTATTTAAGGTACTAGGTGATATTGTCAAATTGATATTTCCTTTTATGCTGGAAAAGAACAATGAATATCGAAGGACGAATATCAAATATCGTAGTGTAATTCAAAAGAAGTAACAGCAGAGGTCTTTGGTACAACTATAAAATCATTAATATTGTAAGCAAAGCTAGTTCTACCCCTTATAGAGAATAGTGTGTGGTATTAATTGACAAAAGCAAAAGGAAAAAAGTACCCTGAAATATAATTTATAATAATTCAATTTCTAATAGACTTAACACGTGAAAATAAATTGACCATGAATTTGAAATTAGTCAAATCTACCACCGTTTGACATAATATAAAGTTATTTCTAACTTAGTACTTATGTAAAGTACTTTAGCTGCATTACATACATTTAATGTCAACAAATGCAACTTTAAGAAATTAATACGAGAGCCTTGGTCCACATTTCTAGATGTGAACAAAACTTTTGGACTGAACACTGCGATATTATAAACATTACATGTGAATTCTATTTTAGGGTCAAATGTCCCAAAAATACCCACCATTTTGGTTAAATCTTATTTTTCGTTTTTTAATCTATACTAGACATCATGCACTTAGATGTCTGATAAGGCCCAAACAGAATAGCTTATTATACCCTGTAAATGTGGACCAATGAGAGGAGGAGACCATGGCACTGCATATGCTGCAGTCCAGTGGAAAGGTATAATACAAAGAGAAAATAAGATTTGAACATCCTTTCAGCTAATTTCATAAGTGCAGACCAGCAAGTCATTCTCAATGATTTAAGTTTATCAAAGTATGACGGCAGCCTATTTAGAAAGATATACTTCGCATAAGATATGCCAAGTCTGATGCAAAAGACGATCATTTAGAAAAGTTTTTTGTTTAGTTTTTATCCGAGCTTTTTATGCACAACATTCAAACACCTAAAATGTATTACAATAAACTACGATAGTACAGTTTCTAGTAGCAGCAAAGCTTGCAGAAGTGACGTTAATAAGCCTTTAGTACACTAGAACTGATTCATTACAAATATTCTGGCAGTGGGACAGTGCTAACCGATTTTTTTTGTCTGTTTTTTTTAAGCTGGTTAAGAAATCGCATTATATAACATGCAATAGAGCAACTGTTTAACCAGCCTCAAATGCTATAATATCAACACAAAAACTAAATAACCATCATCTTTTATGAGGATTGCCCTCCCATGAGCTGTTTGATTTCCATCCATTTGAATGTAAACAAATCATTTTCCCACCATCGCAAACAGCAAACGGTGTACCTGGAGATGCATGTTTTTGTTATTTTCTTATCAAACTTAAAGCAAGAAAATGCAGTTGTTTTTTTACACAGTAGAAGGTCATTTCAATTGGAGTAACCTAAGCACAATACACGGTCATAATTATTAGCGCAACGAACAAGTTTTAACAACAGAATTCTTCATTCACTGATGGAAAAATGATGTCTGACAATAAAAGAACTAAAATCACTTAACTGTTCAAATATAGTCTTGTCGCTATACGTGTTTGCATACTTCCAAATGTTAACTTGAAAAACGTTTCATACGAGACTGATGAAGCTGCACCAATCGAGCACCACCCGCACAAGTTTGTGTGTGGTGGATATCTAGGGGTTGAAGTGGGGCCAAGGGCGCTGACAATATCAGTTTTTCATACTATTATAATAGACAGAAATACTTATTTGAGTGAGGGTCGTTCATCCGTACCGCAGGTGTGCGCGTTCTCCACCAACATTAAAAAACAGACACAGTCCGCACCCATGCACAAGAGCCGACTACTACGTTAACTGCTTGGACCGTCCTCATAAACGTGAGCTTTGAATCTAAAAAGGCAAGGCACTTAAAGAGTGAGAGGCCGATATGTCCTAGACAAGATCAATAGGCTATCTAAGAGATTCACAATAACCGGCATTAGATTACATGCATTTCTAATAGCTAGGGCTATACATTATACCTCTACGTAAGTTAAAAGGACCCATTGAATAACTGCCTTGCTGATATCACAGCTGCTGGTTATGCCTTAAAAATTGCATTTTAAATTTGCACTTATTTGATTGAAATTGTATTAATTTACAGATTAAGGTAGGAACTTATATGAACTCCTCTAACAGATTAGTTTTTATTAAGAGAGAGAGAGCGAGAGAGAACCATACCATGATTTTACAAAAGGAAACCTATATAATTACGTTTCACAGTTTGCACAAAAGCTCGAGAATTTGGCTTATTTATGAAAAATAGAACCTACAATGCAGCTTAAAGCAAATGTCTATACATCCCAGGCCAACAAAGTGCTTGACAAAACAAAACAAAAAAGTATAGAAAGTTGGTCAAAATAATGATGCTTGACTGGGTATAGTATACACGTACTACAAATGAATGCTACTAAATATGTGGGCTAAAAATTATTATTCGACAACTTACTGGGGGGGGGGGGGGGGGTACTGGAAAAGGCTACATTTGCAATGTTCTGTATTTCATTAAGATGATAAAAAATACAGAATTTCTACATCAGTAAATCTTAATGACAACTTATGAGTATTGTACCACATGTAGTGAATAACGGTGCTGTTTTGTTTGGTGTTTTCTTCTGAATGCACATTTAGTTTTGGTCCCCTTGACAGAGATAGCCAACCAGAGAGAGCAACATTCCTGCAACTAACAATCAACAATACTTTCACTGTGCTTCATCCTGAGGTCTGTGGCTTGAAGAAAAATCCCTCAAATGACTTCTATAATAGGCCTTTTAGCTGATAAACACTTTATTATATCATGCTCCATCTACTCTGCTATATCATCCAGATGGTTGATAATATATCATATACATAATTCTATAAATCAATTTGAGTGGAACTAGAAAAGTTATATTTTGTATGTTTATGATATGATGCAAAAGATTAAAATTTTGATTTGCAAAACTATGGCAGCATTAGTTATGCATTTTTCTGAGATAAAATTCTCCAAATACTTTGACTCATCCCCTGGGGTGATGTCTTCAAACGGTGTGATACCAAACTGTATCATGACAGTAGCTTAAAGGATGTCTTTGGTAGGCTTGTTTAAAAACATAATTAAGTTGTTTTTATTTCGTTTACATTGTAAATCAATCTAAGAGCTTTAAATGATAGTGGACCATCTTTAATCAAATTATTGCCCAGCTATGACACAATATTGTTTTGTCTCCAAGATACTTGGGTTGGGGTTAGTGTAGGTTTGCCAACTTTGGTTGCCATTGTGAATAAATACTGTTGAAAATGATTAGCTTGATGGACCATTATCCTTAATCAAAATACTAATATATCAATACATTTTGTGTGTGTGCCTATAAGTGCATGCAAGGGTGATCGGACTTCCATCATCTGTAAGAGATATTCCCCAAAAAACTTGAACTACCCAATTTGTAATAGTTATTTGACCAGTCAAACATCATTAATCAAATGTGTATCAAGTTACTATATCAAAACACAAATATCAATTTTAGAAAATCCAAGCATAATGTGAATCCGTTTTTTTATCTTTACTAAAGGCTAGTTCTATAAATAGTACCTTTTATAATTTTACATCACCACTTTAAAATTTTTGTTCTACAGTAAGGACATTCTGTTTTACTTGGCGCACAGTTCTCACAAAGTACATAATGTTGGCAAGGTTGCAGTACAATGCAACGATCATGCTTTTGGCAAACTATACATTTCTTTGACTGTAGCTGATATATTACCTGTTGGGAAGGCAGGGAGGAAAAAAAAAAACATCAGTTGCAACTTTGTGCAAAAAAATAAAAATAAAGTGATAGCCTACCAAATATTTATTTAATAAAAAAAGAATTATGACAAATGCGATCCTTACCCCATCTAGTAGCTCCAGGTCGTTGCGCAGCTGGCTCTGGATGGAGTGGAGCTTGGACAGGGGCAGCTGGTCCAGGTCCCCGTGCCCACGCAGGAGGGGTGTTCCGGGGCTTCGGCAGAGAGTGTCAAAGTCTCCCTGGATCTCCTTCAGCTTGCGCTCCGTCTCCTCCCACTTCTGCTCCGCTAGCTGGCGCTCTGCCTCCGCCGACTTCACGCGCTCCTTCGCCTCCAGCGCGTCTTTCTGGCAAGCCTCACAAGCCTGCCACGATAAAGGAGGGGCGGTATGTAACGGCGCAAGGATGACTAAATCCCGTGTCCCAATTCAAATCAAATGCAGACGTAATCCAATCTAACCATTTCCTTGGTTGTTGTTGCCGCCATGCCACTACGACTACATTTAGCATCCAAGATTAAATGTGGACATAATCAAATCCAACCCATTTCCTGCGATTAAATATACAAAAAAACAAAACATTGCTTGAGTTCGGAAAATCCCAACTTTGGCAATCCTTCAACAATGCCTAACCCAATTGGATATGGAAGTATGGCGCTGCTGCCGACCTGCTTGACTTGGTGCCAGGCTTCCTCCCACTGCTTGAGCTTCCTCTTGGCCTCGTCCAGCTCTCTGAAGAGGCGGGCCAGGTCCCCCCCGCCACTGCATCCCGAGGTCAGGCTGCTGAACACCGGCGACGGGCTGGGAGAGAAGTTGCCACTCACAAAGTCCCAAATGCTGCTGGTGGTTCCGTTCAAACCTGGCAAGGACCACGGTGACGGAGAGACCGTTTACTATGGTGGTGCAGCCAGAGGGACTTGCAGTGAATTAAGAAACAGGTCATTAAGGAGTAGGTAGGAAGGAGACTAGGCATCGGACTCCAGGTAGCCTACAGGTCGATTGAGGTCAATATACCCTTTTCACAGAGGTGTCAGACAAACACAGGTGTTGCTCATAACACTAATTATGGGTCTCCTCCTTTTTGAACCAGGACACGGGTTGGGTAGTAGACTGAACTAGTGAAGATAACTCTACTACTCGTGCGCTGGTACATAAAAAGAGTGGCCCCATAATATGTGTTATGAGTGACACCTGTGTTTGTCCTACAATGACACCACAGTGAAAAGGGTATATGGGGAACAACCAGCACTGATGACACCTCAGTGAAAGGGGTTTACGGGGATCCAACATTACTACCCTATCCTGCCCGTCTCCAAATCCAGTCCAACCTTTGCTGATGTCGGTTCAATAAGAAGAAACACAGGCATTAACGTGGTACCCACCTAGTGAGTTCTGGGACGAGGAGGATGGGGTTCCCAGGAGGCCGTGCTCCTGCTTGGCCAACATGGATGGGGGCTGGGCGGTCTGGGAGACCACCCCCCCCAGCAGGGACTGGGAGAGGGACTGGGACAGGGAGCTCATGGGCGAGGTGGAGAGCGACGACGAGGAGTTGAAGGAGGAGGACCGGGCGAGGGAGCCTGGGATGTTAACCGGGGCCGATCCGGTGAGCAACCTTTGACCTTTGGGATGTGGGTGGAATGTATGTGTGGATTAGAAATCATGCATTTCATGGCGGGAAAAACAATTTCTATATTAAGTTGAGCGTATTCCTACTTGCAAATCCCACGTGGTGCTCTTGCTCCTCCAAATCACGTTCAAGAGATGCAACATTGATGTCGCTAAAGTTCATATCCAGAGCCGATCCTGATTTTTTTTTACAAGAAATATGTATTACTATAATTACACACTAATCACATTTAGTAAGTGAATGGTTGACAGTAGGATCATTACAAATATAAAAACTATTTGGTGGAAGCTTTTATCCAAAGCATCTTATAATACTGTGTGTGCATGCATTCTTAGCATGGGTGACATCAGCGGGAATCAAACCTCGTAACCCTTGCAGTGTTGGTGCCCTGCTCACCCGATTGAGCTACGCGGGAGAGCACACACACACACACACACACACACGTCTATATTTATCTTTATATAACAATCCACTACGCTTTCCTTAACCACGTGGACGGTCGCCTACTGCTTTTTTTGCGTCTCGAGGCGTGACTCACCGATGACGGACTCAACCGTGTTGCTCCCTGGGTAGAACGGGGTGGCCTTGACGTTCATGGTGGACAGGGTGGTGGGCGAGGAGCTGTCGGAGCCGACACTGGAAGCCAGGCTTGATGTGATGCTGGAGGTGATGCTGCACGTCAAGGGGTTCCCTGCGGAGAATACGGCGTTCTGCGTCCAAGAAAAGAACATGACTTTTCAGAGCACAATTGTTATGCAGCGATAGCAAATTATATCTTCTATTTTCTTGAGACGTAAATAGAACAGCGTTAGGAATGAAGCTAATTTCAGAGAGCCAACTGCTTCCATCTGTTTTGTCTGAGGTTGGATTTTCTTTATTTGTGTGGACATCTTTTTCAGCAAAGTGCATTTTATATCCAACATTATCATCCACTTTAGGTTATAATTTCACTATAACTGAAAGGGCGCTATTACTGAAAGATCTGATTCAAAACAGTGGTTTAAAAAAGTATGTTTTGCCATCATCATCCAGGGTACATCATCCATAGTGCTATGTCAGTCAAATTTAAATATAGCTTACACGCAATAGACGGACACTAACCTGCTTGTCTGAGTCAATCAACTTTTGATCTCCATGTCCCTCATTCTTTATCTGAAGAAAAAGTGATGAAGAGAAAAGGCAGCCCTTTAAATAACTATTAATCGTGTACAAAGCAATTACTGACATGGTACTTTCTTTCACATTTGCAAGTTTTATATCTTCGTTTTTTCATTTGTGAAAATGTTTTAAGTGGGATTTGCAATAATTAAATTACACACTCCTCAAATGTATTCAAGAACGCTGGTAAAAAAAAAATATATAAACACCAACTACTAACTAGTTACTGTAACTACACACAACTCCTAAAATGGTGACACGACAAAAAAGGTAAACACAAAAGGAGCTCAAATGACAGGGAAGAGGAACATTTCAAAACAACTCGAATATAAATATAAGAAGGCAGGGCTAAGATATCAACGGTCATCCTGAAACCAGAGAACTGTGTACCTAAACTTCCCCCTCACAGCACTAGAAGGATAGCGACAGTCACACACCAGACACCTGAACGGGGGTGGACTCTGAGCATTGACTGCCATTTGTTAAAAGGTACAACCCTCTACCCCCGTCTCCCACGCCGCTCAGATAGAGTCCCATTGTTCTGAACGGAGTTTGATATCTTATAAGAATAAGTGCATGGTTGCTATGAATGACTACTTTGGTGGAACTGGGCTCCTTTTATTCCTGGACACAGAAATCAATCGAGTGTGGTTGAGAGGAATGCGGCCGATATGTTGTGTAATCGATTTAAAAAAGGTGAATAATAATAAATGAGAGCGCACAGAACAGAACTGACAGCCTTATAAAATAAATATGAAAGTGAAGTATTAAAGTACAGCGACTGTAAAAGCATAGGCAAAAGACAAACAAAATAAAAAAATATATAAAAATGGTACTTTCTGGCTTGAATTTATTGTTATGCACTACATTTCCGGAAAAGACATCTGAAATAAAACTCATGTCAGCAGCTGGGAAAATATCTGTTCTAATTTTTACCGTTTAGTTCCAATGTATGTCAAGTTACAGATTTGCAGTTTTTGCTTATAAAATATTTATGTTCAATATCATCATTTTCGTTTGTGACTTTTGTCCTATTATAATAAAGCACAGACAGGGGCAAATTTTTTGGCCCCAAATATTAAACCACTGCAAAAAAAAACGATATCTAGGTCCAGACCAATGACTCGACACTGCCAGGTATGTATAATAACAGAGCTGTAACAACAACTAACAAACTACCTGGCCATTGCTGCTCCCTGCAGGAGTGGAGGAGTTGCCTCCGCTGTTCCACTCACTGATTGGACACTCAGAATACTGCTGGGATTGGGAGCTGGACTGTATGGCGCTCAGCAGGGAGCTCATGGTCTCTTCTGCGGAGGGGATCCCTAGGAGGAGACACATACATTGGTTGAGTGCCCACAGTGTAAACCTATACTCAAAAGTAATAAATGTAAGGTGTTTAGAGTGGCCCTTATTTTACCATAAGGAGCATGTAACGGCTCATCAGCATGACACCTAGTGGTCAAATAGGGGCCCTTGAATGTTGTTTTGAGGAAGGAATTGTTTGCTTACTTTCCACGTGAGCAAAAGCACAGAATGGTCCTCTGGGACAGTAGCCAGTCTGTCTCATGTCGTTGCATTTTGTGGATTTGTAGATCTTAAAAAAATGAGGCAATAAAGATTATAATACAAGTAAGCGTTATAACACAGTGTCAGCTAGTGATATTACACACTGTCGGCTTGTCTGGTAACTTCAGACATCAATATTATTGTTAAGATAATAAGCTAAATATAATTGCATGGCTATTCGGTCACTTATGAAATCCTACATCTTAAAAATATATATATACAGACACACATTGATTCCAGTGAGGAAATGTCCCTAACATAAATTAATTGAAGCAAAAAAGTGAGCATAAGTACGTTCACGAACTATGAAAAAACACGATATATGACCATGATGAAATGCGCATCTAGAGTAACATTCAGCTATATAAGCAAAAAAAGGAAAAGAACAGGATTTCCACAAAACAGCACAGCGGGTTGACCAATGACCGAGCCTCCTGTCAATAAATTATTAGTGTATTCAATTAGTCACTTATTAACTTAACTGAAATCACGGCACAATGATGACAAGTTCAGTGAAATATTTAAAATAACCCAACTCGTTCAATTTAATTACACAGTAATAAGACTAGAAACATCGAATAGAGTGATATTGATGGCTAGAATGAGCTTTAAGAACTCATGTTTGGCGTGGCATCATTTTAGACAGTTTTCATTAACAATGTTATTGAAAAAAAAAATATTAGAAGGATTCATGTGAGAAACACTGCATTTCACATCCAAGGTATATGCAAATTACACGAAAAAAGAAGCGCCAGTTATAGTCCAGCAGGAATCATACTATTGACCCACCTCTGGGTGAAACTGCTGCTCCGTGCGGGAGTGACAATACTGGCAGCCATCTCCACTGTCACACTTGGAGGGCTCGCCCCACTCATCCCCATGCTTCACATTGGGACAGGGAGTGGACCTGGGGGGCCGTCCGGTTACAACACAACGTCAGTGACAACACAACCAATCAATGGGACTTTAACATTTGATCATATCCCTGTCATTTGAATTTAGAGTCAAGATTTCCGTCACCTGTACTTGTATTTGCGTGGGTTTCTTCTCCGGTCTCTGCTGTTGTGATAGTGCGGGCAGGCGTAGCCCTGCCTGCACAGCCTGGGGGGCTTGGTGCATTGCTCTGTTTTGTAGTTTGCTAATACAAAATTGGTATCTGCAAGGAATAAGGCCCATGTCACTCACCGGCGTAGCGCACCATGCAAAGTGATGGAACGGTGTTTGAATGAACAGCGAAGGGTCATGGTGGTGAGGGGACGTTGTATCTCACCGTGCCATCGGGGGTCTTCTGTAAGCGTCTTCTCTATCATGGCCTGGCTAGCCAGGACTCCAGGTTGTAAGTCTGGGATACCTTCGCCTGACCCTAGCTGTCCATTCTGGAGAGCCTCTTGCGCTTGAAGCTCTCTGCGGACACAAGCGGACGCAGATTGTATTAGTTCCATTGGATAACACAAGTGGATCAAGTGCACAGAGCTTGTTTTACGGACATAATCTCTACTCTGATAAGAACTCCCAAGTTATGACATGCACGAGCAGTTTATTAAGATGTAAAATCAGCTTGTAACACTACCTACCACAAGAGGCAACCACATTTAATTTAGGGGACATAGGACAAATATAGTCCATGATAATAATGCTGACGCAATGGCAGTTAGTGACTAGTCTGAGATTAACATACACAACATTGTAAACTCTTCTTGGCTTCCACAGCTTGACAAATCCTTCTATAAAGTCCACAACTAACTGGCTACCAACCGCCTTAGTACTAAAAAATACCTTCTGAGCATATCCATTACATTCATACACTAGCCACTATATGAGTGCCGGGTTACTATTGTGTATGTCATTGTGTCCATGTCACCTGATATCATAGACAGGGGGTCGGAGGTCGTGGGGCCCATGAGCAAACGCACAGTGTAGCCCATTCTTTACACAGTGCCCACGGGCGTCCGTCTCATGGATACACGTCCCGGTCTTGTAGTAGCGGAGGTGGTACTTGCGCTCTGTGTCACCAGTGGTTCGGTGTAAATATGGACAGCTGAAGAACCCAGGACAGGAAACACATATGTTGCGTTAATAAAGCATCTTAAAAAAAACACAACCATGCAAATTAAATCAAGAATATATGTAACATGTTGTGTCCAGGTTTAAATAAATATGTGGGATTTTTTTTTTAAATGATGTATACATCCTGTTGAAATATCAAGATGAAACATTTGTTATTGATAAATCAGATGTGCTGGGCATTGGTTTTACCCCATTTTTACATTTTTATACAGTTTCCTGTTTCAAATTAGATAATGACAGCAAGAAATAAAGAGTGAAATTATTAAAATCACACCATTATAATTGCATATCATTTGAACACATTTGTGATCATACTGTTTGAACAGTGTACTGCATGCACTCAGGACAACATAGTCGAAGCATTCCTAGGGCTAAATAGAAATAAGCCTCTGGAGTTCACACAATCTTAATTTTCTGAATAGCAACAGTTGCTATAGCAACAGATACGGTTATACAAAAACAACAGTGATTCGTAGTAGAGGAATAGTCAAAACTGCTGCAGTTCATTCTGGAGTCAGTCGACATTTACTTAAAGCTTTGTTGAGCAATACAGCCCGTTTTCAATTCCAGATGTGCATAGTTGCGGTTAAATATAATTGAACGATCCTGCTCTAACTGTTTGGCTCAAAATGTAATGTAGTGTACTGTATTCAATATGCTTTTTGGATAATGATTCAACTGTATAATGCATGTTTCCACTTTATAATAAAATAAACCATGAATATGGAAAACATGCGTACAAACACCAATAATTTGAATGACAGAAATACCATATATGAATATTTCAGTACATACATTATTGCATTTTTCTGTTGTTTGATTGAGACATCATTTTACACAATCAGACGAACACCTAATACATTATTCTTTGTTTTGGCAACATAAACTAAAGACCTTTACAGGAAACATAGCATTATTAACACAAACGTGTATATCTTTAAGGAATAATGACGGTACATTGAAATATTGTTTACATAATATTTCCATATTCATTTTGTATAATGTGGTAAAGTCAGACTCCCCGAAAAGTTAAATGACCTATACTTGGATTACAAAGTGTGTCAAAATCAACAAGAGCTACAAACTATATTTACTTCCAAAGTTCTATATCTGACAAACAACATGACTCTGAAAATAAACTTTGAATACGACTTCGTGATAAAAGCAATGCTTAGATTGAAGACAGGCTAAGCCGATAAGCACTGCTTACAAATGCATGTTTATGTTTGCTAAACTGAGGCTTAAAGAAGAAATAAAAACACCTTGTGTGTATTAATCCCTTTAAACGAATGACTGGATAATACAAAGCCAGGTCTTCTGTCCAGTAATGCAACAGTTGCTTTACAATCAACAAACTCCCATGTGCAGGGGCCACGCTTATAGACAGTATGAGCACAAGAGCGAGCACAACACATTTCCAATTTTCTAGATAAATGTTGGATTTTATCCAATAAACTGATAGAGAATCAGCAACTATGACAGAAACAGAATCAAAAGGTGGAAACTAATGTAAATTATGTATCATGTATATAAGCACAATCGTTTTCAATTATATAATTATAAATAAATATAATTATATGCATAATTAATTAATAACTTAAATTGAGATAAAATAACATTGTTTAACAGCCTGCATATATTGCTTTGAGAACATGTGCATGGCAGTCTTGGGAAAAAATACTACAACTTTTTTTATGAAATGGAATTACACATGTCATTTATGTGTAATTCAATGTCTAATACAATACATGTGTAATACAATCGTATGGGTCATTGCTGGCACAGTGGTGTGAACTGGGCTTAACACTTTTTCATAATAAGTGTTAATATAAAGATGCATTCAAGTAAGAATGATCAATGAGTATTGTTTTAAATATATATGCTGACAGCCACAAAACAAGTTTGTTTACATTCTAAACAATATATGTTAGCCAAACCGAAATCAGACTCCCCTCACAATTCCTTCAGTACTCATGCTGTTGAATGTTCTTTTTGCGGGGCGGTTTCAGTGAGGAGGGAAATAAGGTAGGCTGGAGGTGTAATCAGCGGCACTACCAAGGTGTTCTTTAACGGCATAACAGTGCCACTGAATGACATAGCAACTGAACAAACAGCTCTGTTAAGGTATAATCAAATGTAAAACTAAGGGGTCATGTTTTTGGTTACAAAATTACAAATAAACCAGTTGCATCCTTGGCTGGGCCACCCATAGCTTATAATCTACATTGAGGTATCCTCCTCAATGCATACAAAAGGCCAAATAAACAAATATGAATTATTTCCACATCAAACAGGTGTATGGGAATGGGTTGTTGATTTACATGATGCTGTTTTGTCATTCCATTACCTGCTGGTTTATTTGACCAAGTTACCAATAATCTGAAACGAATTGCCCTGTACAATACCCATATAATTGTTGATATTTTCCCGTGTGGAATATTCCGAATGTTGTGGAGAAACTACGTTTTTTTTTTTAACAAGATTTCACATGAAGGTCGGACTTACTCGTCTCCATCGGGACATATGCCTGTTGTCTCGTCATATTTTGTGCAATAAACATCGGGACTGTAGTTAAAAGTTCCGTCTCTTCTTCGTATCGGTCGTCTTCGCCGCTGATTAAGAAAATGCCATTGAAAACAGGTAAAGGGTCTATGTTGCGTGCACTTGTGCTGGAGGAACAACGGGCACTGTTCTGTTCTGAATTCCTTCAAATAACTGAAATAAAGATGAGACTTTGTTAGTACTCATACCTTTTCACATACTCATTGATTGTGACAAAACAAAGAGTTGGACAACAATAGTAACATGTCACGTTGCTGTTGTTGTTGCTGCTGCTGCTTCAGGTTACCCAGCGTTTCTTGGCAATTTACAAAAGTAGTACGCAGCAATTCGTACGTATACCTAGCAGAGACCCGCTGAGCGTACGTAAACTAATATGCGTAACAACAAGGAAGGAAATAAGGCCAAGCTATTTACAAGCAAACTGGATAGCGAGTCAATGGCTAATCGTTTAGCGTGGCAAGTTCACGCTTCACACTCGAACAGTTATATAAATGCCACATTCAACACCGTACGGTAATTGTACAAGTCAGAATCAACTAGTCGCTTGCATTTCATTTTATTTTGCGTCGAAAACATTATTGCTGTCGTGGTATTTGCTAATGTAGATAGTCACAAAGCCAAAGGAAAGCACCATGTTCTTAACGCAGAACAAAGAGTTTCACCAAGCAAGAATTGTAAATGCATAGTGTTGCATGTAAAACGATAATTTACGTTACATATTGACAACAGAGTAATTTTGTGCTGTAGGTTTACTTACGTATAGTGAGTAGGCTTCTCGGTTTGCGGAGAAGCATTGGCCGCCGTTTTCGAAACCGACGGCATTTTCAGTCAAAACAATCCAATACGCATGCGCGTCATCCTGCTTGCATACCAAGCAGAGACCGTCCCCCACGCTGGTAACAAGCAACGTGCGCCCTGTGTGCCTTTCTCAATAATACATAATTATCTATTTACTGAAAGGCCACAGCAGCCAAATTCATTATTTTTAATTGATAATTATACGAAAGTGACAGTTTTTTATTCTCCTTGATTTATGAAGCTTGCTTGTACTAAAGCCACTTGGTTTACAGTATGTTTCTGTTATTTGTATTGCTTGTTGTTTGTTTATTTATTTGCTTGGGTCCTCTGAAATGCTATTTTCTCAGCAGCGACAATTATTTATTTAACAATATTTTGCATACATATGTCTGTGTATGTGTATGTGTGTGTGTGTGTGTGTGTGTGTGTGTGTGTGTGTGTGTGTGTGTGTGTGTGTGTGTTTGTGTGCGTGCGTCCGTGCACGCTCCCACACACTCGCAGGGATGGTAAGATAACAATAATATAACCATTTATGAATCAACAGAGCAATCAATGGATTGTATTCATTTGTTTACTATGAGTGGATTGTATCTGTGAGTATACAATTTACTAACTATTGTTTCACTATACATGAACTGTAGTTAAGTCATTATAACACAACGTTTTCTTTACATTCTTCTGAGCCAGTTTCTATTGCTTTCAGTTTAACCCCTATCAGTGAGTGTATTTGTATTTGTATGTATTTCTTAAGATTAGCATTTTACATAGTTTTTAAGTTATGCCTATTGCAAACTAAGATGAGATCTGAATATAAAAAAACAACGGAGTCAACTTATTTGACATTGAATTTAATTTTGACATTAATTATTATATTGCAGCAAGCGTATTTGACTCCCCCTTTCTTTGTCCTACAGTACATCTACTCAGCTTGTCTATTCTCAGCTCTTTTCCTGAAAGGAGTATTAATACACTAATGCAATTATAAATCGGATCAATTATTCAGCTGTTGAAGCCTACAGCGTGTGCTTCTTTGTAATTATGCATAAAGCGTGGGCTATCTAGTTGTAATTACTTTGACTTTCTCCAGTACCTGCAGATTTTCAGCCTGCAGTTCTGTGACCACACAAGACCTTGGCCATTTAGGCATGTTGACACACGCTTATATCAGAGATCATACGGTTACAATATTTATATACTTATTTTCCAAATAGGTCTCAAGCAGCAATGTTTTTTAAGATAGTTAAGTTAATTGAGCTAATTAATGGTAGCCTAAATTAGATTGACTGATTGAATCCACTTCCCCTTTAAAATTGTTATCATCTTTTATTTGTATTCTTATTATTAGGCTCTAGAAGTTTCCATTCATATCGAAGGCCCCTCTAGTGAGTTCCGAGAAGCATCTCTTGATGACCCATACTTTGGAGTTGATCAAATTGTAAATAACCAACATCGGGAACATCAGCCATGGCTGATATGTTCTGTGGAGATGCACACGGTCAGTCGCATGATGTGCTGTGAATACAAGAAAGGGGAAAAGTCGCCACCATTGTCCCTTGTATGACGTCAGTCCCCACAAACCCTTAACCTTACGCTGTAGTCCCAGCTGTTAACACAGTCCTCTGTAAAGCTCTTCTCACAGTGTGTGTGTGTGTGTGTGTGTGTGTGTGTGTGTGTGTGTGTGTGTGTGTGTGTGTGTGTGTGTGTGTGTGTGTGTGTGTGAGTGAGTGAGTGAGTGTGTGTGGTATGTATGTATGTGTGTGTGAGGGCAGGAGACGGACAGATGGTTGACCTATATTATAAAATATAAGGTTATCCACTGCATGGTTGAACATAGAGTTTCTTAGTTTATAGCTTATTTACTAAAATTTTGTTTTAAAATGTTGTCTTTTTACTTGCCAAACTTGCCAAGGCATCCTTTCAGTTTCTGTTCCAAAGACTCCCTGTCCTACTCCCATCTATAGTCCTAGACACTCACTTTCACTTTACACACCTTTTTTCTAATCCAAACATCGCATACGTTTCATGTACAAGCCTTCTCTCTCACTCTCCTCTAGAATTCAACATGCTGTTGCAGCAGGGGCGTCTTCACAGTGTGGCCTCGGGTGGCATCTACCCCCCCCCCCACCCCCCCCTAAAAAAATGGTTGGCCAGCCCAAGTGTTCATTCTGTGACGTGAACATTCTCCACACTGCACTGCAAAGGCTGTGTTTTATCCCCTGTGTTATCCAGGGCCACCCCTACTGAATCAGTCTGGGCACGCCAATGAGTAGCAGCACCAGCGTCACAAATAAGTAGAGCATCAATAAAATGGGATTCTCAAGGCAACAACACCACCCTGTGAGAGACTTTCCCAGGCTGCTTGTTACAGCTGGAACAACATGCATGAGCTGGAGGTTTTCTTATTGCAGACATCATCAATAGCTGCTTGCTCTATTAAAACAGCAAACACTCACTGCTCCAAGACCGCAGACCAATTTCAAGTATTGGTTAACGCACAAAGATATTCACCCAGGATGGATGAGGCTTCTCTTGTTGAATTGTGGAAACAGTTTAAAACAACCAGTGAAAAGAACTGAGTAAAGTGGTTTTCAGTGGGGGAATACAGTCAAGGGCAGTTTTACAGTTTTTTGGTTTCGGTTTTTACCAAAACTGGTACTATGTAAGTTGCATTTTTGTACTGCACCCATCACCTTGCACCTTTGTTGAAATTGTGAGTTTCTAAAGAATAAAACAAATACAATTACAAAACGAATGGATTTTTCTTTCTCTAACCCAATTTAGTCTGGAAATAAAGGCAAAACTATTTACTCGAAAGTGGTTTTATAACAAGACATTCATTTCGAAATAGTATTACAATAAAAAGATTGTAAAAGCTAGGATAAAAGTGAGCAAGTAAATTAACGCCATGTCATTTGTCTTGTCTTTTCGCCCTAGGCAAATTAATTACAACTTAAACCACAGCCACATACCCCTAATGTTTGATTTTAACATTTGTTCAGCCAGAATGAGTTAACGGAACACAAATCAGTTGCCAATTCAATAGAAAACAGCAGTGCACTGTAGGGGGAGGAAAATATGCATTGATTTTTTGTACACGTTTTACATCCCTTATACATGATATACACAGCTTTACGTTTCAATTTAGAGGTGGAATATTTCTTGTATTATAGGATAGCTTCACCCTCAAACTTTTACATTTTTACAAAAGTTAAGATTGCTCATGTTAATTCAACCTAGCATCACTTTCCTCTCAGTGTTGCTGTTTGCATGCATGACGTTAAATAATGTCTGTTAAGGATAAGAGATTGCAGCAGCTTTCCATCATCTCAGTGGAGTAACGTGTTTACACAGCCCCAGTCCTCTCCAACCAAATCAACACCTGCCTCTCTGCTGCTCTGGCTACACACTTAACAGGAGCTGACAAGTCGGGATCGTGACAGTGGAGATCTCAGCCAACATTTAGCAGACTCCTTCTATATTCCTTCCTGTCAGATGAGATTAAAAAAAACAACAACAAAAAACATCCCATGTTAACTCTGTGTTCTATTTATAATCAACAGTTTATTTTTGTTCTTCATTCCCATTCATTCATTTAGTTCTGTTGAGTTGTGCAGTCATTAGTGCACATTAATAACTGTAATTATAGTGTGATAGTTACTTTATTGAACGACTGATGAGTGAATTAATAAACTACTGAGCAGATAATAAAAGCAGGAACAACTTCTATGCACTATGCAATGACCCAGACACACAGTGCCCTGTTCTTCAATCAAAATAGAATAAACCAAAAGATAATGCTTTGTTATGTCTAGTTTACCCTTTGTGTAACCCGTACGTTTTTGTGTATTGGTCTTTTATGCATAAACATATTTACAGAAGATCGAGGTGGATTTGAGGTGATTTTGTAGTTATGATTTCATTCCAGAGGCTGCAGAATGAATAAGAACTAACAATGCTATTATAATAATATTTTTTAAATTAATTTGTTTAATTTAATTTGAAGGCCATCTTTATACTCACCAAATAAAACTACATGCATGTGAAATGAATAGTAATAAACAAAATGTCACAACCTCTCCGCAAGGCTATAATTAACTAGGCAGTTGTTGTAGGTAACCTTTATATCCCTGGGGGATATTTTGACATTTGCACTTTGTCCAGTAAAAACATTTTTTGAAATACAATAGCTTATACCAATATGTTTCCATAGTATAACAATAAGAATCAGATCATCTTGTGGTATCTTTCCTTGTTAACTGTTTCTATAGGCATTTTTGCTTCACATAGCAATGAATACAGCATTCATGGTTAGCTGCTAGCTAACATTTGTGCGTTTTTATCAAGGCTCTTTGATGTTTTAGGATGCAATAAAAGAAAGCGATATGTTCCAAATCGGGTTCCTTTTAATGAAAAACAAAATGCTTTTGTTGCTTCAGTATATGGAGCTTGGTCCTAAAGGTGTCTTTAACGTCACTTGAATCCACATTTTCATTAATTTCGTTCCAGTTTGTTTTGCACCGGGACTCACACCTCAGACACCTCACTCCTTACAGGAAGGTGTAAGTCAAGCGTGTGTTGACAGAAGCGGTTAAGCACGGACCAGCTGGCTTTTCGCTTGATAAAGAGGCGCAGCTTATCCCGGAAGGTCTCCCCGAGGAAGCTGTAGATGATGGGATTCAGGCAACTGTTGGAGAACGCCGCCAGGTTCACAATGTGGCCCGTGAGCGGGTAGTGGTGCCACAGCGTGGTGGCGGTCGGTTGGGCCGGATCGGCGGCGCCCTGCAGCAGCTGGATGCTGATGAAGATGTTCTCCGGCAGCCAGCAGATGAAGAAGACCAGCACCACCACCAGGATCATGCGCAGGGCCTTCTGCCGCCGCGGCCACAGGCCCCGGTGCTTCTGGGCCCTCATGAGAACGCGCACGATCAGGGAGTAGCAGAGGCCGATGACGGAGAAGGGCACCAGGAAGCCAATGGTCACCTCCAGCCACTGTATCTCCACCACGTTGGCGAAGCAGAAGTGCACCTCGCCGTTGTGCTGTGTTTGCACGATGGTGAAGGGCAGCAGGGTGGCCAGCAGGGAGGCCATCCAGATGAGGCCGCAGCTGAGCTTGGCGTGGCGCATGGTCCGCAGGGGGCTGCTGCTCATGGAGCCGGCCAGCGCCACATAGCGGTCGAAGCTCATCCACGTGAGGAAGAAGATGCTGCTGTACATGTTGACCTGCAGGAAGAGGGACATGAAGGTGCAGAGGACGGCGTAGTCGTAGTACTTCTCGTTGAGGTTGAAGACCTCGATGAGCGAGTCGGCCACCAGGATGAGGTCGGCCAAGGCCAGGTTGACAAAGTAGAGGTCGGGGATGGTCATGCGCTCGCGGTGGTTCAGGTTGACCACAAGGATGAGGATGTTGCCGATGAATCCGATGGGGAAGAGGAGGATGGTGTAGAGGCAGGACAAGAAGAGGCCGATCACGTAGTACGGGTACGTGTCTGAGTTTTCAGTCAGATCCGTTGTGGCGTCGTACGAGGTGTTCAGCCATTCCGTGGTGTTGACATATATCCAAACCATCGAGGTTGTGTGCTCTTCCATGCTGACTGTACTCACAACGTTGTGAATCATGGGCCACATATAGGTCACCTACAGCGGCTACATTGTTGAACTGCAGTAGCTCCCAGGTTGGTTTGTGGAAATTGAGACTCATTTATGCTGTTTTGGCATGCTGACACGCGTCTCCTGTCATGGGAACAAGGACATTATCATGGCTTGTTTGACCCCACGTCAATAGTAGGGTTTGCCCAACAGTGGCCCACTGACTGAACGTTGGACACAGCGCAGAAGAAGAAGAAGCTCCATGTCTTAAAATAGCCTCATCCTCCACTTACAGTCTCTGGTTAGACTCACGTTGGCCTGGTCTGCCCAAACTCACACACCTGCGATTAGGGGATGGACTTCTTTCTTCGTCTGAGTTGGGTCGTCTGCTTTTCACATGTTCTGATTCTAGTGCTGGATTGTCTCTTCAAGTCCATGTGCATCTTTATTCAGCAAACCTCGGCCAGAGACAATATTGCAGTGACACCTGAGATGTACAGTGGAAGGAGGGGGGGTAAGAAGAAAATGATTGAAGGAAATATAGATACACACATGCACACACATGCACATGCTTCTAAGTAATGGAAGCCTAAATGCACCACTCATTAAACTTGCACGATTGCTAAATTGAAGTTTTTACATCGCAAATACACAACCTGTTGAGTGTGTTTTTCTAAGATGGTTGCTAAATTTACGTTTTGACATCACAAATGCACAAACTGTTGAGTGTTTTTCTAAGGCATTAGACGGTTGGTCAACAGCTAAGTGCATTAACATTCAAGCTGCACACTTAAACAGATGCATTGAAATGCTCATGTGAAATCCCAGAGCGAACCCTGGCTCTTTCTAACGAGCTTGCCCCAACTTGATGACTATTAATGGTTGAGATGTTGAGAAAAAAAAACACCTCCCTCACAAACATGTGCACATATGAACCCATTTGCCAAAATGTTATAATAGCTCCAGTATCCTTGCTTTGCTTGCATTTAATTGTTGCATGCAATTATTTGTTTGTATAGTTTTGTTTTGACTAACGTATAGAATCGCTTTACTGTTAAATAACAACCATGTGACAGCCGTTCACCATGTTTTCAAAAGTAAGTAGGCCTACATTTACCCAACATTTTATGGAAATGCAGTGTCGTTCTCAAGCAATTACATTTTGACATGCAATAACTTATAAAGTACAAAAAAGTTCCAACTGTAAGCAATACATATTGAGACACTGCAGAGTAGTGGTACAGAAAGATGTGAAATGTTTCTTTCTAAAATGTCTTCCCATATTTTTTCAAGCCAAAATCAAGTGCCAATATTTGATATACATTTAGTGGCTCTTAGTATAATTATGAATAACATAGGAACCTGTTAACAAGTTCAAGCCAGATTCTTAGTCCCTATAGTAACCCTGGTTACCTGAATCATTCAAGTTAGCCTTGTAGCAGCAACAGTACCATTAACAGTAAGGTGCATTGAAAAGCAGTACTTACTTCTTCTTCTACCAAAAAATTATGGTGATTGCTACCCTGGTTGTTATTTCTCTGATGCGGACGCCGAAGTAGTGGCACAGATTTGTTAATCCAATGTCCAGCTGATGCTTTCTCTCTCCCCATCCACCTCCTGCTGTTTGGCCCAACCCATCCACTGAGAGGGGAGGGAACCAGGCATGAGGGAGGCAGAGATAGACAGAATAATGGTTTGTAAACCACACTTTAATAGAGTCTTTTCCAATTACCTTTCATTTCCTTCTAGTGCGTTCTTCTTCTTCCTTGTCTCCAGGTGTCCAGTTAAACAAACAAAACTAGATAAATAAATGGAGGGGAACACTTTGAAATGCAAGTTGTTATGTAAATCATTTATGTTTGGCTTATATTTTATTCTTATGGTTTGTCAATCCATCAAGAACTGTTAACATGTGTTCTATATCTTACATGCATTTCAATTGAAGACGGTCAATTGCATTATGGGGTGACAAAAAAAACATTTCCATGTCATGTAGAATATTAGAAATAGTGAGATCAAATAGAAGGTGGTCTGGCATGAAATGATATGACATAATATAATATGACATGTTATACTATTACATAACATGATATCGTATGACATGATATGATTTATATGGTCTGTTTAGTTCTGATCGAATTAGTCTGTTCTCTAATCTTCTCTCCAGTTCTCCTTCCTTCTCTTGTCTCTTCAGATGAAGCATAAACACCTGTGTAAGCCACTGTCAATGGTGGGGTGGGGGTGGGGGGGATTAACAGATAATGTACTGGGCTGCACACTTGCCCTCTGGAAATAAGCAAGGAAGGAAGGCCCAGGAGGGATGCATGGATAAGGATGAGGTTGGAAGGATGGCTGGATGGGTAGATGGGTAGATTGATGGATGGATGGATGGATGGATGGGTATGTGATGGGTGAATGATTGGGTGGATGCACCGGTAGATGGATAAGGGAGGGGATGGATGGGTACATGATTGGATTGATAGATAGGTGGATGTTTGGATGAATTGATGGATGTATGGCTACGTAGCTGCTATTTTATTTTATTAGCCATTTTTTTGGTGTGTGCTCCTCAATCTACAGGTCATAACAGAAGCCTTTTTATTTTTCATGATGTCTAGACTGTAGAACAGATCATGGGTCAAGAGCTCCACCCGGAATAGTCCATCAGCACCCGTGCTTCATTTGAAATGCAAATTCAAGGGATGCCAGATTGAGTATTATGGAGGCAGAGGACCAGACTTTTAGATGAGCAGTATGTGTAGGGAAATCTAAAAGTAACATTCTATTACACTATCGTGGCTAAGGTTAAAATAATTAATAAACCCTTTGAAAATGTGTAGTACTATTTTTATTATTATTTGTTATATTGTTGCAAATGTACATAACACATGGTCATTAATTATGAATATGTTAGTTGTTTTATGTTAATATCTAAACTAACCTTCATTGTCATGTTTGTTTGTGATATCACGGGTATGCACGAGTGTATTTCATTCTCTTATGTGTTGACCCAAAGTCGGACTATAGCGTATGTTATATGAAGTTGACCACTAGGTGGTGGACAAGTCATGTTTTTATATTTTCTGCCACAAAAAAAGCAATTCATTGGTTGGTTGGCGCCAACCAACATGTCCTTTAGTAAATTAGTTTAATAAATCACGAATACCTTTTTTGGTCTTTATTTCAGTTATCTTGTCATGGTTATCTTTGCATCCTAATGTTACATACACACATGTTAAAACGCATTTTAGTAGCCGTTCACCTCAGTAGACCATTCAAATGGCCTATATGATTTTGAATTTTAACTGTGGACAAGTCCTATGTGAGCTTTGCTTTTAAATAAATGCCTTGCTTTCAAATATAAAAACAGTTAAATACTGTTTATGATTGCTTCGGCACTGCTCGACATGAAGGGGTGATGTTTACCACCAGAGCAAGAACAACAAATATTCACTGCCAAACAAATCAATGACCAGCGCAACATGAACCATTCAAGTTTTGTTTGTGTACGAAATGTGGCAACGATACACTTAGTGGCTATGAGTGAGGAGTGAGAGTGAAAGTGGGAGGTCTTTACTGGTTCCACTGCACTGGAGGGGGGGGGGGACCCTCTCATCTGCCTCCACTTATGAGTGTGGTTCTGAGACTGGCTCTCTATATGGTGTCTGCTGCATGGAACTTCATACACAATCATTCTGCTCGCCACCAATGATTCCTCTCTGAGCCATGTTCAATATTTAGTTGATTCTGCCACTTCTCATTGTCTTCTGTGTGTGTATTTATTTATTGTTTTGCTTCTCTGGTACAAAAGAGGGGAAGAGGGGAAGGGGTTGGGGAGGGGATGATGGTGGTGGTAGAGAAGAAGGGTGGATTGTATTTCAAGCATCTGCTCTGGACTGGTTGTCTTCCAAAAACTAAGACGATGGGTGGGGCGAGAGAAAGAGAGAGAATGAGAGACAGAGAAAGACACACATACCCATGGGGGTCCCCTGTGAAGCTTCTGCTTTGTTCTATAGATTCAAGGTGATAAAAGATCAAAGATAAATAAAGTGTGTCAATGACTGCTTTTTGAACAAATACAAACTCTACTCCTTCTCTGGTAACCCACACCAATTTCTTTGTCTGTGTGAACAACCAGGAACTGGTCGACATACAGACATTATAAGAAAAACTGTGAACAGTGTATTTTTGTTTCATCAAAGCTGAACCGATTTGGATGTTGATGATGGATCCATTTTGATCGCGGCCTTCACAACTTCTTCCAACAAAAAAACGGATGCGGGCCCACTTTTTTGTTTTACCTGCGGTAACAAAACCACCAGTGCCAAAACTGGTTGACAGCCAATTGAAACAAACAACTGTGCAAAATAGCTTCTACTTCATAGGTGGTCTGATGTTTTATATTGTGAGACATTTTATACTGTAAGCAGCATGAACTGGTTGAACTTATGTAGGGGAAAAAGCAACATTAAATCGCAAAAACACATTCAAATAGTGTGAATCTTGGCCAGTTGCACCATTTCCTTCCCTTTTTGTTACACAAAATGACCACAATACACTGTACTTATGGATGCTCTGTTCCTTTTTCATATAAAGGCCATAGCTTCCATTTCTCATTTTCATATCATAAATCTTTGTAATACACTAATCCACCAAATTTCTAAGTGGTAAAGTATAGGCAGTAGCCAATTTGACCCCACAGGCCTTTTGCTTTTATTCTTTGTAAATAAACGTGATGTGATGTGTCGTGATTGGTCCATTATAAAATGAAGTACAAACAGGGAGAGATCAGAACCCATCCTATACATATAGGCCCATCATTTTACAACTCCAGGACCACCATTCATATGTTGTGGTGCTTGTTATCAAGAAGAATGAAGAGAAGAACGATATGTTGGCTATGGCTTAAAAAAACGGACATTCTTTTGGAAAGGTTTCAAGATCAAGATCTATTTATGAGCAAATATGGGTGCCTATAGTATGTTTATCTCGCGTGTTTGGAATCATATTAAGCAATAACTGAATAATTGCCAAGAAATGCACACTTGATGGCAAGAGAGCTTTGTCTTTGTTTGCTTAAACTAATGGCTGTAGTCACGTCAAGGCCTCATAAACTCAGTTCTCGGAGGGAAACCGTAACCATGGCAACTACCATCAATCCACCATTATCATATCATTTCCAGATGTAAGCATGCATAATTCAAGACCTCCACCTCAAATTTGAGCTGTGCTGTTTTCATCTTATTTTGTCTGGCTTTGAGGACTCTCAAACACTGCTGTAAATACCTGTGGAAAGTTTGCGTTGCTGTTAATAAACGAAGACGTTATTTCATCGTTATAGAAACAGCAGCTGATGAATCATGGAATTGCTCTCAGGATGCAAAATAACAAGATAAGTAGACCTTAGTAGCATTTTGTTTTAAGCATTGATAGAATTGGTATTGAATAAATCAATGTAATTTAATTATATGATTGATTTCATATCATCATTATTAATATTGGTATAATATTGAATAATCCTTAAGCAACTGCAATGACAAGGCCAGCCGTGGATTCTGTGCAGTTAAAGATCTTTTACATTTCTCTTTTACATTTAAACCTATTAAAATACTGCAGGAAACGTGTTTGCAAATGTACAACTTCACGATGAAAGATCATCATTGTCCAGGCTCCATTGTGCCACATTTGCCCCCCACATCTATCACACACACAAACCCCCTGATTGTGCGCCTTCAGATACGGCACCAAAACAACATTGTGTTAGTTCAGACTGACAATAACACCATTGAATTGTTGTTCCTTGAGCTAGACTAAACAATCCCCAGCATGGCTGGAATGCTCCCCCCCCCCCCCCCCCCCCCCCCCCCCCATTCTGAGTGGCATGGTTAGGGGAACTCGCCACAATCAATCTGTTGTTTGCGGTCATCGGAACTGAGAAAGGTCCAGTGGTATTCCTGCTTTGCACACCGGCTTGCAACCCTACACACAATACGTACTGTATGTGTCCGCTCCATGAGCAGTCAGGGAACGGAGACATACAGTTCCCGTTGTGTGTATTTGCGAGAAAAGTGGGTCACACTTTACATTACGGTGTCCTGTTAACAGTGTGATTCCACAAGTAATTACTGTGTAAAAAGCAGTGTAATGATATGTAACAGTATGTAGTTCATATGTAATAACGCATGTCACTAAAGAGTGTAGTATAGGGTTAGGGGTTAAGGTTAGGAATAGGCGAAAAAGCAAGTTACGCACTGGGGTAGGGTTAGGCTGTTTCATAATGCTATTACATATTAGGCTGTTATAGGTTGTTACATTGTTTATTACATGCGTTATAACATTGTACCAAGGACACTGGAACAAAAAGCATTACCAAAAAATGTAAGACCGCAATGCACAGTATTATTTGTATTGCTGAACAGAGATTGATGAAACGGGAGATTAGATCTGTCATGTGAAAGGTAAGTCTTTGAAATGAAAAGACGCATAGAGTTTCATAGAGGCCTGTGTGTATTTCTAGCAAACTTACTGTTGTGTGAATGTGGTAGTGACAAGGATTTGTGAGAAGGATCAATGGATCATTGTGTTCCGTAGCAGTGATGCATTAGCTTATTGAAACCGCTTTGAATAAACGGCCCATTTATTCATCACTTTATATCAGACAATAACATATGCACTGCAGTCCTGGAATCACGGTCAGCACTATTGTCATGGGTAATGTATTTCTAGAACTGAATATGAAAGAAAAACAGGGCTGGTAGATAGGATTTGTATGTTTATTGTGTGATCAGGTCTTTGACTCAGTTGACAGTTAAGAATGCTACAGTATCTAATATATATCTTTCTGAAGATAATACTGTTTTATTGAAAGGGCATGGTGTCCCCTGGTATATATCTCTAACATACTCTATATACACATTTTCCGAGACTTTACACACAGAGTTGGACGCAAAGCAACAGATCTGAATGTGAATTTGTATGCAGTTTTGGTGAGAGCTATTAGTGCAGTGTTATTGTTTTTCATTCATTCATTCATTTTCATTTAAATCTTTTGCAGACTTTAGACATTCAACTGAAGAGGAAACTAATGTATTCAGAAATAATTTGATATGTGTTGAATCCACCTGTCAGAGAACTTCACACCTTAGTGAAGCCCCCTCTGGTCTTCAGTATACTTAGAGGTTACTAATTACATTATTTGTTGATAAAGGGAATGTTTTAGGGATATTTTCCAAAGGTATTGCATGGTCAAAATATTACATGAAACAGATGCGACTTGTTTAGTGCCTTTAGAAAGACAACTTGATTAGTGATCACTGGGGGCTACGTTGATTAAGGCTAAAGACAGAGCCATCGTTAGCTTAGCCCTGTTATGTTTAAAAACGTTAACTTGTTCATTCAATTGATCTATTGCTAAAGAGCATGTATGCTAAACTGCTTGTAAAAAAAACATAAAATGTGCCAAGAGGACATAGGCATCTTCAGAGTTGTGGTGTATGATTAATAGGCTTTAAAATGTTGATGTAATCATTGTTGTGCAAATTGCTATCAATCCTCAACATATCTTAATCATTGCCACTGTATTTTAACTTGAAATACTGATTAACTGTGTTAAGACAATCTGAAATCCTACGGGAACTGGCTGAACCATTTCCTTTTTATTGTGGCCTGCTCGAAGATACAAGCATTACTAATTCAAGTCACACATTTTAAAAAAACCGAACAAAACAGTAACCATGACAGAAACATTTAATGTCCGTCTCAAATACTTTATTCCTTCCTCATCACATTGACATTCTTTTTGCCAACTTCTCTATTTGTAACCATGCAAATTTACTAAAACTCCATCGTTGCATTGTATTCTAAGTAATGTAAAAACAAGGGTTGGTTGTATATTGTTAACAGCTGAGAAACGATGGGAGACTGCCAATCTCACTCGGTGGTCAGCAGTCAGCAACACACAAGTCTGGTTGTGAGTCGTGAACTCTGTCTTTGTCAGCAAATAAAGTAGACATGTAGCTACATGCTGCCATTTAAAGAAGTTATCACAGGAATGCAGCCGTTTTGATGGACTGAGGTCAGCTAATATACCAATCTTTCCACCAGGGAATGTGCTTGCCATGCAATGACAATAAATAAACTGGCAATACTCTTTTACAGTTTACAAAAAAATATTTTATTATAATGCAAAGCAGGAATATATATAAATTGGAAAAATGTAATAGCATATTTTCTTATTTGATTTTAAACTAAATTGGGTAGATCGGTGTGGGAACATTCCTTAGCTTTTCCTTAGTTTTTTCCGCAATGAAACATGCTGAATACCCTTATTCCTTTCAGCAGTGCTTACAGTTCTAACGATGTCGCTCTCTTTCTCTCTCTCTCTCTCTCTCTCTCTCTCAAGCAGAGTGGTTGCAGGTGCTTGGCAGGTGATCCTCTGTACTCCTGTGTGAAGCGTTCAAATTTCTGAAGCCAAACAGTTCCGTCTGCATGTTTTCACTACGTTGCTCTTTATAAGTGCCTTTTTTCCCCCTGCTTGGAATGCACGCGCCACCACCAAGGTAAACCTTGACCAAGGGTTAACATGCGCGGCTCCCAGAGGAGCATACAGTATATACTGTATATATGTGTATATTTATAGCTTAAGAGTTTATTTTGATGCTTGACCGAGGTAAGTGTATTCAATACAAATTGATCTGGTGTTTTTTGTCTTTACTAGTTCCAGAACTAGTAATAGTTTAAAAGGTTACGTGATTTCATCAGAGATGACTAGAGGTACGGCGGTTATGTTTAAACCACAGATTCACACATCCTTGTTATAATCGTATATATATATATATATATATATATATATAAAAATCTGTCTAGATTGTAAAGTGGTGTGAGAATACACTGATGTGCAACAGTTCTGTCCATGCGTGAAAGAAGATTTCATAACCTCTGCATTATTCAAGTTACTGATTGTAGCTCCTCTACGCTACTACTGGCATATAGGCATATACATATAACATATGGATATGGTCGTCTTGTGCATATCACTGTGACTTGTGCACACTGTGTGTGTGTGTGTGTGTGTGTGTGTGTGTGTGTGTGTGTGAGAGAGAAGTAAGCAGAGGGAGAATGGAGATCTTAAGTGTACAAGTCAAGAAGTAGAGTTCCCTTTCCGGTTCTAGTAATCAAGTGTCATAGTGGTGAGAGCTTTACCTAGCTAACAGACATCAGAAAAACAACACAGCACTTAGTGTTTTTTTGCAATTTAGGCACCACTATCCACTTAGATCACTCAAATCAAGTTCTGTCACGACACAGGAAATGCCGCTCTCAGCGATGTCAGCTCCTTTCGCAGTCCACAGCAGCAGCAGGAAAGCCTGACAGGATACTGGCTCTGAAGGGGGGGGGGGGGGGGGGGGGGGGGGGGGGGGGGGAGAGATAAGTGCCGGCTAGTCCAAAGAGAAGCTGGGGGGGGGTTTGTGGTGGGGAGTTCCTAATCTGAACGACGGGGCGGACCTCACGTCACCACCTGCTGCACCGTGGAGCGTTCGTGGGGGCAGGACCGCTCGCCGCAGTGCAACCGCGTGAGCAGCCGCTGGAGCTTGTGCGAGAAGTTCTTGTTCATCTGCTGGTACATGAGCGGCATGGCGAAGCTGCTGGAGAACGCCATCAGCTCGGCCACACACCGCAGGAAGTGGTACGTGGTGAGGCCCGGCCTTCCGCCGCCACTGCCGCCGCCGCCGCCGTGGCTGCCCGGCGCGCCCACGATGGTGTGCACCAACAGCATCATGTAGTAGGGCGTCCACAGCGCGAACTGCACGCACACGGACGCCAGCAGCAGGCGGTGGATGGACGGGTCCAGGCGCGCCGAGTCCTGGTCCAGTGGCGTGGACTCCTTGCGGATGCGCAGGATGAGCGCGACGGCGTACAGCACCGCCGCGGCCGGCACCACGTAGCCGATGAACATCATGATGACGTCGGCCGCCTCCTTGTTCTGCATCTTGGAGCACTCGATGATCTTGGTGGACACGTGGTTGCACACGTAGAAGAGCAGCGAGGAGAAGCTGGTGAGCACGGCGCCGCCCCAGATGAAGCCGCACACGTGCTTGGTGTTGTACACGCTGGACATGTAGGTGCGCGGCAGCGCCCGCTCGATGTAGTAGTCCAGGCTGAGCAGTGTGGTGGAGTACATGATGACCAGCGAGGAGATGTTGAACAGGATGAGCAGTGTGATGTACACCTCGTTGTTGTAGTCCCACACGGGCCAGTGCGTGAAGTGCGGGCCCAGCAGCTCCACGGGCGCCACCAGGTTGAGCACCAGGCCGGCGATGGCCATGTTGACGAAGTAGACGTCGGGCATGGTCATGGACGCCTTGTTGGAGAGGTTGACCGCCACCAGCAGGGCGTTGTAGCACAGGCCCACGGGGAAGCACACCGTGAGGTAGAGGATGGAGAACACCGACAGGATGATGCCGAGGTCCTGGCAGAGCTGGTGGTCCACGTCGCTGGCGTCTGACTCATTGTAGGCAATGCAACTCCACATTGCTGAGAGGGTCGGCAGAGGCCAGCGGTGGGTGGTGGGTGGGGGGGTGGGGGGTGGGGGGGGGGGGGTGGGGGGGTTGACTAGGTCCACTAAAAGAACAGAGAGAGAAAGAGAGAGAGGGCGAGAGAGCAGTGAAGAAAACACATTAATAATGGCACATTACTTCACAGAGACTATCAAATAGGATGGCCTTATTCAAAGAAACAAATAACATGGACTTTCACAAGCTACAACTCGTGAAAAACAAAGAGCTGAAAGAGCAAAGGGAGCCCTTTAAGACTTGGCACGGAGTCGATGTCCAGTCTTTCTCCTCTGACTTTCAGCATGGTGGAATCGGCCTGACATGGGGAGCTGAACAGGGCACTATTAGGAACATTCCTTACTGCTGTGCCATTCTGTGGTGGCCAAGTTTTCTGTGTCTTGTAAGACTTGTACTGTATTTCTTTGTGTGGTAATAACAATGAGTCACTCAACAATGGTGAACACTGTGCCTTTTTTTTCCTTCTCTCTCCACAAACTGAATCAAAAACCTAATTTGATTCATGGGTCTCGCCTACTTTTGTGGTTCATGGTTACAACTATGAGGCAAGGAGTCCTCTCCACTCAGAGAACCCAGCCGCGACATGGCCATTATTACCGGGTTAATACTATTAATCCCACCTCACTGGATTTGACTAGATGAGCATGAATGCCTCGCAACATGTTTCACTGGGCCATCTTAACCTTGTAAAAAACTTTTTTTTTCTCTTTCTCTTTTCAAAACTACCAGTTGCAAAACACCATCTGGCCCATGTGGAAGAATACAAAACTGGATTTATTTTCTTTCTTTCTTTTTGTTTTTTTGAACAACCAAGGCACATTTTCTCTCTCTATCTGTGTCTGTTTCTCCTTCTGTATCTCTGCCTGTATTGTATTTATTTTTTTCATATGCGTCAGCTAGACGGCGGACCCAGGGCATAGGATGTGCGCATAGCAGGCTTTCCCCCTCGCTACCGCTTCGCACGGTCAAGCAAAACAACACAAACACAGAAGCCTCTCCAATGAACCTGCCCGGGTCTGCTTAGGACTGCTCTGACGCCGATGCCCGGACCAAAGCATTTCCGCGGAGCGGAGGAGGAAGAGTGGGCGGAGGGCAGAAGGTCGGGGTGTGTGTGGTGATGGGTAGATTTATAGAGAGTGAAATGTGATGCAGACTCTGGCGAGAGGTCAGCGAGGAACAAGGGCTGGGAGGTCGGAGTTCAGGACGGGGTCACGAAGGCGGCGGCCATTTAGTGGCGCCGAATACGATACACAGGGAAACCACACTGAGAGGATGGTCAAGGAAGACGGTGGTCAAGGGGGTATCTAGTTTCAAAGCCCACTAAACATATGTAGCAGCCCCTGTGATGAGCTTGGGCAACTCAAGAGGACAATAAACTAAAATTGTTCAAATGAAATGAGCCATTAGCCAACATCTAAATGTTGTGCATTTGGTCACCAAACCTGTACAGAACCTTCCAGAAAGCTGCCCTTATTGTTTCCACCAGCACACTGCAGACGGGCATTGTTGTGTGCAGTAGGATAAGGAAGGAATGCCAGCAAAGCAGAACATTCTTCTATTTGACTTACATAACGCCCTTACTGAGGGACCGCTTGGGTTGAAGACACACACACACGTAGCAAACACACATACGCACACACAAACACTCATCAAACCCACACTCACTCTGGCACACAGCCAACATCCACACACACACACAGACACACACACGCAAACCCGCACACATACATCACACACAGACATGCACGCGCACACGCGCACACACAAACGCACACACACAGGCCCCAGTAGTCCTTCTGCTACACCTCTCCAATTGGCTATAATCAAACTATGGATTGTGGAGTAGAGTGCCGAGCTGGAACTAGATCAGGTCGAAGATAGTTATGACTACTCTTTAATAAGAAACCCCAGCAACCGTTCTTTGGACGTATAAAACCCAGTCAATTGTAAACACGCTGCCATTCTTGGCACCGAGCCATCTTGGTGACTTAAGCTAACTTGGTGGGAGGCACCTGGCTGGCTCTAGTGTTATTCCAGAGAGCATGAGGTGTCTCTGAATACCGCTAGCTGCCTGGTTGCCATGTATGACACATTTCCAAGTAAAGCAGGAAATCAGGGCGGTACAAAACCTAGGCGGTCACCGCAGTGATGGTGTTGATAATTCTAAATTTGATTTATGACAGTGTTCACACTTAGATTACGCTCCTATTGTGTTATCGATCCTATTTGTGGTCAGATAGGCAAGACGGAAAATACTCAATGTCGCAATCTCAAAATGTTTTACATTTCATGTCTTATCCAAAGCACTCATGGGTGCATACATTCATAACATGGGTAGCCTGGTGGGAATCAATCTCATAACCCTGGCAGTGTTAGGTCTATTAGTTGAGCTATAATGTCACAAAAAAAGGAACATTTTAATAAGTCCACCTCCTCATAACCTGTCCTAGCCTGTCATCAACAAGGCATGATTTATCCCTTTCTAAACATCTGACATTTACATAAAAACACAAGTCTATGACAGTAACACTGGAGACGTTAGTGAGAAAGCGTGTGAACTTCCCTTCACACCGTTCCCGGCTGTCAGAAACAGTTACGCCCACTCCACTCCAGACGGGCCGCGATCAGCACGACTCGGGCCTCAGGCCCGGGCGCTAAATAGGAGTGCCCCCCCCCCCCCCCCCCCCCCCCCCCCAGTGTTTTCACTGGCTGTTGAAGCCAGATCCTGGAGCACTGATGGGAAGAGTGTGACAGACCAGGTACGCCACCACCACAACCCCCCCCCCCCCCCCCCCCAACCCCCCCACACACACACACACTCCATGTAACCTTATGGGAAATGGCCCTTCTCAGAAGAGTGATGTCACATGATTCTGATCTGCAGTAGTGGGTGTACTGTGTGGAGTGCAGTCTGAAGGAGGAAAGATTACATTGAAGTTGAAACCTAAGTTACCTACAATTTCCGTACCCCCTAAATGACCTAGGTATTTGATTCATTTACTTTATCTTTTTAGATCAAAGCCCTCAGCACATCACGCGTTGACGGTTACAAACAGGTAATTATTGCGTTACGTATAATTCAAAGGTCTTGTTTAAACCAGGTCTATACTTTGCCTCAAATGTAGTTAGACAGGTAGGGTCTGATTTCAGACGAAATACCTTGTTATTATATGGATAGTTCTACTGCCAAAATATAGATGTTGTTGAAACAACCTTTGAAAAGCCGCAATTTAACTGCCCAATATATCTCTGGTCGAGATGAGAGGAAAACAGCAACAGAAGACAAATCTATAAACTAAGTGCCCATAAAGGCCCATGATTTATTTATAGCATCCAGAGTTGTTTCCTGATGCATGATTCAATGTTGATGAAGTCTAAACAGGTAGGCACCATAAAAAAGGTCATAATAGCTTTCTTCCCGACTGGCAAAGAGAAAAGAAAACGTCAACAGTACAAACAAGGACAAAAGTCACAGTTCAATGGTCAGCACAAAACAGGCTTAGTAACTTTAAGCCCCCCGTGCACGCGTCCCTGTCCCACTAGGTCACATGGATAAAGTTAAGGACGTTGAACTATTTGGTCGAGCAGTTGTTTCAACAAAACTATTGCGCAGAATAAACACCTTTTACATCTTAGGACTTGTATGAATAGCATTCTAAGAATGATCCAGTCACTAAATGCTACCTTTAATTGGCCCTAATTTAAAAATGTCACACGTGCCTATTATGTTTTACTGCAGATGATACGAAGCTGCTTAGATTAAGACTAAAAACGTGTAACCCCAATCCCCAAGAAAAAACAAATATGGAATGTGCAAACGATTTGTTGTCCTCTACACTTAGTTAGCTTTATAGTTCTGGTCCTGATTCTGCTAAACGCAATTGATTCCTTGGTGACTTATGATAAAGGTAAAGCAGGTAGAACCCATAAAGCATTTTCCTATTGTGTGAATTAAATGCATTTATATTGATCCACTATCCTATGTAATAACAATTCAACATTAACGTTACGATCATTTTCGTTGTAGTCTGCAAGCTTATTTTGTGACAGGACGTTTGGCGTTTCCCATGAGATTCACATTAAAAAAGGCTCAACCACTGTAAAAATAAAATAAAAAAATGGAATCGACTTGCTTTTCTTTGAGTGACTTTTTTTTTGTTGAACTTGAATAAACGAAACAAGTGTAGCCTACAGTTGTTAGCGTCACCATAAAGCCGTCAAATGTGAGTAAATCCAGTCTAAACTCAAACAAACTATTATATTTTGGCAGTAACGTCACCCTCTTGCCATGCATGTAACGCTGGGAAGAATAGGATATGGTCATACGTACCATAATTATACTACTACTTCTACTACTAGTAGTAGTAGTAGTAGTAGGATATGCTACTATCGCTCTACCATACCATCTACAACTGTTGGCACTACACACGACCATCTGAACACACGTAAAGCTTTTCAAAACAGCCCCTAAAGCTTTTAAGAACATACATAATTGCAAAAACGACTAAATATGCTCATTAAAAAAATTAAAATAAACGCAGGAAACTTACCACGCAGCTATTTAGGTATGTATGCCAACAAATCTACGGCGGCATCGGGTTAGATGTAGCATTTCCATTGGAATATCTCCGTTGCAGCATTTCATAACACTAGAAAATTATCTTTATTCTAACAAGCGAATAGAAAGGGAAACTACAACGCTACATTTTTAGTTTGAAGCGCTTTTATCGGTCCACTTTACCCATCGGATGGGACTTGTTTTCGATACGGGACGGCGTGTAGCCTACTACTTACTGGGACTCGAGTGGTGCTGAGCGCTAGTGTATACACACGTGACCCTCCCCCACTGTCTCCTTGATCCTGGGCTGGTTCTTTTTGTCGATGAGGCCCGAATGGCCGTTCTGCGCTCTGATTGGTTGCAGATCATGTCCATGGGGGATGGGGGAGGTGTGTGGAGGGGAGGATGAAAAAACTTTTTCAACTTAGTACAATGCACTATCTACTGACTTACAATAGTTTGCCCACACATCTATATTTATATATATTTGTAAAGATTTTTCTTAGCCTATTCACAGACAGTGTGGAAATCAGCTTTGTGTCGAAGTGGAAAATGAAAAGAAAAATGCATTTTGTCAGTTCAGTTCAAACGCACACAATGCGTTTTTATTCACACAATGCATTTGAACGTAACATTATGAAAGTGCTGATATCAAAGCATACACAAATCATTGTATACAATAACATCATACATCATTGGTAAATCTCTATGGATCTTTTAATTTAGACATTTATCTATTCTACCAATTCATTTACTCCGTCTCAATCCCACTCTCTGAAATTCCAGTTTGTCCATAAAAGACACAGTCTATTAGTCTATTAGTTATAGACAGAGTTCTCAACCGGCATTTTGAAGATCAACACTACCAATCCAAATGTAGGCCGCGTGATCATAACACCAAAAAAAATCTTCCAATATTAAAATGCCCTTTGTGTTGTGCAGATGAACACAAACTTTAATAGAGCAACCCTAGTTCACTAAGAAGATTAGGGATTACCGATTGGCCCAACAGTCAATACTTCACTGTGTATAGCTCCCATCATCATCCTCATCATCATACGCCACAGCCAATGAGGGCAACTGGGTGCGGGACAAGATCCCCATCGCGATATCGGATGTTGAATGTTGATGTTGATTCCCTCTGAATCCTCAGAGGGAGGGATTCATCGTTGGCTCAAGCAGGGATTGTGTGCACCGTGATAACATCAGGTCTGCATTAGTGCTTTCGAAGGCTGAACCATTCTTTAATTTCCTGCACAGCCGCCCAGGGGGAAGGAAGGACAGACACACAGGGAAACCTGGAACTCAGGGACACATTGGTGAATGTCTGTGACTCCAAAGCATACATGTAATCATATGAGGGATGGTAATCATTCACATCAGCCCTTGTGATCAACGGTTACCTGAACCGAATAACAGTGAACTACAAATCGAGTAAATGCATGACACAAGAGGCATGCCTTCTTTGCTTTTATTATGAAGAATGTACAATGACTACACACACACACACACACACACACACACACACACACACACACCCATACGTCTATACAGTATGTGATGAACTGACTGTAATAGATGGGGTGTCATCTCTTCAGTCGCAGATATTCACAACACCGACTTTTCATGTCCTAATAAGCTGATGTTATTGATTACAAGGTGGATACCATAGGGTTTCTGAAGATCGACCGTACAAATTGTTCATTTATTTTCCAGTCCCCCTGGGTGTTACTGAAAGAATGCTTTTACAAGAGGATAGATCCACTATATTTTCATCACTGTTGAGTTAAGAAGAAAGTAGGCCTCAATATGTGAATGTATTTGACTTAATGATTGTGGTTTAGGCCTAGTTTCAGGATTATTAATTATACATCTGCAAACCTGATACAAGATCAACAAAATCTGCACTGTGACACCATGGGGAAAAGGCCATCTTGGACTTCCCGGCCTCATACAAGACAAACAGAAATCCTGTATAATTAATTGTACATATGAGTTTCAAATTAGATTCTGGTAGAGTGTGGAATTGATGGCTCCTGGCCACATAGTCTCTCTTAGCAAATTACAATGAAGACCTGGAACACGTGATCTTTGTCTTCTTAAAGCATTATCTGTAATTAACAGGATCTTTAATTACTGGGCTTGTGTTTGCATGCTGGGGTGCATAAGTAAGTGATAAGAAGAGCATGCAACTGTGATTCTATTCAGGCTTTGCCTCCATTGGACCAGACTAGAATGTGTTTCCATGTTTACGTTGTAAGCTAAATGAATGAATCAAATATTGACTTTAGCATTTTGTCAAATGTCAATATGTTGTTATCACAGCTAATGATGATTTCATTGCAAACGGAAAACTGATGACAAAAGGAAATGTACTGTGTAGTAGACAAAGTCATCTCTAGTGCAGGCTTCGAAAACTCTGTAGTAGACAAGGTCATCTCGAGTGCAGGCTTCGAAAACTCAGACAATAAGACAAATGACTCATAACAAAAGTTCCTCAGGTCTGACACCTGAGAAAAACCACGATCGAAGCAGAAACAGAAAACCACAAGCGACGCGTAACAGCGTCCCACTAAGCAACAATAACGGCGTCCCACCTGAAAGTGGAGACCTGCTCTCAACTTGGGCATGAAGAACCGGTACACCAGATATTCTGAGAAGAAGAACCGTCCCACCTGAAGGGCGGGAACTCAACACTTAAAAACCCAAACTGGACACTGACATGTGTGTGTTAGCCCAGCGGCGCTCGAGCGAGTGTCGTTGTCTTTCCCTGCGTGGAGAGAACTCAGTACTGAGTAGCTGATATACCTGTAATATCGTTCTTGTACCATTCTATTGATAGACCTTGTTTTATACTGAGGAGGGTTACATATAATTATAAGCCAACTCGATCATTTTACTAGACAACAAAGAGCATGCAACTGTGTTTCTATTCAGGCTTTGCCTCCATTGGACCAGACTAGAATGTGTTTCCATGTTTACGTTGTAAGCTAAATGAATGAATCAAATATTGACTTTAGCATTTTGTCAAATGTCAATATGTTGTTATCACAGCTAATGATGATTTCATTGCAAAATGCCATAGTTCATCGTTCAAAATACAAAAAACACGTTGTTTAAATCTCCTTTGGATCATTGGACCAGCATGAACCCCAACATAACAGTTTTGAACCATAAATCATTCAACAATCAATTAATGCATGTTAATTGTGGCATGTTATACAAGAAGCTTAACCTCAATACCTGAATAAGAAATGGCATAGCTGACTGCTTCAATACAATTGTGAAACATATGTTAATACAATTTTGATGATACATATCAGCATATGAGTTACTGGTTTTCCCAGTGGGAAGGTTTAGAATGTTTAATGTCTGTGATGCTTTTGCATTGGATAATAATACAATAATTTGTTATATCTTACATTGAACATTATTAATTCACTCATGTGTAATTATTAATCCATGTGTCTGCATGTTTTACGGCTGACCTACACTTACTAGGACATGCATGAGCACTACTTCAGTATTACTTATGGTGAACAATGGTATCTTATGAATTAATATTCACTGCACTCTAAATTAGACCTACACATCCAATATTCTCTCATCCCACCTTAATATCCTCAATAAAGGAGGGAATTAGAATTGGACAAACAGTGAATAATTGAATTTATTTAGTCATATGCTATTTCATTAGTGCCAAACATTTGTTTTTTTCTCAACATTTTAAGATTGACCTGAATAATCCAATTTAAAAAAGGTAGTTTTGTAGTTTGATTACCCAGTCCCCACATCCAAGCCGGCTTATCAAGTGTTTGGCTGTTGCGCTCTCAATACAGAGAGAAAATGAGCCGGGAAGGACTCCCACTATCCGCCTTAGACGTAGATCACAGTTTATCCCTAATCAGGCTCTGAAATCTGTTCCTATTTGTGGCAGCAGCACCCTGTATCGTCTGGCCCTGCTGGTCTGCATTCACCTCGTTCTAAAGCCATTAGCCATTCATAGACATCTGTTAATCTGCAGAGGAAGGTCGGCGTGCTGTCACTTCCACGCAGATGTCCACCGAAACAATGATCGTCAGTAAAAATAAAATATTGGGCGAAATCACGAAGAACATCTTTTTATAATGAAATCCATAAATGTCAAACTGCTCTTTTTACATACTAACTATTCTTGGTAAGTCCACCCACCCACACCCACCCCCACACTTTGCATTGTTTCGATTGTGAAGGCATTTGCTTTTTGTACCTTATTCTTATTTTATTGATTTCAGCAAGCAAAGATAAACAAAACACCATCGGGGACAATAACCTTCATCAAATACACGTGGATGGATTTGGATGAATTGGATGGATTGCATGGATTTTCTATCCAAAACAAAACTTTCAAAACTGAACACCTGCCTTGTGCACAACTTGCAGACACACTCACACAAATGAGAAATACATTGAAACAAATACCTAATTTCATGGTACAAAAATAACTTCTGGAAAGATGAGGAAGAAGAGATGCTGGTGATCAGACATGTCAGTTCCGAGAATGCATGTACAAAGCGCTGACCACTTTGGTCTGTAGGGGATGACGGAAAACAGTGCTGCTAATTCACGACTGGCTGTGCGTTGATCATCGTGACACAGACAGCACAGCGAAGCGAAGCGAAGCGTCTCCCCACTCGCGCTTTGTCTCGCTGATCCAAGACAACAGACTGATGGCTAACGCTACGCCACACTGAGGCCTTTCATCCTGCCAGACTGTCTTCCTGGATAGTGGTTTCCGATCGTGGGCCAATAGGGACGCGTACTATTGGAGCACTGCATGCATGCGTTCGTCTGCTGTTCAAGGGACTTTTATTTGGGAGCAGATCATGATGTCTTTGTCGAGTCCTACGCCTATGTTTGTGCAATCGCATGTGTTTTGGGATTTGTTGGATTTGTGTGTGTGTGTGTGTGTGTGTGTGTGTGTGTGTGTGTGCATGTCATAGCCTCTATATAAATATACAGAATGAACTGTTCTGTAACAGAATTGCATTGTTGAGGAACACACTGTATAAGCCTGTCTCATAAACTGAGGCCTGTGTGTTTCCCTTCTGGGACCAATGCTACTTTGGAAATATTATGTTATATTCATACATTTGTTTATATTGTTTTTTGTTTATACATTGATGAACTTTCTCTGCCCTATCTGTTTGACTAATTTTTTCACCCAAGAATTCAACTACCTTTATACTTTGCAAGGCAAATTATGTCCTGAGCATCTAGGTTTGTTGTTATTTTTTGCATGTATTCAAATAAGAAGTGTGGACTCGCCGTATTTGACTACTGGCGCTTGAGTCAACAACGCCGACCTCTGATTGGTCCAAAGCCTGTGTACAAAAGGAACAGCTTAGACTTAGATGAGCCCTGGCAATTATGCCAGGATTAAACCTGTTTTGTTTGCTTAAAGTGCTTCCAAGCAAACAAAACATACTATATGCCAGTATGTTAAAACATCATAATGCAACACGACACTTGGCCCTAAGCGCTGTGTGTGCTTTTCACACTCCACAATCCTCAAATAACAAGACATTAAACCCATGAAGTCATCATGCTCAGAGCGAACACCACCCTTTCTACATGTCCATTGAGGACAACCATGCTCAACACTTATTTAACCCCCTCTCCAGTAATACTACTCAAGCAACAAGAATCTGGCTGACACTGCACACATCTGCATGCATGCAAGCAGATCCACGGCCCAGCTTGGCCACAACCACGCAGCGTACGTAAGTGCACCGCATTCCTATAGTAAGTTCACTTGGCAGATGTTTTTGTTTTCTTTTTTTGGGGGGCGTGTCTGAGTGCCGGAATCATGGATTCTGGAATTGAGGCGTCTTTGGCAAGATGGGTGGAAAATCCTAAAGGAGGCGGAAGGACGACTCTGAAAAGGCAAGGAGGTACAAAAACAACAAATCAGCCGCTCTCCACCTCGCGACGCTTTCCTGTGTGAACCCGGTGTCACCCCTGAAACGGATCCCTTCCAATAACATCCACCTCAGGCACACCATTAACAGAGTATTTCTACGGCACGTGCCTCAGTTGCTCTCCCTTTCTCAGGGGAAATTAAGAACCTTTTCCACCGTAACTGAATACAGTTCTGACCTGGAGCCATTGACGTACTCTACATGAAGTAGAGCACAGTGGTCATATATGATGTGGGGCCATTGGGGTCTGATGTGCTTTAAAGCGGTCTCATGATTCTCTCTGATTATAACAGAGATGGCATTATTGTTTGGTTTGCTCATGAGATAGACTACAGATTCATAACCGTATTGAAAGCATAACACTGTAATTAGCAATTCATGTACTGCACTAGTACATATGGGTCAGTTATCAGTTTATATGAAATCCAGTGCTTGTTTTCAGCTTTCATTTGATCTGCTTTATCAGGGGAGGCCATGTTAATCCGCTTTTACCTAATCCAGTTAAGAATGTATCGGGTTTAAACCCTTTATTGTATAAGAGAGTCTTGTTCCTTTTTCCCCTGAGCCTGAAACATTTTCTTCATAATAATTATACATAGAGAGTTGTGTTTGGTACCCCAACTACATAGTCATCTGCTACAGTTCTAACGCTAATAAAAAAGAACAGGCTACATGCATTAAACACTCCCTTTCCTTTTAACAAAACTGATACCCAAACAAAACGGATAAAATAAAAAACAAATTTTTTTTTTTATGAAGAGGACACTGAGACAGATCGATTCACTACAGCAGGGGGGCTACCCTAGGGTTCCTCAAACTGGGGGTCTCCCTCCCCCCATGCAGCCTTCTCTTGTTGGGGGTGAGGGTGGAGGGGGGCTATTCTACTGCTGGGGTTCCAGCAGATGTGGCAGCACCACTGGAGTGACACAGCTCTGGCCCAGGTCTAGCCCCCTTGATGAGCAGATAGCAGAAGGATTAGCGGGGGCTGTTGTGGTGGATTGGCAAGAACACTGGAAGGCTGTTCACACACAGCTGTGGCAGGCTTGTGTGTGTGTGTGTGTGTCCGTGTATGTATGTGTGTGTGTGTGTGTGTGTGTGTGTGTGTGTGTGTGTGTGTATGCTTTTCAAAATACGCTGGCCTCTGCCCCAGGTCTGGCTCAGTTCCCCAGACCTTTCCTAACCAACCCACCCCCACCCTACACCCCCAGCCTATACTTCTCTTGCTCTCCCACTGACCTCACAGTTCAGAGAGCTCTTTGGACTGCTGGGACAGCGGGAACTCCTCTGGAACGAGATGAAAGCTTTTCCGAGGAACGTCCTGCCGCCGTCTCTCCTGTGGTTTATCTCCGGCGTTGCACACCACAGAATTCAGGAGTGTAATCCTCTTGATGTATTTACGTGTTGTTTGCTCTTCCGTTCTGACGGACGTGTTCGTATAGATAGTGGCTGTAGTGGTTGAGAGTCTCCATGGTTGTGTGCGGTTCAAGGCCATTGTTTTAGTGATCAGGTTGTGATTTTGATCTCTCAAACGTTCTGACCCATTATATGGAGGTGAGGTTACCCATTGAAAACATGACGTGTTGAGATGAGATATTGAAAATTCGAAGAATCACCCTTTTCTATCTTCAGTTTTAAACTTCACTTGTCTTTCAAAAGGCCTTGCGTGCACCTGATTAGTCTTTTAAAAGTCCTTGGATTTACTTCACTTGTCTTCTGAAAAGCTTCAAGTTCACTTCACATGTCTTCTGAAAGGTCAAGGACATTGAAATTCCTTGGTTCCAGGACCCTTGGTGGCAGGGGTTCATATGTCACAACCCCCAAAGCAGCCACTCTTCACAAGTGTTAACGATGTTTAATGAGATTCTAGAAGGTTCTAGAGTGTAATAAAAAATAAGAATACTTTAGCTTTAGTTGTTTTGTTGTGACCGTGGAGTGTGTGTCTGTGTGGGCACATATGTGTGTGTGTAGGTGTGTGTGTGTGTGTTTGCGTGAGAGAGTGCGTGTGTGTGTGTGTGTGTGTGTGTGTGTATGTGTTTGTGTTGAGAGTCCACATTTGAAAATTGTTTGTTTTATATAACAATACAAAACCACACTACTTACTGATAAGTGACTGTTGATAATGTCTGTTACGTCTGTAAGATTAATTATATTCTATATTTTTCATTTCATACAGCCAATGGTGATTGCTGTTCTTTAAACAGATTACGCAGATTCATGCCTTGATGACATTTAATGGGAACTCTAACCCACTGTTAACACAAATAAACCACAAGGTGGTAAGAAAAGGACCATAACTAAATTCTTACTAGAATACACAATTCGACAAAAACAACAATTTCAATTGTGTGTGTGTGTGTGTGTGCTGTGGTTTGGATATCGTCCTAAGCATTTCCTTCTGTGTGTTTAAATTGGGCCTCAGTGTGACTGACTGGCTTCATGTCAACACCTTGTGGTTTATCTCCCACTGTCTATGCGTGCACATGTCTGTGCACGTGCATCTTTGTGTGTATGAGTGTGTCGATGTTTATGCCCATGTGTGTGTGTGCACGTGTGTGTGTGTGCCTGCGTGTGTGTGTGTGTCTGGCATGCGTGTGCGTGTGAGTGTGTGTGTGTGCGTTTGAGTGTGCGTGTGCATGGTTGTGTGTGTTTTCATTTGTACATGTGAATGTATGTGTGTGTGTTTTGTGCCCATCCATGCAAGTTGTTGTCATTCTTTCTTGTTTCTTTGCTTATACGTTTTCCTCCCTCTTCTTTTTTTACTTAAGTACGGATGAAAGGAGATCAAAGGAGCCATTGAAGCACAGCAATCTAATCGCCGTCAGCTGATGCTGCTCATCCTCAGCTAATCACCCAGAAGTCTGTGCGGTCAGGTGTGTTCTAGGGAGCGCAGCAGAGGTGTTGTTATACAGGAGGAGGTGCACAGAGAGGAAGCACACATGTTGAATTGAACTGTGTCAAAACAAGCATGGGCTGCGAGAACATAAATCCTGTTTGACACAGTATTTGTTGAAGCCACGCAATGTTTTATTATTGAATGCACACACGAATGTTTCAGAACATTGTTTTCTGTGTAAAGTCTTGGATGTATTTTGCTTTTTATTTTGAAGGAGGAGGAGGAGGAAAGAAGTAAACGATTATGATCTTTTTAGATTTTTTCAAACAAAGAGCCCCCCATGGGAGTTGACTTCCAGGCCAAGTTGTCCAGAGACTGAAGTTAGACGCTTTGTTTAGTCCCTGGCGCCAGGTTCAGCCAGACTCTTGCTGTGCATTGCGCTTAACTGCAGTAAGTGTGGAGAATTGAAATGCCGTGGATGTTTGCATAAGTGCCTGAAAAACATCAGACTATGAAATGCTAATGATCTCCATGGGTAATAAAGCGCACACATATATCTTGTAGTTCATAGATGCTCATGACCTCGGTAAAAGATTTAGCTACGCTCCGGGAATCTGTCGGAGCGTCCGTGGAAGATTAATGTGTGTATGTATAAGACTATTAAGCAGCTTCACATTTTTGAGACCACCTATGGCGTCACATAGTCATTTAAAGCATCACTAACGTTAGAAGCAGAGCACTGCAATATTACCTTGCATCCTTGTGGCATGGGCTATTCTTAAAGCTTTAACTGTCAGCATATTCTCCTGATAACGCCTCCTCAGCACATCCCCCATATCAGTTGACATAACAGTATTGGATCCATGTGTGCTGCAGCAAGCCTGGATATTGGTAAATACTGTACGTCTCCCGCCTGCTCTCAGACTCTGCACCACGTTTGTTAGTAGCATAGATCATAGCATCAGCGCTCATGGCCAAACTGGGGAGTAAGTGGGGGGGGGGGAGGGCCACAACAAACCCTTACTAATGTAGAAGAACACCCCATCCCTCCATCCCCCTGTCTTTATCTTTGTCACTCCCTGTCCTCTTTTTTCTCTGCCAGACCGGAGGAGTAATGGGGCCTCCCTCTATCAGATAAGACTGCAACGGATAAGCTCTGTCTGCTGCCAGGTCTGGCATATGAGCGCCAGGTGACCGGCCTCTGACACAGAACCAGGCTCTATGAATGGTCCAAGAAAAAACACTTTTGAATCGCAGTGGAGTGAGTGATTATACCCCTAAACTTTTCTTGGCTTTTATGAGCAACGTAATATATGTGCAATGGCAAATTGTGTGCAATGTAAAACAAATACTGTTTTTCTCTCCCGATTTATATGATACAGGGTTGAAATTGCATGTATATCCATTCCTCTACACATTTCTCAACTCATGTTATGTTTTGAGTGCACGATTCAACTCTGCCACTGAATCTTGTGAAGACCACAATTTATCATCAGACCAGATTTATCTCTAGGCGTTTTTGTGTCATACTAAATAGTAACCACACATCTAGATTAAACAGACCACATATGTACAAAACTCGGTACAGTAAAGGACCACACGTTCCGCAGTCATACGAGATATGAGGTGGAGAGGCGTTCATAATAGCCAAGGTCATCTGTTTGTAAGAGGTCAGAATATGTCAACACATGTAAGTTTCTAAACAATCTTTCAACTGCTTCCATTCCTGGAAGAACTGTGAATTCAAAGTCACTTGTTTAATTCCCTAACTTTGCACATACTTTTTTAACTACTTTGTGTTAGAAGTGTACAGGCTTTATACTTTCCCTCCGCACGAAGCATTATTGTACGTATTATTTAAACAAACAGAGTATAAAGTACAAAATTCTACCACTAGATGTATATTCAAAAGATAGGAAATTCGCCCCCAGAGTTGAAAATCGTGTGAATGTAATTATTGCAACTCCATCTACAAGATGTCTTTGAGTTTAGTGCTGAATAGTGTATGCTGCTCTACTGGTCATTGTAATAGAGGGAAGGAATTGATAACTAACAGTGAATCTATGCAACAGAGTGGTCACAGTGTATTCCTAGGAGACTGGGATGATTACTGGAACGGATTCAGACATGATTAATCATTTGTTACTTCATTATGTACACAATGGCTCCTCTCATTGCCAAGAGAAAAAAAGAAACATATACAAGCGACATGAAGCGATGGAACTAACTGTAATCTTCAAGATCCGTTTACAGTCCATCTTATTTCTTCCGTCTTTTAATGTTTTTATTTCAAGAAGATTAGGTTTCAGTATCAGTCATACGTCTGTAACAAAAAAATAAACAAAAAAACTAACAAAATAAAAAATAAAGACTCCAAGACCTTGAGGCATGATGCACTGTATCACAATACTTGATTATTAACGCCATGTCAACAATGGAACAGTCATTGAACCCTATGGTGGTTCTGTGTTCATGGTAGTGCTTCTGTAGTGTGTGCACTGCTAGGCTGTACGCCCCACAGCAGCACCCCTCTCTTGGGCCCCTTTCCCCCATTAAAGTCAATGCAGTCTCCATTGTTCACAAGCCTTGTCTGAGGCAACCCACGAAAGCAGCCAGAACCTATTTCTCTCCTCTTTTT